>OZ020317.1:34902710-35502710 GCA_963971305.1 Arcuatula senhousia | reverse complement strand
GCTGCCCACACAGATGTACTTTAGGAATGACATAGATAAACATTAACAAAAAGGATGGATTACTTAGTAAAAAAGGATAGATCTTAAAAGTCTTGTGATAAAATAGGCTCTTCGTTAAGATGATGTAATATCGTCTGTCCATTATACAACTCATATCTAATACAAATATTTCCCCATTCAATATTTTTGTACATTAATAAAATGTAAATCTTTTGTTTGACTGGATATCGACATTCAGCTTCCATTAAACCGTGAGAAAAAAACTGACAATTTACAAAGCCATTCATAGTCTCAATAACTGAGTCGCTGTTACATGTGTAACAGAATTTCTTGTACAATCTTGTCCTAAAAGGCTTTTTTTGCATTGATAGAAGCAAAGGGGTGCCATTTTGGTGAATTCAAATGTTAAAAGTCTAAAAGAGAAAAGACAAAACAAGTAAAAACAAACGAGAAGGACAAAAATATCCAGGCAACATAAAACGAGAACAGCACGAAAACCACACGAAATAAAACTTCAAAAATGTACTAAACAACTTAAGAAACGCACATATTCCATTCATTTCCTTTGACTTTAAATTGTAATAGCAAATTTCTCTCTGGTTTTGTGTTTCTCTCAAATGAAAATTACAACAAAATTCCAAACGAAAGCTTCTGTATTTTGTATTTTGTTCATAATTTTCATATCCTACGTGTCCTATTATGTTCGACTTATAAAACCTAATTCAAAGAAAATTTACAGTGTCACACTATTTTACGTAACTATATATTATGGGCGAAACAAATATTACAGTGTCACACTATTCTATGTTACAATATATATTATGGACTTGAAGATCACAATTGAAGAGGGAGGTTTGGTGCCATAAAACCTGGTTTAACCCACCATTTCGTTTGAAATGCCTGTACCAAGTCAGGACCATTGCGATCCACCATTTCTCCGGTATGACTGACTCGTTATTTGAAAAATGCATGTAATGAAAAGTTTGGACAATTTTTCTGAAATTTAAGCTTTGTTCCCCATTTTCTCGTTACACTTATTGATAAGCATAAAATTTTCAAAAAAGTGGTATTTTTTTTATTTTTGGGTTAACAAAATCATTTTTAAGAAAATTTAAAACGAAAAATAAGATTTTTTTTAAATCTGCAGAAAATGGTGTTAAAGACCCAACACATGCTGTGCCGAAATCTCAGATCATTCCGACAACTACTTTAATAAAAGTAATAACAAAACTACCGAACTTGAATGATCAATCTCAAAGTCCAGAGAAAATGACAAAAACGAATCAGTCATACCGGAGAACTGAGGGTAAAAAATAGTATGCTACACAGTTATTGTTATGAGAATATCAATTAGCCTATTTTTCTGATAAACTGTTTAATTCTTTAATGTTTGAGAGCCTACCATTGTTTTTGGTTTGATAGTTTGTTATGTCCACTTATATGTACATGTATGTACTTTAAAAATAACCAGGACAAAATAAATCCCCTAAAAAAATCCTGTGATAGAAAAGTTTCTTATATTTCAAATGATATGATATTTAACACTGTCTTATTTCTATTGGGTAGTTCCAAATTCATATCCAAGGCTATATGCCTTCATCTGGAGTCGAATGTTCTCTTATCCTACTACATACTTTGTATTTTTATTCGTGGAATATCAATTTTCGTAGATTTAGTGGTCGGCCTTAATCCACAAAATCTGATGCCAAACGAAAAGGAAGTTTAACATTGATCCGTATTCTACAGACCTCAGAACAACGAATTAAATAATCCACGAACGTATCAAGTTTCATTTAAACACGAAAATCGGTACCCATGATAATATTGTCAATGCAGAAAACTAATTGCAGAATATCTTGTGAGCATGAGTTTAATTTAGTTAGAAAAATTTGCAATTGATGACAGAAATAGGCGTTATTTGTACCTAAAATATTAATTGACCATTACAAGTTTATAACTGGCTACTCAATTTGTAACTCTCCCACCTTTAAATTTCCTGGGTTTACCATTAAAAATGATTTCAATTAGTACATGCATGTATAGAAAATAATATCTGTTAAAATCAAATATAGCCCGATTTTGTTAAACAGGAAGTAGGTGACAGACGTGAATCAAACTACACTCAATCGGACCCAACTCTTATCGATGGTGTTAGCTTTACATTAAATGGTTATGACCAGTAGTGACAGAAAAAAAAACTGTCACCAAAATTTCCTCAACGAAAGCCCACCCGCGGCCCGACTTACAGCCTTTATAACTTGGATGTTTTACTCCGTGAAATACGGCCAAAACATAAGAATGACATTCATAAAAGATATAGGGATCAGCACCATGGTCACGTAATATAAGTGATTAAATATCATTTGACCTGCTCTATTCTTTTCATTTGTGGTGATCTCAAAGCATCCGATGTGATATTTGCTATAATACAATTCTGCTTTAAGCATTTGGGGTTTTTTTCTTCTTCAGCGATTCTTGATTGGCTGTTTTCACCTCAATTTTTGAAACATTTTTAATAGATTTGTATAATCTTAACGTGTATTTTACTAGATGCTATTAATCAAATTTGAACTTATTTCATATAAGCCTCGAGATATTATATGGTTTCTGGGCATAAAACATATTAAAATAAATAAATGTACTTATAAAGAAGACAATGTTATTAACTCGAACACAAATCTACCAAGTTCTGTACGAAGTCAGGTTTAAAGAATATTGATTTTTTTTTCCTGCATGTGTGTTTTTTTATAGAAGAAATGGTTTTCTTTTTTGTTCGTTTACATTTTTTGATACCTTTTTAATGGACTTATGTGAAGAAACATGCTACAGACCGACACGTTTTGGTTTTGCAACTCGACAGTTTTATCAAAAAGACCATATATGTTATGGTCCCTATAATCCTTCATCATCCTGCTTTCTGTCTAACCATGTTTGATTACCATTAAAAAATCCTTGTGTTTCACTGGAGGCGGCAAATTATAACGTTTTGGTTACTGACCTTATTTCTTATCAACCGGCAGTTGTTTTAATCGGTACAAACAGGGAGGAATTAACAGGTTAGAACAAAAACTAACGAACATGGATCATCAATCTCATATTTCCAAGAGAAAGGGCAAAATAAAGAAATTAAAGATTGCCATGGGCCCGACTTGGTACAGGCATTTCAATAGAAATAGGTAGGTAAGCCTGTGTTTTCTTGCACCATATATAGCATATCCAAATTAACCATTTATATCTTTGTAATTTTGAAACCACTAGGCGATAACCGCTGCTGATAGACCAAAGGTCCCCGAAGGTAATCACAAGCCTTGTCGTCACACTTGTCAGACACGATTAACCATACAATGTATCATGTTTTTGTTGCTGAAATGTCCGATTGTTAAATTCAAAATTGATTTAAACGCCAGGTTTCTTTCCTTGTAATGCACATGGTCTATATCCTCGGTGCTGGATTTTTCTTCCTTGTTCGAACGTTTTGGTTTTTGGTTTTTAGTACTTTTCGTTTTCAATAGTTTTTAGAATTTGACCTTCCAATATTTTGATTAAAATGCTACTGATGAGAGGCTACTTCATGAAATATCGATATATACAATATTCACATTAATCGTTTATACCCGCGTTTAGGTATTTGTAATCACCAAACCTCTCTTTTCTATTTCAAAATGTATTTTCTGCATGAACTTCCTTTTAAAGAGTTTCATATTAATTTTACGTTTATACTTAACAATCCAGGAGTTTGTTTATTAACAAAGTATAGATTCTTCTTTTGACTTGTTGCTTACAAATCGTGTCAATTACTACATAAGGGGCAAAACCACTTTGAATGAATAGGAAGCCATTGATGTCATAACTAACTCGTAATAGAAAAATACAATTATGGAAACCCTTATCAAAGTTAATAAAATAATAAAATATATATTTTGAAAAGCAATAAACAAATATACATACAACTAAAACTAGTTATCTAAATTGATGATGGATGTATTATTTTTGAATGACATCCTGAACAGTGTTTGTTGCAATGCAGAACAACTCGAGGCAAGTTTTCTCTTAATGACTGTCTTATCTTCAATAAGTCTTCTGCAGTAAACTTTCGACTGTTTATGTTTATGTTGCTTATTAATAGTTTGTAAGAAAATAACAAGCATTTTAAAAGACATGTATAAATTTGTTATCAAGATATGAATTTTGTTTTTAAACTTATCATTAAAAGGCGTGTTCTGTTTGTTCTTATATTACGCTGGATATTACTCTTCCATTACAACATCTACATATAAAGATTCTAAACAATTGAATGTTTATTATATTAACAAATTAGTCTTTCTTACTTTTGTTTTATTAGCTATTTTCATATAGCCTATATAAGTCTAATACTTGTCCAATAACGAGACCCTTATTATTTCTCGAAAATGAAGCTACAGAAATTCTTATTAATACTAATATCAGATTTTCTTAAAAGCCCTACAGCTAAATTGATAACTAATAAAATCCGAGATAAGAAGAAATGAAAACATTTTATCACTAAGTATTGCTACATAAAAAGCTACATTCAGAATAGTTCCACTGATTTCTCAATGAAACTTTTTCGGAGATACGGATCTTCATACGTAAAAATATAAAATGATATGGAATAATGGATTTGAGGACCTAGAGTACTTTAACTGCATCTCCAAACTTAAGTTCGAAATATTAAAAAAAAATATTTTTATCTTCGTACTTAACAGCCCCATAGTTCGAACTTTTTTCGGTCTATAAAGGCGTGATTTTTTTGGCTTTACTTAATTGACAGTTATATTTTAAGGCTGAGTTCTTTTGGCCAGAAGGTCTATGGTGAGACTTTGTAAGGTCTACAGGTAATTAAATTTTCCTTTTTTTTTATTAAAATAATAATAATATTAGACAGCTGAAGATGTGTGTTAGTTATAAATATGGCATACTATCTTACTTCGTTTTCTTGTTGTGTAGTATTCAGCATTTACCTTTACTTTTGCACCTAATTAAGGTTTTTAACTGCAAACAATTTTCGTGATTGACAATCATAAACTATTATTGCTTCATTTTGGCCATTCTATAGTTGAATGTGGTATAGTGACATTCCTTCAAAAACATTTTTGAAAAAGAAAAACTGTTTTCCTTAATCTTCCGAATGTAAACCTAATTGTGTTTTAGTTCTGTTAACATTATAGAAGCAGAGGTACCAATGAGGTATCCGAATGTCAAAAGTCCGAAAGGGCAGAGACAAAACCAATAAACATCAACAAGAACGGGACAAAGCAGACAACATGTAAAACATTGAAACATAAAATAACTGAATGTTAATCAATAACGCGAACTGCAGTCAAAGCGCGAGTGTACTCAGGTGCTCCGGAAGAGTAAGCAGTTATTGCTTGCTAAAGCACATCCCTCGCGTTGCAAACAGTCAATTCAGCGTGCCAAATCCGGTAAAGGAAGTCAAAACAAAACCCTATGACAAACCAACATCTGCACTCATCTGAGAGATCGAAATCCCATATTTGTTAATAAGTACATGATGTCTTCCGTAAAATTTCTTGAGTGAAGACAGTTACCGAGGAGCAACATAACCTTGTGTGAGCAATTTATGCGTCAGACGTGCCGCACTGCTAAGGAAAGCGGTGTAAGTCCTGCGCGCTCTGGGGTATCGAATCAATAAAGATACATGTACGTAAACTCCCAAACCTTGAGCGGACGGAATGTTGCTACGTAAGAAGGAAAATTGATATGGACGACTCTAAAACCGACCTTAAAAAGTATGTTGTTTTTTGCTACACTCTACCAATAGTGTCAACTAAATTTGAATTCACAAACAATGAAAAAACTGGTAGACATTTTCCAGACTTAGTTCGTTTTACCATGTAAGCATTAGAACACTAAACTCTTCAATGTCACATGAACATGAAAATCTCTTTTGGCATATTAATAAATTAATTTTAAGATTTTTGTTTTCAAAAAGAACGGAAATGCAGGTACAATTATCTGGGAGTCGGTTGTAGCAAGATTTATTTTGTCATCCATTGGTCAAGTAAAATGAAAAAAAATACAGTCGAACATATTACAGAAATGCCTAACTTTCTTAAAGATAACATTTTTGTACAGATTGATAAGAGTGTTTGTCAGCGGAAAATTGGATCCCCGATTGGTAAGAATTGTGCATCAATGCTTGTCGATTTGTTTTTTTTTTTTCATTCGAACCGGACTTCTTACTATCGCTTTTAGAAAAAAAAAACGGATAGTAAACTGACTAAATCCTTAAATCTCGCAATTCGTTATATAGTTCTTGTCGTTTCACCAAAAAAAATATTTATTAGGTGACTTTGTGCATCTTATATCCCTATACTAGAAAGTTGAGAAAAAGGGCAACTCTGACTCATAGAAGGCTTTGTACAAAGATATTTGACAAACGTGATGTCAGTTTTCACCCGTTATCTTTCGATGGAACTGCTTACTCTTCTGGAACATCTTAATTCAATCTTTTTTCGACTTAAGTTCACGTTACCGATGGCTTCTCTTTTGTTGAATGGCAAGTTTTGTTAAAAATGTATGCCTACCGATTTTGTCTTCGCCTCTTTGCCTATACAGCATTTGCCCCATCGATAAACTTCAGCTTTTTTCATGCATGAAAAATGCAGATACCAAAATATTTGTAAATAATTATTTCGATCTTCTGAAAAGCCATGCATATAGCTCAATTAATAAGCATTTAAATTCAAAATTTTAAAATAGCATAAAAGCACTTAAACAATTCCCTCTATTAAAGAAAATGAATTAATGACAATTTTGTTTCATTTCATTGAGACTTTTACCAAATACGTCTACTATTAACTAGCGATATTTAAACGTTACATAACTTTAAAAATAAGATTACGTGAAACCTTAACGGTATTTATAATGAAACCATTTCGGAAATAAAAGTGTCAGACACTGGTAATAGTTAAAAATAAATAAAATTTAGTTGGTTTGGTCATTGCTAATTTAAGCTTTAAGAAATGTCAAAGAACATTTGTTGTGTTGATTGCTTTACATATGCCTTTATGTTAGTTTTCTTTTTGTAAAAACCCTAACCCTGAGCGTTTGCTGAATTTGTCTTTGGCCTTTAAGATTTTTACCATTCAAATGCCCTAATCTGTACATGTTTGCCTCTACCACACATCGACTTTTGTCACCAAAATTTGCAAGTGTAAAGCATTAACGCTACATCCCCATGTCGATGAAAGAGTATTGATCTGCGTACAGATTATGATTAGTTTCAATTCGTGCTTCATTTTTTCTTTATTAATGCATGTAATAATTAGACTTTAAAATTGAAATAAGCACAAACATTTCTCTAGAATGCTGTTAGAAATAGAACTTTTTATGGTTTCTTGATCTTTAAATATTGAAGATTTTTTTAAGTATTTTTGCATGTTTCCAAATAAAATCAGTATGAGTTAAAACGTTTTTATTTATTTTTGCTGTTGTAACTGGAAAATATGATCCTCCACAAATGATAATGGAACCAAGGAACCGGTATAAGGTGCACTGACAATAAAAACATCAGTTAAAATACCAATTTTCAAGCAACATCAATCAGGAACGGTTAACCCTTCCTTAGGAAAGAAGCCAAGAGGCACCAATGAGGCATTCAAGTGTCAAAGTCCAAAAAGGCAACGACAAAACCGGTAAACACGAACAAGAACAGCACGAACAAACAAAAAACATAAATCAACCAAACGGATATCAACAACGCAAACTCAAGTCGCAACAAGAGTGAACTCTTACTGTCTGCTATAGAATACCTGTCGCGTTGCCAATAACTAATTCAGTGGGTCAAATCCAGTAAAAGAAGACAAAACAAGTTTTTAAGACAAACCAACATCTGCACTCATTTCAGAGATGGAAATCTCATGTTTAACTACGATCGTGAGTGTACGGTGTCTAACGTGAAATTTCTAGAGTGAAGACAACAACTGTGGAAGCAACATAAGTATGTGTCAGCAATTTCTGTGTCAAACGTGACGCTCTGCCAATGAAATCGATGTTATTTCCACAACCTCTGGAGTAACGAACCAAATGTGATACGAAGACTCAATAAGCAGGAGCGAGCGTAATGTTGCTACACAAAAAGGGTCGGTAAGTTGAAGTCATCACGCCTGTCACATAGCTTTTTTTGAAAGCCTTCCTTTGACTTACTTCGCGATGTTTGGCTAAAGGACCTAAATATCGTGAGCCAAGACGAATCAACTGGAGCTATAATTTCAAAACAATTATGGATCCAGTTGAGGACTATGCCAGAAAATGGGCCAAAAGAGAACAGGAGAAAGAATGTGACGTTTTGTCAGAATGGGTAAAAGCTGTGAGGTCATTGGTTTTGAAAAGAATAAATTCTTTGAAACGCTCAATGAGCACTAAGGCAAAATCAATTTTCAGCAACGCTGATGTTGCCAAAACATTGTCCACCTTACATGACAAATATGTTGTTGTACCTGCAGACAAAGCACCAAATAACATCATTTTTGTGTGCAAGAAACACTATATTGACTGTTTGACAGCTGAATTGGGGGTTGGTTGTACCAGGAACAGCACCACATACAAGGCTACAACACTGTCTAAGGAGGAAATCATTGACAATCACAAATCTGTCATTTCCTCCTTCGGCCTTTCTGTTGGTAGCAGTAATGATGACATTCCATCCCTGTATTGGATTCCCAAATTACATAAAAATCCATACAAACAGCGCTTCATTGCAGGGTCATCCAAATATACAACTAAACCTCTTTCAGTTTTGTTAACTTCAATACTTACGGCAGTAAAATCCGGCCTCCAGAAATATTACGATTGTTGTTATTCTAGAAATGGTGTCAATCAAATGTGGATCCTGAAGAATTCGAAAGAACTGATGGAGATTCTTAATTCTAAATCAGTTTCATCTTGTAACAGCATCAAAACATTCGATTTCTCCACACTTTACACTTCTATTCCACATGAACAACTGAAATCACGATTGGCACAGCTGATTAAACGCAGCTTTTTCAAAAAGAATGGAAAACGCAGGTACAAATTTCTTGTAGTCGATTATACCAAGACTTACTTTGTCATCAATGAGTCTAAGAAAAAGAACAAATTTACAGAAGACCAAATAATCGACATGCTCAACTTTCTTATTGACAACATATTTGTTCAGTTTGGTGGACGTGTTTTTCAGCAAACAAAAGGGATTCCAATGGGCACTAATTGTGCACCTTTGCTTGCTGATTTGTTTCTTCATTCATATGAAGCAGACTTCTTACAATCTCTTCTAGACAAAAAAGACCGTAGACTAGCTCTCTCTTTCAACCTCACGTTCCGTTATATTGATGATGTCCTTTCACTAAACAATTCTCGATTTGGTGACTTTCTCCATCTCATATATCCACAGGAGCTTGAGATAAAGGACACAACGGATTCTAGGAAGTCTGCTTCATATTTAGATCTACATCTCGAAATTGACTCTCAAGGAAGACTTTCAACAAAACTCTATGACAAACGTGATGACTTCAACTTTCCAATCGTCAATTTCCCCTTCTTGTGTAGCAACGTTCCGTCCGCTCCAGCTTATGGAGTTTACGTATCTTAATTGATTCGTTACTCCAGAGCGTGCGGAACTTACATCGATTTCCTTGGCAGAGCGACACGTCTGACGCAAAAATTGCTCACACAGGGTTATGTTGCTCCTCGGTTGCTGTCTTCACTCAAGAAATTTTACGGAAGACATCATGCACTTATAGACAAATATGGGATTTCGATCTCTCAGATGAGTGCAGATGTTGGTTTGTCATAGGGTGTTGTTTTGTCTTCCCTTACCGGATTTGACACGCTGAATGGACTATTGACAACGCGACGGGTGTGCTATAGCAAGCAGGAACTGCTTACTCTTCCGGAGAACCTGAGTTCACTCTTGTTTCGACTGGAGTTCGCGTTGTTGATTGATATTCAGTTGTTTTGTGTTTCCATGTTTTACATGTTGTCTGTTTTTGTCCCGTTCTTGTTGGTGTTTACTGGTTTTGTCTCTGCCCTTTCGGACTTTTGACATTCGGATAACCCATTGGTACCTCTGCTTCTTTGAGAGTAAATTCATGTTATAGATTTATTCTGTTGTAGGTATTTGCGTTGCTTTTTGACAGTTTTCCTGTTTTTTGTGTTTCTTTTTTGTGTGGGATTTTTAGTGTCTTTGTCTTAAATATACAAAATACCGTATATAAAAAATTTGGTTATGCTGTTTATGCATATTTTGAGGAATAACCTCTCGTCAGCAACATTTAAATTAGTACATTGGAAGGTTAAAAACCAAAATTATTGAACATAGGAAATAACGAACTTACCGAACTTGAAGGTTTAATCTCAAATGTCCATGTGAAAAAGCAAAAATCAAGAAAAACATAAGAGAAAAAACTCAAATACAAAAACGTTTAAACACCTGTTATCAGCGGCTTTTACGGATGCTCGAGTTGCTATTTGCAGTTTTGAAGTGTTTTCTGTTTTGAATCAAAGTGTCGTTGTAGTTTGATGCTTATCATTTTGGTTTTCTTATAAGGACTTACAGTGGTTAAAAAAACGTTGCTTGTTTTTGCTACATAAGAAACCGACCATTTAACTTGATTGTATAGCCATTGTTTTTTTTTTTTTTGGTCAGAATATGTTTTGCTTGGCTATTTTTTTTTCTTTTAAAAGTCATCACGACAGATGATTTTTTTTATTATTAGTAATAATTTATATTTCAGAAATCCTTCTTCGGAATTTTTTTCTAAACCTTCATAATATTTTTTCATCAAAAACAAATTCAAAAAACCTTTTGATGATAATAAAAGGCCCTCTTTCAAATTTTGAAGTCCGTCCCTTATCGTCATTTAGGGATAAGGGACAATTTCAATGTTTAATTTCTTTTAAGGGTTTTACCTTGTTTTGTCTTTTCTTCTGTATGAGATTAGTCATTCAAGTTCGGTAGCCTTTGTAACTTTAATTTGATACTTTACAAAAAGGTTATATATGTTTGAGTGAGTAAAGAATGTATTGTTATCATCACTCATTTTATGTCATTAAATCATGACCTTGTTTAACAAAACAAAATAAAACATTAATTGTAGCTACTGGTATACATTTTTGATATTTCTAAAATAAGAAATCATACATGTTGAATTCAAAGTTTGTTTCGAATAAAATTTTTGAAGATATAAGTATATAATCTACAATCAAATAAGAATACAATCTACAATCAAATTCAACTTCTTATATAATAAAACAAGTACATTGTATGGTTAGCAGGCACACGATATATGCAATGATTATTTTTGGAATGATTTAACAATTAATACAGCATTAAATGATTTCAATTAAAATAACTTACAACTTTGTTTTGTTTGTCAAGTTTTACGTAACCAGTTAAGTTTTGAGAATCACTTCAAAATCTCATTACGAGTTCATTTCTTTTTCATGCAAAAATACCTTATATCTCTTTTTTTGTGTTTATCAAGCTTCAAGTTACATTTAAGATTTAGAAATCACTTCAATGTCTTTAATCACAATTTCTGTTTTTATTCATGAAAAACATTTAATGAATAGCTTACAACTGTTTTTGTTTGTCAAGCTTTACGCTTCCATAAAAGTTTAAGGAATCATTTCAACATCTGATCACAATTTCAGTTCTTTCAATGGAATAATAGTCTTCAACTTTCTTTGATCAAAATTAAATGTCACAACAGACGATTTTGTTGACGTCATAGACTCACGTTGAATACCATTGAGCAAAACATTTGTAGGATGTCCACGTGTTTCTGCGCATGAGCACAAACAGTTGGTTGATTTGCCTTCCGGTGAATTTAGAGGATTTTTGCCTTTACAGATGCAGGGATTGAGATGGGTGAGGAGGTTTCCACTGAAGGCAAGGTAGATCCATGGATTACAGCAACTGTTTAGGCTGCCAAGTAACAGCATGATGACCATAGCATCATCTAAAAAATAATCATAAACAATAAGATGTGGAATAAGTGTACGCGACACAACCAACATAACAGAATCGGCAATTTAAAAATGGAAAACAGGAAGCAGTCTTCAACATGACCAGAGGTTACTGCTTGTTGTCTTGCATTGGCCCAAGACTAAAAATACAATACATAAGAATAAAAAAACTAGATTATCAACGAAAGACCCATTTCTGGACATAGAACAAAGAGAAGGTAGTTGACAGGCACAAACAAAAGCTATGGCAAAAATTCCTGGCTTTGGACAAGCACATATGAAATGTGGCGAGGTTGGACTAGTTTTTTAACTCCCTATTGTTAATCTTGTACAAAGCACAAAATAACACACTTTAAAATCAAATCGATAAAAGTTCAATGCACCAAGAGAGAACCTGAGACAAGAGTATTTTGTTACTTTGAACGTAATTTGTAGCTCTCAAGTTAATTCGATGCTACATAATTATGTATTGACTTTAAAATGAAGCATATTTAGTTGCATCATATTATATGTCAAAATACTTAAAAGATCTTTGGACCTTTTTGTACGAGATCCGTAATGAACTCTAAAAACCTTTAATGGAATGCATGTATATAAAATACGATCTCCCCTTTTTGGTTTATCGCATTTCATATTTGATATTTAACAAAATTGTTTCATGTTAATCTCATATTTAGATTTGTTTTCAAATATTTTTTTTCTCAATTTAGCCCGTTACATAATGATAAAAATTTAGAATAAAAAAAAGTATTTCAATATGAGCCTTGTCGCTCAAACATCTTCCTTTATTAACGTGTTTCAGGTTTGCTCGTCACACAATAACCTAATCTTGAATCAAGTCAAGTAATTCCATCCAAGTTTTTATGTTACGTACATGTCATGTAAGTAACGTATTAATGTTCAGATCTCGTGCCGTATGTCTACCTTTTAAGCCCATAGCATTGTCTTCAGTCTTGTCTAATTACGTTTTGACATTACGGTTAGTAGAAAATCAGTAAAAGATCTACTACAGTCTATTATTTCCTTTTATATAGGATAGTTAAGAAGCCACGAGCCCTGTCTTATTACCTTCTCAATTAAAACTTTGACATAAAGTTTAGAAAAATAACTGTTTAAGATACTGATGTCTATCACAAAACTATAACTAATGTGAAACTACAAAACAAAAAGCCACAAGAACTGTCTTTTAAATTTTCCATCAAAAAATGAGCCCTGTATTACTACCTTTTCAATTAAAACTTTGACATAAAGTTTAGAAAAAAACTGTTAAAGAAACTGACGTCTATCACAGCACTATTCCTAACGTTAAACTACAAAAAGCATATTATTTTTTTTCATTACAATTTGAACATAAGGGTTCGGAATAAAATCAGTTAAAGACATCCACAGCCAAGAATTTCGAAAATACCTGACATATGTATAATTTTAACCACGGGCGCTACTAGTATCTTATATTTTTAATAACCATTTTGCCATAAAGTTTGAAATTGGAATTATAAAAAAGGTGTTTAAAGAAGACGGCGTCTGGTATTTCATATACCTAACATGGTATAGAATTCTATTTGGTTGACATATGTTTTATTTTAAAGAATGATTTAAAAAGAATCTGGTTAGAATGTCTCATTTTCTTTATGGCTTCAAAGTACTGGTGTACTACATGTATCACCTTTGTGTTCGAGGAATCGCTAATTAACAGTGTCACACTTTTTTACGTAACTATATATTATAGGTTCAGCAATTTTTACAGTGTCACACTATTCTATGTAACTATATATATTATAGACTTGAAAAATAGCGCCATAAAACCTGG
This sequence comes from Arcuatula senhousia, assembly GCA_963971305.1. Lineage (NCBI taxonomy): Eukaryota > Metazoa > Mollusca > Bivalvia > Mytilida > Mytilidae > Arcuatula > Arcuatula senhousia. The sequence goes on along the minus strand of OZ020317.1, from coordinate 35,488,912 downwards.
TTTAACCCACCATTTCGTTTGAAATGCCTGTACCAAGTCAGGACCATTGCGATCCACCAATTCTCCAGTATGAGTGATCCGTTTTTGTCATTTTCTCTGGACTATTAAATTGATCATGCAAGTTCGATAGTTTTGTTATTACCTTTATTAAAGACTGCTAAATTTTAGTCCAGAAATTTAAAGTTATTCCCCGTTGAATTTTTTTTAAAAAGCACGAATATAAAGACCGTTAAAATTAAACATCTCCCTAATGGATACAAATCGCAAAATTTGGTTCTCTTAAACTACAAGCTATAAGTACTCGTGTGTCCTGGTAAAATAAAACTCTATTCTGAATTGCTGAATGTTGTTTGGTCGATTTTGTTTGATATTCTGTTGTCTCTTCTGTTTTTTCTTTCATTATTCCCCTTATTTTTGTCCTTTCTCTTTCGGACTTTTGACATTTGAAAGCATAAATAACACCTTTTTGTCCAAATTGAATTAACAAAAGTACTTACTATAATGTGGAGCTATTGGATTCCATAGCCACCAGAGTTGCGAAATGAAAAATGGCGACCAACACGTGATGTATGCCACGATGATGACGAATGTCATTTTTACTGTTTTCAGTTTAGCCTTACTAAATCCTCGAAAGGAATGTGATCGTAGCATTATATTTACAGCTGGTGTCTTTTTGCTATTATACGTCAGAACAGTTTGGGATCGAGATTTGCTATTCGTAGGGGTCAAAACATCAGACGATCGATTCTCTGGATTGGTGTCTCTTTGAATGTAATTGCCTGACTCTTCCGAAAGTCTATATTTCTTCCAAATCGTAAAACATATCGACCCGTAACAGACAAATAGTATAAACAATGGTAGGATGTAAACGAGTACAGTGAATGAAATTACATATAAATCTAAAGTCCAAATTGGACTGAACTTTGCCCAGCAGTCTAAAACCTCGTTGTCATCTCGTTTGCGATATTGGAAAATAATGAATTGTGGGATACTCAAAACACCGGAGATAAAGTATGCAAACCCAACAGCCAGCTTAACCAGCCTTGGTGTCCACGTGTGATTGGATAGTGGGTGGACTATTGCTCGGTATCGGTCGACTGCTGTCATGACGAGAATATACGTGGACAGATACATGACGAAGACCTGCATGAACTTTATAAACCTACAGAGAAAGTCTCCTCCTTCGAATTTATTAGTGATATCCCATATCAATTGAGGAAGAATGTTGAACATGGCTACTAAGAGGTCTGCGATGCTCAAATGCATAATAAAAATGTGCATCCGGGTAACCTTTCGCTTCCTTTTCCACAATGCATATAAAACGCAAAGATTTCCAAATACAGCTAACGTAAATATGGCTACTTGCACTGCTATTTCTATTTTTGCCAGTTCTTCGTCTCTGATTATGACATTTTTATTCTCTTCTGTATAGTTTGATGTCGTGGTAAGATCCTCTGTAAATATCAAAACTTCTCCTTTGGCAATACCGTAGGTGACAACTTCGACATTAACGATATCCATATCTGAAAAATAAATGAAAATGCAAAAATTAACCTACAAAATAAGGTGTAAATTGAAAACCTTTATTTTCTGCATTTTAATGGACCAAAAAGAGTCTTATCACAACCCATCTTTTGGAATACAAAGTCACAGGAAAAGCTTTTTCTTCCAGAGCAAATGAGTTAACTCTTCTTACGACTTTAGTTCTTGTTGGTGATTTCTTTTCTTTTCCCAATTTTTTGTACGTCGGCATGTACTAATTTAATTGTTTTGATATTAATTACGTCTGATCCATTTAATTTACGAATCCTAAACTGGTTGAAAAGAACCAATTTAATATATTTACTTAGAAAATAAGAAGTTATTTTAGAACTCAGACGACGGTAATAATTGGTAGTTTTCTGTTAATTAAAGACTGTTATTATGTCCAACAAACAAATGGCACTCTGTAATTTGTTAGAAAAAATGTCCTGATTATTTCAATTAATACATCAAATCACAGGAGAAAGGTTTTATAACAAGAAGGTGTAGAATTAATAAAAAGGCAAATATAAACAAGAACACAACAACATTGCAAACAAATACAGAAATATTTTATCTCTTTTTTGCCCAATGATATCGAATGGTGTATTGTATTTCAAGTTTCTAGCCTTGCAATTCACATTGTTAGTATTCCCGTCGAATTCGAGTTGTTACGCCTGTGAAGACAAGTTTATTTGTAAAAAAATATTTTTAATCCAAAAATGCTTTGATGTGAGAAAATTTGAATTACAAAGTAATTAATGTGCTTGTTTTCATTAATCACTTTGTTTTATTTTGATTGTTAAATGTTTCTATATTAGATTGAAAATGCAAACACTATAAGATTAAAAAGGGCATACAACTATGAAACCATAAAATGCCGAACTTAGAACCAAACTATCTATGCCTAGTCTTGGAAAGGAATATACTGTAAACCACTTTTTTTCGCGACCAGATTATTTCGCGTTTTTTGTGTCACAGGGCAATTTCGCGGCTATTTATTTTCGCGATTCCGTGAAAAACTATCATATTAATGTGAAAATTAAGTAGTTTGCGACAATTTATATTCACGAATTTCTGTTCCTCGCACAATACGCGAATATAAATCGCTCGCGAAATTAAGTTGGTTTTTTAACCTAAATTTTTTGTTGAATTCAAATTAATAGCTCTGTATTTAAAAACCTTGCGACGCTTCATACATGGTGTTAGCAGAATAAGTTGTAATTGTACTTCGCAGGGAAATGTAACACTACCCAAACGAAATCTCTTCTTTTGAAGAGCCTTGGATGGTGTTATGGTAACAACCTCTGTTCTGTTAGCTAGGCACATACGCCATAGATGTCCCAAATGTTGTGAGTTCGATCCTCGCTGAGGGCAATTGAAAAATCAAAATCTGTTTGTCAGATGACTTTCAGGGTTGAAATTACAGTAACATTGTTTGATTATATACCAGACATTCATTTACTTCTAATGGGATATACTTTTTTCAAATATTTGCAGTAATTTTTATACTAAGCTGAATTTTATAATGATTGCATGGATAACAGATATTCGCAAAAATTGATCAAAAATGCTATTGTCATTATTGTTTAGATATGAAATAGATAGGTTTACTGTAACAAGCTTAAGAGGAAAGAGCAACGTTTAAACGTTTAATGCATCCAATTCAGAGGATAAAAACATTAAACATTGCTTTTCAGCATGTTAAAATGACCTAAATTTAAAGGATTTACCTATATAATCATTCTAATTTGAGAATATACAAACTTAGAATACAATTCATACAATGAAATAGTATTCTGTGTCATTTTCTGAACATAAAATATTGGGACAACTTTGATAAAGGGTTGCATACTGAGTGGCATGTACATGATGTTAGGAACAATCAAACACTGTTATGGTTAACTAACACTTTTCATAGCTTATTTATCAGTACTTGCAAACATTTATTCAAAGGAAAAAAAATCATAGTAACCCATTTGAACATGACGATAAAAACAACTTGTATGCGCAGATATAAACGAATTTAGATTGTCCCCAAAAAGAAACGCACAAAAAGAAGCATAACATTTTGTTTTTCTTAAATATTATTTTATTCCACAATCAAGGGCTTTTATAATGTTGAGATGTAAGACTTATCATTTATGTTGCAAAATATAAAAGGAATTGGATTAACAAACAAATTACAAAAGTTTGTTTTTTAAAACAAAGCCTATACAAAACAAACATACAGCAAGCCTAGCCAAGCTTAAAAGTTTTATGCTAAAATAATATTTTTTTAAACAAAACCCTTTAATGTGTTGAAGATAAACTATCTATGTATTTAGGCTATTTTACTTACTTTATTGTTTTACTAAAGTCATCATATGCCAATTTCCAAATGACAATTTAATCCTTGTAACAACAGCTAATAGATTCTAAAGCAACAACTCCCTTAACCCTTGGTATCCAAAAAAAAACGTTAATTATGTTTTGTTTTAATTAAAAAATTAATGGTCTGTATTTGTTGCTTATTGGTTTCATCTAAACAGTAGTACTGGTACATTCTCAGCATCTGAACGTTTATAACATTGACAATAATATCGATTCTAAACAAAAGCAATGCCGTGATGTATACGTTTAGGGCATAGTGATATCTACTGTGATGAGAGTACCTATTTGTCAATGAGAACTTTTCTAATCAGTCTTAGAAGGTGACATCATCTTTTAATTAGAAACAACAAAAGAAACAATATCAATACTAATTGGTAATGATAATCCTTAAACACAGTAAAACAGGAACGAACAAAATAAGTTTTAAATGTAATGTTAAAATAGGAATGAAAAAAAATCAGCAAAGAGCAAAATAAAAAACAAGCATAAGATAAAATAAATACCCAAATTCTTTAAAAAAGGAAAACTTCAGAGCCACAGCTTTATATTACAATGATATAAGTTTATTTCTCTGAAATAGCAGAAAACTCGCCCTAAACCGTCGAGAGGCAGTCTGGTTTGAAATTTGTTGAAGTGTTTTTACAAAATTGCACTAAATTCTTAATTAGAACTATACAGTTGGACAATAAAGTTGACACAGAAAGATTTTTAGAGGAATTTTCAATGTTTTTCTTTACTTGTTATGTTTTACTTAAGATAGATAATGGTTTGAAAATTCTATTTTACTCCAAGAATAAACGATCCACTTAATTTGAATATGTTGCTAAAGTTTGTCCATTTTATAAAGGCTGCCATGTTCATCTACTTCAATGCTTAATTTCTGGGTTTAGAGGATTTAACATCCCCTTTCTGGGATATATATCTTCCAAATGATTATCAAAGTATTAACACCATATCGTCGGAATGTATTTTTTCATTAATAGAGGTACTTTAAATTTAATAATATTCACTTATACTTTTAACGATGTTTCTCCTAAGTCAACATATGATTAAAAAAACCTAAGCGACTACATATTTATATATCAATGTAAATGTAGTAGAGACCTTTGGCTGAAAAACGTCCAAATAACAATCTAAACCTTGCTGGTCACAAAAAGTAAGCTGTGTAATTAAAAATTAACGATCCGTGTCTGTTGATAATTGCTTATACCAGATTTAACAATCTCTGTTCATTTTAATGTTACTTGACAGAACTACGATGGTCTTTGAAAGCATCTGGTACATATTTATTGAATCTAACCCGTGCCCTACCGTGATGAATACTTAACGTCATGGGATATATAATTACAGCCATGACAATGTTTGTCAATGAGTATTTTACATTATTGTCCGAATAAATGAAAACTTCTTTCAGTTTCAGAAAATAAAGGAAATAATATCATTACTGACGAAGGAGCAAAAAATAAATCTGAAGAGAGTAAAAAAAGTAAAATGAAGAAGCAATATAATGTAAAGGCAAGCTCATTTCATCAACACAAATTATCAATTTAATACTGGTATATGATGAAAAATATATTTGGACATGAATTTTAAGTTTTGGTCAGTTACTACTTTTAATACTAACTCTCCTGAATGTCCTTATGTTTCTCGTGATCCCATCCTGGTAAAGTTTAAAGTAGTGGCGTTTTTTTTTCAGAATATGATATTTTGTTTTAAATATTATTAAAGGTACAATGCTATTGTTTATACCAAACAAACATAGGATTTTTACTACAGTATTAACTATTCAATTAGGGAAGTTTTCAAATCAGTCTTAATTTCAGATATGGTTAAAATAAATACTAGTAAAGAACGAACCAAAAACAGAGCAGTACCCCCAAAAATGAATTAGATATATATGTAGAAGCAAGCACGGAGCAACAACAAACTTTACATCTTTATAATATATAACGTTGAATATCATTTGATATGAACCATTAAAACTTGGATTTACTTACTTTTTGAAACGATTTTCCAAAGTCAAGAAGTGAACAAAATCTCAACACCAAACAGTAATCCTGATTCCTGATACAAACAGCTGAAAATATTCAAAGCATCAAAAAACTTTTAACATGTTGTTAACAGAAATAATATAATTATGAAATTAAAGATTAAAGGTTCGAATCTGTTGCTATCTCTAATTGCACATCCAGTTTAAAATTACTATGCTCATCTGCATAGATCCGTAGTACTAGCTCTTACTATTCTGTTTTCTCGGTGCCTGATACTTTATAAACAAGCTAGCTATTGATTCTAATCAAATTCCTGGCCTTATATACTTAAACAACATACATTGTAGGGATGTATTATGACACTACCTATTTGTCAATGAGTTCAACAATTAGGCATAATTAATGACAGAATGTTTTAACAAATACATGTATAAAAAATATCATACACGACGAGTAATGATAAAACTCAAGTATGGCAAAAATATGAAAGTAGACAAAAAACATACCAAAAACACAGCAAAAACACCAAACAGAAGAACCAAAGCAAATGATTTGGTTCCATTATTATTCATGAAACATCAATTTTTGTGGTTTTTGTTTACCTTGTTTACCTTGTGTTGAGGTCAGACCTGTGGGCCTACGGCCCCTATGACCTGTGAGTTTGTTTGACCCGCGACAGTTGATCCAAACGCAAATGATATTTAACATTTATTTCAAGCTACAGATTCAAACACCACAAATCCACGGACTGGTCCTTTTTTATGAAGCCAAAAATATTGGTACCAGCGAAAATTTATGAATCCACAGTCTTAAACAAATGCATGAGTCCGATTCTTTTCGTCAAAATAAATATATTGTTTTCTGTAAAATGTCTTAAGATGTCATTTAGGATGTTTATGCTAACTTACCTTGAAAACAATAATCCTAGGTCAACAGATGCCAAACTTAAAACATATGACAATATAACAATAATATCAACAGCTATAGAAGCAACACAACTGAAGCAGCGGTACGATTCGGGCATTCGAATGTGAAAAATCATAAACGGTTAAAGCAAAACCGGTAAATACGAACGAGAACAGCACGATGAAACTCAAAACATAAAAAAGCAATCAACAACCATTAAACTTATGTTATCCGGACAAGTGAGCAGTTATAATTCTTTTTTTTTTCTGTAACAGTCTTTGTTCTGCTTAAGGTCAATTTAGCCGTCAAACCCGGAAAAGAAAAGCAAAACAAAGCTCTATGACTAAACAACTCTTGCACATATATAGAAACTGTCAAGTTTTCTTTAAGTGCATAATGAACAAGCGAGGAATGAACTATTTTTAAAGTATAGTGTCCACGAAAAGTCAATTTTATCAAAAATTAATGGTCTGAATCAAAAGTTAACTGGTTATTCGCTTGAAGCAAACTATCATGGTAATATAGTTCTGCTGTATACTGTTGGTGTTTTCTCAGAATTTTAAAATTTATAAACACAATTTACAACAGCATTATTAAAAGCTGTACATGTGGTTATGATGTATATGAGTATTTCAAGGAGTTGCTTTTGATTAGCAGAATTTGAATTCAAATTTGGAAAGTCAAAAAGCAAAAGTTTTTATAGAAAATTACTCAAAACCAAAACGTTTCGAACAGGGAACCCCATTCCAGCAACAAGTATATCAATAGTATGATAACCAATAAAACATGACAGAACTCAAACAAAACACAAAAACACCCACTTAAATACATAGAACCTATCATTTTGGCAATTTTTAAAAAATAATAAAATTCACACTATTTGAAGAATACATTGTAAAACCTTTGAAGAAACTGTCAAATTTTCAAAAACCTAACAGAAAGTATTCTTTTCGACGGAAAACTGAATAAAAAAACGCAGTGTCAAAAAAGAGGACAAACTAATTATAGAATGTAAACACTTGCGGGTACCGGTAAACTAAGAAACGAAAAGTAACCAAACGAAACGGAGCAGAACAAAAACGATATCGGTAAAGAAGGAAACGTTAACAGTAAAATAAGCAACCAAAATCTGTAAAGAAAAGTAAAGGAAATGCAAGCAAAACTGGTTAAAAAAGAAAACTGAATCGATTTTAGCCGACACCAGTCGTTTTTCTTAATTTACCGATTTCGTTTCCTCTTCGCCTCGTTTGGTTACATTTCGTTTCTCAGTTTAACAATACCCAGTTTACCAAATGTAAATATTTATGCTGGACAATACTTAATCAACGCGAATAATTAAAATAAGATTATTGTATAGAAACTGCAAAACATTGAGTTTTTATGTTGGTAATGGTAAGTTTTAGATAGTATATTTTTAATATGTGTACTTTTTATTCAATATAAAAAATTGCGAAATTGATAGGTTCTATGTCTTTAACAAAAGCACCACAGCACATACTGAAATACGGGCGTAAATCAGAAACTTAAAAACAATGTAATCTTTTGATTGAATACCTTTTCGGTGATTTTCATCCTATAAAGATCAAGTTTTCTTAGTCACAAGACGACAAAACTAATGACATATAAACTTTTGAACTAGTATATACCGCTGAATAAATGCTATATCTTTGAAGTTCACAAATGGCATAATGACTTGAGTTCGCGTTGCTGAATGCGGTTTAGTTGTTATGTGTGTGTGTGTGTGTTTTATGTTGTTATGTGGTTTGTTTTGTTGTGATGATTTTTTGTCTGCCGGTTTTGTCTTTGTCTTTACGGTTTTATGATACTGATTACCCCTTTGGTACACCTTTGCTTCTGTTACCAAAATAAATGGTCCAAATTTGTTGTTAATCGTTTATACTCTTTTAGTAAATTCGGATAGAACCAAAATTGGCCAAAACTTTTAAACTCAGAGTTAACTTTCTGAACTTACTGTCAAATATGTTTTAAAATGCTGTAATTTAAGGAACAACACAACCTAGGTTCAAAAATATTCAGCAGCTTGGAGAATCATATGATTTGATGAAATTTGAAATTTTAGCAATTTTAGAGTATTTTTGGTTAGAAATCACTTGAATTAGCAAATAGCGAGATTGAATTGTTACAAAGTTGGCAATTTGTGCAAATATGGGTCTGATTTCAGTCCTTCCTGAACATATTGTAAAAGTTACAATGTTAAGGTTCATAAAACGGGTGCAGGTGAGCATCTGATTCATTCATGCTATTGATTAAAAGTCGGTGCCAGGCAGTGATGTAAACTTATAGAGCATTATAGATATAATGATAGTGATTATTTTACCTATCTGTCATAAGAAGGTTACTAATCAGTATAAATAGATGACAGCTTCTTCAATCATCAAATGTTTTAATGAAAGGACACATATTTACTTATAGGTCACGTAAAATAGGCGTCCTATAAATTACAACGTGTGTACGTGCATATCAACGCAGCTCTTTTATTTTATACCCCAAAGCTGCATTAGAGCTTTTACAAATTATGGTGAAAGCTCTGTTTGCAGTGTAACTTCAGCATTTCACGAATATGTTCGTTCTTCCTGGCCCTATGTGTATATAGCGTATATGTAAAGTAAACGGAATTAATTATTTAGAGATTTCTTATGTTTACATTATGATGTTTGTTTAAGGCTTGAATGCCAACACGGCAACATTGAATATGGGCAAATGTGCTAGTGTCATGTGCATTAAAAGAACTAAGGGTGTAACTACGGTACTTGTTTGTCAATCAGATGTCAATCTTAATTTTTATAACAATAAAAGGTAACAGCATCATAATTGACGAGGGGAAATAAATCTAAAGTATGACCCAAAGAAACAAGATAATAGACAACAAAACCGAAACGAAACGCAGAAGCACTCACTTAACAAAATAAACACAAGCATATATCAAAGACTTCAAATTGTCAGATGATATTAATTGTCTTTTAAACAGTATGTATGCCTAGTACTTTCTTTCGATAAAAAACAAGTCTCGCAACTAAAATTACTTTATACTCTTTCACAAATATATAGAATGGCATAGTTTCAATGAATACACCATCCTCGATGATCACAAATGGAAGTATTGTTATCTCATAAACGGTCCAAAACTAATGTAAACTTCTTGGAAAATTAGCAAACAATATCAATTTCAAAAGTTCCATAAAACGGATATTTTCTGTGTGTCTAATTCAATGGAAATGGGAAGTGTGGCACCAAAACAAAATTCAACCAACTATTTTTTGAAAAGCCTTTACCAAATCAGGACCATTGCGGGTGCAACTTTCTCCAGTGTGTCTTCATTGTTTTGTCGTTTCTTTCAGATTAATCCTCTATATTCGGTATTTTTTCTACCTTTAATCATTCATGTTATTGATCTATAGCCGATACCATGCCGTGATGTTTAATGATAGAGCAAAAAAAAATAATGATAGTGATTATTTTCCTTGTTTATCAATGAGTAGGCTAGTAATCAGTCTTAATAGATGATAGCTTCTTTTAATGAGGAATGATTGAATGACACTAGACAGCTTTACGTTTAGGTCACGTAAAACGGGTGTCTTTTAAATTACTTGTACGTAAATGAGTTCACAAAGGATACATTTGTATTACAAAGGTAGATGGAGAAAAACCTTTAGGATAAACAAAAACCGTTTTTCTATTTCATAGAATGTACCTTGCTGTTTAGAAATCTCTAATTGAAAGAAATTTCGGGAAAATTGTAAATTTCTATTTTTACGTCATATGCCGTCAAAGCGCACTCCAAATCTGTTTTTAACGAAGATTATAATTCAATGCATTTCAGAGGTGTCATAATAAACATATAGCACAAACATTTAAAGTATTATAAAGACTGTAGGTGAATCGATTGAAATGTTGATGTAATGATTCAGAGCTTAATCGAGATTTCCATTAATATCTACAACCACGATTCAGTCTGCAAACAGTGACTTTTAAACATTTTTCATCAACCAATGATTTTTCGTGTTACAAACTTAAACATCATGATGACAAAACTTATGTTTTCGGTAAGAAAGTCGCAATTAAATCAAATAAACGACAGCTTCTTTTAATTAGGAAATAGTGTGATGATAGTAAACAACCCCATGCGTATACGTAGGTCAAATTATATAAGCGTTGACAAAAATTACAATGAAGTGATAGTAGCGAAAAATCGTATTAGGAATTTGTTCCCCCGATAGGTACTGCAAAGCTACATATCTTTCTAACCAATGTTAGTTAAAGACATAGAACCTATCATTTTGGCAATTTTTAAAAAATAATGAAATTCACACTTTTTGTAGAATACATTGTAAAACCTTTGAAGAAATTGTTAAATTTTCAAAAAAAAAAAGCTACCAGAAAGTATTCTTTTCGACGAAAAACTAAAGAAAGAAACACAGTGTCAAAAAAGGGGACAAACTAATTATAAAATGTAAACACTTGCGGGTGCCGGTCAACTGAGAAACGAAAAGTAACCAAACGAAACGGAGCGGAACAAAAACGATATCGGTAGAGAATGAAACGTAAACAGTAAAATAAGCAATCTGTAAAGAAAGGAAACGAAATCGAGCGAAACGGGTAAAAAAAGAAAACTGAATCGATACCAGTCGTTTTTCTTAATTAACCGATTTCGTTTTCTCTTCGCCTCGTTTGGTTACATTTCGTTTCTCAGTTTAACAGTACCCAGTTTACCAAAAGTAAATATTTATGCTGGACGATACTTAATCAACACGAATAATTAAAATAAGATTTTTTTAAAGAAAACTGCAAAACATAGAGTTGTTATGTTGCTAAACGTAAGTTTTAAATAGTATATTTATAATATATCTACTTTTTATTCAATGTAAAAAAAAATGCGAAATTGATAGGTTCTATGTCTTTAAGTCTCTATGTTTCTTTTAACCTTAAGCGTAAATCAAAACGCGTCAGGCGTAGCAAAATTTATTGTCTGGAACTTTGTTGTCATTTGTATTTCGAACACACGTGAAGGTTAGCACTGCTGGTGGAGTTTTAATTCCCCGAGGTTAGCCCGCTCCGGCACCAACACTTTTGAGTTGGAGAATACATCAAAGCTTTAAATTATCCGTCTAGATTTCAAAATTGTCTAAACCCTAAGGTTCTTCCTACACCAGACATAGGTTGATTATCTTAGTAATAATTTGGTTCCCCAGTTTGGTATTTTTGGTGTTATTGTTCTATGCTCTTCATATTCATATAGTGTTTGGCATTTTCAATATTTTTGGTAGAGCGCCTCCTCTGATGAGTCTTGAATAGACGAAACGCGCGTCAGGCGTAGCAAAATTTATTGTCTGGAACTTTGTTGTCATTTGTATTGCTGATTTCGGGAAAAAATATCGTACAAATTATACTTTTCAGGGCCTTTTTAAGTTTTGGTTTATTAGGCTGCAACAATCACAAAACAGATTATAATTTTCATTCATTTAGTACATGAGAGAAGAAGAGGTACCAATGGGGTATCCGAATGTCAAAAGTCCGAAAGAACAGAGACAAAACCAAAAAACACCAACAAGAACGGGACAAAAACAGACAACATATAAAACATGGAAACACAAAACAACTGAATATCAATCAAGAACGCGAACTCCAGTCAAAACAAGAGTGAACTCATGTGCTCCGGAAGAGTAAGCAGTTCCTGAAGAAGAAGCTTACATATTTGAAGAAGGCGAGCAACGACCAAAAATAAACTCTGGAATCAATCCGTATCAGTGTCTTGTCGTGCTCTATACTTGTTTGTAAATAATATGTTTACTACATTCAAATAAATGGCAGTTTTAAATAAAGAAATGTTTAAATGTGAGTATACTTTTCCACAGGAAGTGACACCAATTTAGTTCTTTTATGATTTAAATTTTGATTTTTCAAAGGATTGACTGGGTATATGAAAAAAATCTATGAACATCCAGTCGATATACATTTTTGTTTTCATACCACAATAAAAAAAATATGACAGTCATTTCTTAAACAGAAGACAATTTTTAATTAGGAAATATATTGATAATAGTTTACATGTCAACGTCAAGTTAACTTATAGATGTAATAAGCTTTGACTTAAATTAAGAAAACGTTATACGTTTCTGGATATTTTAGGAGGTACACATCAAATTAACTTAAAATTTGGTTTTGCAAAAAAAAATATTCATAACGTGATAAAAGCCTTCAGATTTTTAACCCTCCCACTTTGCAAGAATATAACTCACACTTGATTTTTTATAAAGGTTTTAAAAACTAGTTATTAATGAACTGGACAGCAATAGAACTCTAAATATTTATCTACGGTAAATCACTTTCAGGAGGTGGAAATATTTGTTCGATATTCAGATTTTGTTGTTGTTGTTGTTGTTACTTCCTACCTTTCTTATTATAATGTCATTTAAGCTTTGACATCAATTAATAAATAACATTCACTAGAAATTGTTTATACAGCTGTGTGCATGATATAGTTCACATAATTTTTGAACGACCCAATAATAACGACTGTCCATACTGTTTTGTTCCTCATGTAATATGGAAAAATCTTTGTCAATAGCAATGCAAGTAATTGTGTATTTCTGAGTCTATCTTGACAAGTACCACATATCACGACAACATGTCGTCTTAATTTGGCTTTATGTATCCTTATCTAATTAGATTAAAAGTAAGTGAGACATAATAGAAATACGTAGTTGTATAATAAGGAATAATCTAGTTTTGTAAATTTCATTTACTTTTATAATTGTAGAGAATTATGTAGAGAATGCAAGATTCTTTTGTTACCATGTACATATCACGAAGCAAGGGCGTACAACTTTCAGTTTTATTTGCAAGCCTTGCAGTCGATTAAGACAATATCTCACAACCTATCTTCCTTAACGAGTCGGCATTGACTAACCCTAACCGTAACCCTAACCCTAAATATTTTTTTAAGTGATGAAATTTTCAGTATACATTTGTTTTACCTGACCATTTCAGATCATTTTGAACCTATTAGAGAAAAAGGTCATGTTGATATTTCATTTTTTTAAATTATTACAATTAACCTATGGACAATCGCAGGCGATTACTTTCTGCATTTGAGCATAGGGTTAGTATGAAACAAATGAGAGACACATTGATTTATTTATGTGCATAATGCATTTGAGTTTGATAATGAAATCAACTAAATGTTAGGAATGTTTTGCTATTATGTTTCTACAGAATATGATATGTTTGAAAAAAGTATATAACCGAAAAAAAAAACAAAGCAAAAACCTGTAACCGAAGGGATATTTGCTTGTTTACTATATCTTAATGCTTTCGAAAAAAAAAATATATCTTTAGTCTATTGGAAAATGATTCAATCAGAGCATAAATAGAAAACCAAACAGTATGCTTAAGGGCTGAGAGGACCAGTCTACGTACCAACTTCATAAGGGTCTTGTCTTTACATGATTGTTTGTTAATCACCTGGACAACTGCCATGTTATCAGAAAAAAAACAATACTTTTGAATTTTTTAGAGACTCCCCCCATAGTTCTAATGAGAGAACAATAGGAAACATCTCTTTTATAGCAATCTGGTGAGACTGTTAATGTGAAGGCCATTCCAATGCAAACCATTGGTTTTTAAATACAGCTGCAAAGCCAACAGACCCCGCTGCATCAGTATAAAAAGATAAAATTTCTGAGGACAACCATGCATCAGCATGAAAAACTGATTTGCCATTGAATTGAGTAATAAAAGATTGCCATATCTGAAGGTCGGCTTTAGCTTCAGCAGTTAGCTTAATTTTATACCAGGCTTCTCTAACCCGCATTGTAAGATCAATGAGGCGCCGCAAAAAGGCCCTGCCTGGGCAGATAACAGAGCAAGCAAAGTTAAGGTGACTAATGAGTGACTGAAGCTCCCTAAGAGTTACTTTCTTCCTTTGAGAAAAATTAAAAAGTGTATTTTTGATCTTAGTATTTTTTTCCTGAGGAAGTCTGCACTCCATAAGTACAGAATCCACTTCACTACCAAACATCGTAAGCACAGTGGTAGGCATGACAGTTTTCTCATTTTTATAGGAATACCTAACTTTTATCATAATGTTATCAAATTGTAAAGATTTTCCCCTCAGGAAGGCATATTGGTGGGGGCCCACAAACAAAAAATCATCCAAAATATGGGACATTCCTCCAGCCTGATATTTGTTTTGCATTATCCACTGGAGGGCTGTGCTCAACATCTCAAAAATTTGACATGAACTGCTTGAATCCATAGGAAGAGCTTTGTCATAATAAAACAAATTTTTCCAAGTAAACTCAAGTAAATGATAATCTGTTGGGTGTATAGGAATAATTCGGAATGCATTTTCTATATCAGTCTTTGGCATTAATGCAAACTGCCCATATTGCTTAATCAGAGAAATAAACGTGTCCATAGTATTATATTGAACCGTTGAGACCTCAACGGGTATACTACCATTGACTGAATTGAATGACTTTTTTGGAAACGAAAGGTCATGAATAAATCTATATTTTCCATCAGATTTTGGTACTAGACCTAAAGTAGAAAAGGGTTGGTTAAAAAAGGGCCAGCAATACGACAAGCAAGTGATTCTTTAGCCAATTTCAAATATACTTGTTCTGGATTGTCAGTAGCTGACTTATGATTATCACAAATGGAATTGTGAGGGGCACCTTCATATCTGAGACGAACCCCTTCCTGAAAACCTTTAACAATTTTATTATGGGTTGTTGTATTATACCCTTGCAATTCTAATAGAAAATAAAGAGATGTGGAATAAGTGTACGCGACACAGCACACAATTAAACGGCAATTTAGAAAAACCACAATGGCCAACCGCTAGCAGCCTTCAACGAGGCCATTTGGCACTGCTCGCGGTTCTGCTATTGGCCCATGGTCTAAATAAGATGCATAGTACAGGCACATGTAATATGTGGCGGGGTTATACTAGTTTTTTGGGCCCAACCTTCTCCCTATCAATATTCCTAGACAAATCACAAAAACTAAACACACAATAAAAATCAAATCGATCAAAGTCCAATTCTACTAGAGAGAACCTAAGACAAAAAACAAGAACAAACAAAAGGACGGTAAAGGAACTCTCTATAGAACACTCGCTGTTACTGACAGCTAGCTGAGAATCATCAATCGACTGATGTAAAAAAATCAAACGTATCGATTTTAAATCCGACACAACACTTCAAACAATAATGATTTAGTGAAGTGTCATCACACAAAACCGACACGCTTGATCGCTATAATGCTAAAAAATGACAATAGTAAAAACGTTTATGGAAGTTTTAAAGCTAGTATCAAGTTTTCAATATTTCTGCCAAAAACACTAAATTTAAAGATTTAACCAAGATATTCATTTCATATCCTTTCCGTAATAAATTTTTCATTTCTATTGGATTGCTTTAAAATTTGTGAGTTTTATAAAAAACATTACCATAAAATTCAGGATGTGATATTCCTTTCACTATAAGAAAGTGACGTGTACAATTAAATTTTTCGATAAGAGATCGATACTTGTGGAAGAATTTAGAAAAAGATTTTACTAATTTGTGGTATCGATAACCTTGTTTTAATAATTTTTCAGTAATAAAACGGTTTTTAAGTCAAGCACCTCAGCGTTTACTGGGGTTGGCACTTTTTGAACTTTGAGTTTGTTTAAGGATGGATTGGGTTGGCTGTTGAGATGACTTGATTTTTTTCTTTGCCAAGTACTCTGTACATTGGAATCTTGGGCACTTTTTATACACATGAATAGAATAGATAGATTTTACAGAGTGTATTATATGTACACATTCTTGTAATTTTGATGAAGGTCAAATTTATTACACAGGTATGTCAATAAACCATGTTATTTACAATGTATGTACTATGAATATATGTTTCTTTTTACTAATGTGATTGCAATTTTGTATTGTGATGTCAGGATTTGCCTGGTCAAAAAACATTTTACTATTATAATGATGATTTTGTAAGTACATTTGAACATTAATCTACAAAAAGATGTCGGGATTTGCCTGGTCTTTTTGCTTTATGAGTTGTTAGGTTTTTGGTGATGCCAGGAGTTGCCTGGTCACCATAATTTTATGAACTGTATTATTGGGAAAGGTTGTGCTTTTCTGTAAATTTAGTGACTTTGTAGTTTACTTAGTTTTAAATGATCATTAAAGTTGATCTTGCTGGCAACTCACCATATATACATTGAAGGTTATGCTTGTATGCAATTTTATATTCTAGTATATCTGTACTCATTATGATTTGTTTACTAGTAGTACTGCATCTACATTTCATGAATAGAATTTTGTTATTATGTGTTGTAGTGAATATTTATGTGTTTAATATTTCCTTAGTTCGCTCCTTGGGTGGCATTTTGCTCAATCCAGCCTGTCTTGTTTTCGCTTTGGCCTTTTTTATATGCCACCTTTTTTGTAGGCTGGCTTTTCAAGGGAGTTAAATCCAAATTTAATTTTGAATTTTATGTTAAGGTTAACTGCCTTGTGTGTGTACATAATTTCTTACAGTCATTTTTTAATAAATAACATTTTGATCGGATATTTCTGTTTTATTTTATTAGCAGCCTTACAAATAACGGAGCAAGGAGTAACATAGGGAAAAATCATCATTTAGCATCAGTTGTTTTTAATTATCTGAGCAAATTAAACAATGGTGAACATAAAATCGATTATGTAAC
The DNA here is from genome assembly GCA_963971305.1 of Arcuatula senhousia. Lineage (NCBI taxonomy): Eukaryota > Metazoa > Mollusca > Bivalvia > Mytilida > Mytilidae > Arcuatula > Arcuatula senhousia. Next base: position 35,471,395 of record OZ020317.1, on the reverse strand, counting down.
CTTACATAAAAAAATGTGCTAAGCTCCAGGCTCCTGTGACCAACGTCATCATGGTCATATCGTTAGAAAACTGTGAGGATTTTTTTGTCACGGACGGGCGAACGAAATAGTGTAAAACTGTATACTTTTATACAGAGGAAAAATCGTAACGCATGTTAATCACATGAAAAACATGTGTAAAACGTATGACAAAAACACATGGAAACGTAGAAATAGTACAACGCATGAAAAGCATGTGGTAAATTGGAAATTAAAGATATTTATATCAGATGTCAACATGAAAAACATGTGAAAAATGAATGGTTTTTTTTTCAAACATGCAAAAATATGTGTTACTATTTTTCCTGTGTACTCGGATCGAGGAAAAACTTTTTCTGGACACTATTTGTTAAAAACATATATATGAATTATACATTTAGTTTAAATGCAAAGCGCAAACAATCTAAGTAGGTTTGTTAATTGACAATTTAACAATTGGTCATATTATTTTAAGATCATGAAAATCATTAATATTTGTCAGTTTTATCTTTAAAATTTTACCTAGGCAAAAAGCAACAGTCACATTAAAAGAAATAACTGTATTTTACAAATGAAAATGCAAGTAAGATATAAAATAAGACAATGTCTCTGAATATACCCCAAAACCTACAGATGGCTTAAACCTGTGTAAGTAAAAAATCGATTCATGATTAACAGAAAGTGTACTACGAAACTCTTCCTTTTTTACTTAAATGTCGTACACATAAAACTTTCAGGAGCTTGGTAGTTTTGACAGTGCTGAGACTGGTAAACTGTTAAATGTATAACAGTTATATCCAAGGTTATTTTCTAGCAATAAAAGAGTATCTTCGACTAGAAGTCAACTCCATTATAAATCTGTACTGTACTGTTGTATTCTATACTTATTTGTCATTAAGTTGGTAAATTATTAATCTTGCTATATGCCAGATTTTCATATTAGGAGATGTTTTAATGAAAGTACACAAACCCACGTTTAGCTCACCATGTAAATGATAAGTATAAAACAACAATGTACTTTTATGTAGAGAAAAACTCAATACAGCTTTAGCATTCTAAAAAGTTACTGCAAAAGTTACACAAGTCCTTAAAAGAGGTAGCTAAAAACTCTCTTTGATTTCCTTTTTTCCGTACTTACGTTACGCAGATGGTAAGTGTTAGGGCAGGATCATTTAGATATTTCTGATGCTCACACCAACATTGATTCTAGCTATAAGCCAATACCCTGTTGTGAGAAATACCTCAGGAACTAAGACAATAATGACAATGCTTAATTATCAACACCGGATCTAATGTCCATAGTTTATTCTTTTGTTATACAGTCATTAGAACTGGAGAGAGAGGATACTCTATAGATAATCTACTGTATTTTATGTTGTTGTTCATGTTGTACATTGTATGTTCCAACTCTGTATCTATGTTTGTATGGTAAATGTATGCTGTTATCCCTGAGTTGAACATGTTTGCATTAATAAACGATTATCAATAAATTGTTTACCTATATATCTTTGGAAAATACAGCTTTCAGTTAAGATTTTTTTTAAATAGCAAAGATGAGGTAACACTAAATAAAATAAGTTTCGTCAGAAATAAAATGCAAAATGTACATGAACAAAGTTCACACGAATTTGACGTGATTATTGCATTCGCTGGCGTTTTCGCCAATTTTGTTTTCAATATTTGCATAATGATAGAAGAAAATGAGATGTGGAATAACTGTACGCGACACAAACTACGATATAAACGTAAATTTAAAACATCTACAATGGAAAGCAGCAAGCATGCTTCAATGTGACCAGAGTTCGCTGCTCGCTGTTTTTTAATTGGCCCCCGGATTAAATCTAGTCAACAGTAGTTATTGATATCCATGTTCGAATAAGACGTTTTCTAATCAATCGGAATAAATGACAGCTTCTTTAATTAGAAAATGTTTAAATGATAGTGTAAAAATACGTAAAAAAGTCATGTTGACTGGAATTTCAACATAATCTAACGTGAATGAAATTCTACGCGGCATTTGCTCACTCTAAAGAAACCACGATCTAAATATTGTACAAATATAGGTGAAGACTTTATTAATCCTTGTTTTTAACAGATATGCTCTTTTCAGACGTATATTTCATATTTGCATAAGGGACCAGCCATTGAATTTGAAAGGGGTCTTTGTTTTAAAAATCATATTTCAAATCTGTCGTTTAACCAAAATATATTATAGCACCAAGCTTAAGAAAGCAGATATGCTATATGAAATAGAGCTCACAATAAAAAGTTATTGTGTCATGATTGCTTTAATATTTCTTTATCTCACTTTTTTCCCTTTTGTTTCTAGAAAAGGTAAGTTTATAGATCTGTGTTTTACCTCATGATTTTCATTTTGGGCTTATGTCTAGCTGTAGACAGCAAGTAGTCACCCGACAGCATGGATACAAGGCTTAAATCTCAATGAACAGATGACTTATCATTCTTAATAGATGGCAGCATTTTTACTGAAAAAATGTTTTAATTAAACTAAACACCTAAAGCTGTAGGTCATATTAAACAAAAATAAGGCATGTAATGGGACATTAAATAATACCCCGCCACGTTATAATATCAAAAGTTCATAAAATTTGATTTCAAAGTGGCCTATCTCAAAAACTGTTTTTCGGATCATGCTGGAGATTGAACTTGACCTGTATTTTATTGTACTAAAAAGCTGTGCAAAATATCATTGAAATCCTGTGACGTATGTTTAAGTTATTGGTCGGAAACTCAAAATTTCATGAAATTTGATTTTTCAAAGTGTTCTATCTCAAAAACTGTTTTTTGAATCATGCTGGAAATCGAACTTGACTTGTATTTTATTGTACTAAACAGCTGTGCAAAATATCATTGAAATCCTTTGACGTGTTTTCAAGTTATTGGTCGGAAACTCAAAATTTCATGAAATTTGATTTTTCAAAGTGGCCTATCTCAAAAACTATTTTTTTGATCATGCTGGAAATCAAACTTGACCTGTATTTTATTGTACTTAATAGCTGTGCAAAATATAATTCCAATCCTTTAACGCGTTTTCAAGTTATTGGTCGGAAACTCAAAATATTTTGGATCATGCTGGAAATCGAACTTGACCTGTATTTTATTGTACTTAACAGCTGTACAAAATATCATTAAAATACTTTGACGCGTTTTCAAGTTATTGGTCGGAAACCTTCGGGGGACGGACGGACGGACGGACGGACAGACACCGAAAAAAACTGAGGATAATACCCTGCCACTTCGCGTGGCGGGGTATAAAAAGGGGAATTCTAGAATTTGCCCTCTCTCTGAAATTAAGCAAAGGCTAGAAACAATAATGTGACTTGTATACATATAACAGTTCATCGTTAGGGATCTGTTTATGTTTTAATTTGTGCATAAAACGATTAGCTTTTCCTCTTTTGGACTTAAATTACGTTACGTTAAGATTAATGAATAGTTCATTTAAATGGTTATGATGTTATCATTATGATTTCCATGGACAGCTTCAGTGACCACAAGTTAAAAATGATTTTAACCCACACTGTGAACTAAGAATACGTTGACAGAGCTTATTTGTCAATGAGATGTCTACTAATAAACCTTAATAGAAGACAGGTTTTAATTTTAAATAAAATAAGTAGGTTGGTTAAACAACACATAAAAGGTAAAAATATCAAATATAAAACTAATATAAATTAATAAAGAATACATCTAAAATCTAAAAAGCCCAAATTTTCGGCTTTCAGCCTTCGTAGGGGGCAGAGCAAAGAAAAAAATCACGACCGCCACGGTCTGAGGACAACCAACAAGTGAATATAGTAAAAAGTGTTCACTCGATAAAAACAACCACGTCATCATCACCCAAATCCTGAACTGAGCAATATAACAATAGGCCAAATCATACCCAAAGAATCAAATTAAGTAAATTACTAAGAAATGATTTGATTTTTGACATTGATGCCGAAAGGACGTGCTGTTCCCAGGAATTTTATTATTCTCTGCTCAAGGAACTGTCTTTGTTTCTCGCCGTGATGGGTTTGAAGCAGAACCGGGACTTGCATATCTTTTATACTGTGGCCGGACCCTCGAAAATGCTCCCCAACTGGACATTCAGTATCTCTGGTGACACTGTTTTTGTGTTCCACAAAACGGTCCCCGAGTCTCCGACAAGTTTCACCAACATAAATCATGGAACATCGCTTACATCTTATAGCGTATACGACGTTTTCGGTAATGCAGGTGAACCCATCCTTCAGTTGGAAAGTTTTCGAGGGACCAACCACAGCATCGGTCTCCCATGTGAACGGACAAGTAGAGCAGCGAGTTCTTTTACAAGGACGTGTACCTTTGTAGCTGGCGGGTTGACGTGACGACCTATACGAACTGCTGACCAGGTGCTGTTTAAGACTCTTGCCCTTTCTAAAAGCCGTAATAGGGGTAGAGTCAGCAAAAACAGTGGACATATACTCATCTTTGAGGACAATGGATTTAAAGTTGCGAATAAGGATGTTCTGGATGGCAACATTGTGAGGGTGATAAGTAAGGACTAACGGAACACGATCATTGGTGCTCTTCACCCGGGGCTCCATTGCCTCGCGTCTGTTCACACGGGAAACCGAGGACACGGCCCTGTCCAAGACTTTGTCGGGATAACCTCTCTTCGTGAAGAAAGATCTCATCTTGTTACACTGGATCCCAAAATCCTTATCGTCATTGCAGATACGACGAAGCCTCAGAAACTGTGACTTCGGGATGGCGTCTTTGCAGGAGGAAGGATGACAGGATTCGTAATTCAGATAACAATGAGCATCGGTAGATTTAAAGAACACCGATGTAGAGATCTTACCGTCTGTGATAGTACAGTTAATGTCAAGGAATGAGAGGCTATCCTGAGTGATGTTGAAAGTGTATTTGATTGCAGGGTGGTAGGAAGAGACAAAGTTGATAAAAGATTTCAACTCCTCTTCACTGTCGGATGAGACTCAAAATACATCATCGATGAACCGTTTGTAAAGTTCCGGGACTGGACCGATGTATGAGACTGATATACAACATTTTTTCCGCCGCCTCTTACTCAAAGCTTTTTTCCATGATAAAAAAACAGAATGCTCTGATTCTTCTAATCAAGCTCCTTCACTATTTAGTAAATTCATTAAGAAAAAATCTAATTTTACCCCCAAGGCGTCTTTATTTCCGATCCTTCAAGATTACTTCCGAGCCTGCTAAAGTCAGATCGACAGCCTAGATACGAAACCGCTCAAGAGACATAACCTTTCATCTGATGAACGTGCCGCGCTTCACCAACTCAGAACACGCAGCGATATTGTCATCAAACCTGCTGATAAAGGTGGTGCAGTTGTAGCGTGGGACGCTCGTTGTTATGTCTCTGAGGGCGAGTTTCAACTGTCTGACTCTCAATTTTACACAGAACTTCGCTCTAACAACACCAAAATCAACCAAAAATCTGTCAAAGACTTCATCAAGACATCCATAGAAAACGACGATCTGCCCGAGGAAGCATCGCGTCTTGTAGTATCGCAACCGAGAACGTCTCGTTTCTATATGCTTCCCAAGATACACAAACTTGGTAACCCAGGTAGGCCGATCGTTTCAGCGTGTAGTTGTCCCACAGAACACATTTCCAGTTTCCTCCACGATATTTTCATTCCTATTGTGGAGAACCTACATACATACATTAAGGACACTACCCACGCTCTGAATATCCTTGAGTTCTTTGAGCCAGAAAACTCCGATTTCAGACTGTTTACTATGGATGTCACTGCTTTATACACCAGCATACCCAACAATGACGCCTTGGTAGCTTTAAAACACTTTTTGGACAGGAGACCCAATCCTCACATCAGTACTGATATAGTGTTGAGAATGGCGGAACTTGTCCTCAACCTGAATACTTTTCAGTTCGATGGGAAGTTCTACAACCAATCGGGTGGCGTAGCCATGGGCACCAAAATGGGTCCAAGTTTTGCGTGTTTGTTTGTAGGGTATTTAGAGGAAAAAATGTTCTCCGAATACATCGGTCCAGTCCCGGAACTTTACAAACGGTTCATCGATGATGTATTTGGAGTTTCATCCGACAGTGAAGAGGAGTTGAAATCTTTTATCAACTTTGTCTCTTCCTACCACCCTGCAATCAAATACACTTTCAACATCACTCAGGATAGCCTCTCATTCCTTGACATTAACTGTACTATCACAGACGGTAAGATCTCTACATCGGTGTTCTTTAAACCTACCGATGCTCATTGTTATCTGAATTACGAATCCTGTCATCCTTCCTCCTGCAAAGACGCCATCCCGAAGTCACAGTTTCTGAGGCTTCGTCGTATCTGCAATGACGATAAGGATTTTGGGATCCAGTGTAACAAGATGAGATCTTTCTTCACGAAGAGAGGTTATCCTGACAAAGTCTTGGACAGGGCCGTGTCCTCGGTTTCCCGTGTGAACAGACGCGAGGCAATGGAGCCCCGGGTGAAGAGCACCAATGATCGTGTTCCGTTAGTCCTTACTTATCACCCTCACAATGTTGCCATCCAGAACATCCTTATTCGCAACTTTAAATCCATTGTCCTCAAAGATGAGTATATGTCCACTGTTTTTGCTGACTCTACCCCTATTACGGCTTTTAGAAAGGGCAAGAGTCTTAAACAGCACCTGGTCAGCAGTTCGTATAGGTCGTCACGTCAACCCGCCAGCTACAAAGGTACACGTCCTTGTAAAAGAACTCGCTGCTCTACCTGTCCGTTCACATGGGAGACCGATGCTGTGGTTGGTCCCTCGAAAACTTTCCAACTGAAGGATGGGTTCACCTGCATTACCGAAAACGTCGTATACGCTATAAGATGTAAGCGATGTTCCATGATTTATGTTGGTGAAACTTGTCGGAGACTCGGGGACCGTTTTGTGGAACACAAAAACAGTGTCACCAGAGATACTGAATGTCCAGTTGGGGAGCATTTTCGAGGGTCCGGTCACAGTATAAAAGATATGCAAGTCCCGGTTCTGCTTCAAACCCATCACGGCGAGAAACAAAGACAGTTCCTTGAGCAGAGAATAATAAAATTCCTGGGAACAGCACGTCCTTTCGGCATCAATGTCAAAAATCAAATCATTTCTTAGTAATTTACTTAATTTGATTCTTTGGGTATGATTTGGCCTATTGTTATATTGCTCAGTTCAGGATTTTGGTGATGATGACGTGGTTGTTTTTATCGGGTGAACACTTTTTACTATATTCACTTGTTGGTTGTCCTCAGACCGTGGCGGTCGTGATTTTTTTCTTTGCTCTGCCCCCGACGAAGGCTGAAAGCCGAAAATTTGGGCTTTTTAGATTTTAGATGTATTCTTTATTAATTTATATTAGTTTTATATTTGATATTTTTACCTTTTATGTGTGGTTTAACCAACCTACTTATTTTATTGTCTCCATTTTAACTTGCCACACCACAACATTTATTAATCTATTTAATTTTAAATGTTTTATTGCTAAACGTGAATGCCAAGTTTAATAACTATAAGGTTCGACTGTCATCAAAGTTCATACGCATCAGAGTTTTTCGATTAGCTAAACAAAAACATAACCTCAAATCGTTTAGTTTTTTTTTTTTTTTCAAAGGACGTTTATCCTGTAGCCTGTTTCAAAGTTTTATGATTTATGTCACGTACATGTCAGTCTGAAATTTTTAGTTAAACTATAATGAATTTAACATGACACCCGGATACATATAGCTAGAAGTTTTCTTGCAAATTCCCGGAAACATATAGCAAGAAGTTTATTTGTAGAGTCCAATTCCCAAAGTAAAGCAATGATGTAGCTTAAACAAGACAACACAAGTAACATCAAATCTCATACGATCTCTAAAAAAATCTGTCTTTGTTATCAGCCACTGGTAGAAAAATTCAATATTATGTTAGACGAAATTGTTAGCTTTTGTTTAGATTAGTGTTTGGTTGGTTGATGTACTGAGATGATCACCTTAGCATCCCTGATATGTCATCCCAAACCTGTTGTGTTTTGTGTAACTACCAGACCCAAAGATCGCAATAGAAGAGGGAGGTTTGGCGCGCCTTAAAACCTGGTTTAACCCATTAGTTCTTTTTAAATGCCTGTACCGAGTCGGGATCATTGCGGTCTTCAATTGTTCCGGTATGCCTTCCTTGTTTTGTCTCGTCTTATGGATATTTGAGATTGATTCTCCAAGTTTTGTAATTTTGTAATTACCTCTATTAACTATAGTAAAACAGTTTATTGTTGAAAATAGACGATACTGAGATATGGAATTAGAGTACGCGACATCTGTTTTGATATTTAAGTTCTGCATATTGTCTCTATTTTAAGGTTCTAATACATAACTAAAGTCCCATAAAAACGGATTCAAATCTTCAATTTAATGATTAAGAATACTCAAATCGAACCATCAATCAATGCCCTGATAAAATATCCTCTAATGTTCGAGTTATGTGAAATCCATTATGTTTCATTAAGTTTTAACGGAAATTCTAATGAAATAGATGGTTTATTTCTAAGAAATTTAATTAAAGTAACAGTTTATTCTATAGAGAAATATTTGAAAGACAAAGTCTCTACTTCCTTGAATTTCTTAAATAGAACTGGAATACTTATAATGACTCAAAAAGTAATTTTAAAGTGCCAATTGTAAGTAAGGACCTATAGATTTGTACTACACATCATTTGCTTTGAGTACCTCTTTATGCATTTGTGAATGCGAAGAGCAAAAGAAGCAGTTTTTGTTTGTTTCGTTTTTTCCATTTATGTAATTTTGCTTCATACAAACATGTATATACATGGCATTTTAATTTGATGTAATAAAAATTTTAGAGCTTAAATTCCACTTATATTGATAGTTCATTTTTTATAAAGATTGGTTGTCATCTGCGTTTCTTCCACATTTCATAATCAAATGAAACTTATAATTTAATAAAAATATAAATGATGGATTTGAGTGATACGTACAGTCTGATGGCAGCGCTATTCTATTTTGATTTGGTAGAAGCTGTAGTGAAATTTTACGCAAAAAGGCAGTTTCGTAAAACACAAGAAAAGAGTAAAAAATATATGAACCATAATGTCATTTTCAAAAATAATTAAACAGAACAATCAGAGCGCAGTAAAATTTAATAGTCAGTTAAGACAACATGAAAAAAAAAACAGGACAAAATTTTATTTTTTTATTTTGAAGACATATTCTAAAGTTCTAATATTTCTAAGAATCAGGCAGATACTATCAAAAGGGTGGCACATCCATTACAAATAGACCAAAAATTATAGAACTAATTAAATCAACCCCAGAAATATTTGTTTTGACCACCAAATTTGTACGTCAATCAGGTTTAAGTGTTGTAACCAATCACAATTTAGGTACATTATACAGCGAAAAATACAAAATATAATAACCTGCCATAAGTTTTCCTATATCCAGAGTGACAAAATATCAAGCCATTCCCAACTATACTTTCAAATATAAGATATGGATTGGTTTGATTTTATGATAAATCAAATGCATCTATGCCAAAATTTAAAATTGGAAATTATCAATGTGCCGCCACCCCCTGCCTGATCCTTAGTTATAACTTGGGATCTACATGGACGAGGAAGATGAAAATTCGAATGGCCTTTGACAAAAACTGCAATGCCAGTTATGAAATCACCGTTCGTGTGCTCCTCAACAATAAAAAGATTATGAGGAGGGTACCCAACACATTGGCTCAAATAAAATCGTGTCGTTTATTTTCCTAAAAATTTGCAAAAATATGTAATTTAGTCAAATAAATTTAATTGCAAATTCTAAGAAAATTGAACCATAGGTTTCTTGGGAAAATTTTCATTGAACATAAAGAAGTTTCAACATTTCCTAGTTTGATCATTGAGAAGCCTGACTAAAACATTCAAGTGATATCTAAGACTTATTTCCCTTAGGTATTATGTATGCCCCCTTAAAGCACTGCCCATATTGCTAAGAGTCCTCTTTTCATATGAGTAATGAGTAATTATCATTTTTGAAAAAGTGCAATGCCACTTAGAAAATCATTTTTCGTGTGATCCTAAACTATCAAAATAATATTCCATATCGCTTTGAGTCTTATATTTGATATATTATCTATGAGTTCTTATCACCTTTCATAAAAACTGCAATGCCAGTTTTGAAATCAACGTTGGTGTGCTCCTGAAAGTTAAAAATAATACTTATTTACTGTCCATATTGCTTTGAATCTCATATTTAGTATATGATTTATAAGTTCTTATTGCCTTTGACAAAAACTACAATAGCACTTATATAATCACTGTTTATTTTGGTTCCACCCATTGCACGACATACAAACTCTGACAACCGCTGCATGTCACGAAAAGAAGTCATTGATATCTGATATTCTTTCTCTTATTAAATTGAAAGTTAGCGTTAATGTGAGATTATAATAATATATTAAAATAGTGTTTTGTAAGAAATAATTTGCTTTGTCTTATTTTATGTGACCTGGTGCATGCAACAAACATATAAGTAAAGGCTGCATCAAGGAACACAATACAAAATATATAAATAGAAGTTCCAATTAGTATGATAAGTTGATATATATTGATATATTACAATGTATGTGTTTGTATATTAATTTATTATTGCAGCCATTTGATATCCTGAACAAAGAAGCATAGAGGCACCAATGTTGAGTTTGAGTGTCAAAAGTCCGAATGGGCAACGACAAATCCGGCAAACGCGAACAAGAACAGCACGAAGAAACACAAAACACAAAATTAACCGAACGGAAATCAACAACGCGAACTCAAGTCGTAACAAGAGTGAACTCAGGTGGTCCGGAAGAGAAAACGGTTTCTGTCTGCTATAACACACTGGTCGTGTTCCTAATCTCCAATTCAGTGTGTCAAATAGTAAATATAACAAAAAAACATCAGAAGTGATCTGCTTAGAGTCTTTGGCGTGAAATCCAACATGTACTTAATTGAAAAAAAATATCATTTAATGAAAATATAACTGAAGAGGTCTTTTTAATTCAAACTATTAACCGGTCAGTTTTCTGTTTTTAAGAAATAGAGTCGAACTCTTGCAGAATTTTATTTATTTTTCTTTGCAGATTTAAGTCAAGGATAATTAGCAACAGCTTCTGGTCAGTATTGTTTATCATTGTAGATGAAACTATCATGATGACAGATTTTTAATATGTTACTCCTCTTGGCTTTATACCAACATGTAAAATTCAAACCATGTTCTTTTACCATGCTATTGTCTAATAAGGCTATTTTATTTGATTTGATATCATTTCTCTGACTTGCTGATGTCAATGATCACTTTCATTATACACGTTTTCCGTTAACTTGTGTTTGCTCTTTAATCAAATGTCTATTTTTTTCGTGGTATCTGAACATATTGCATTTCGTCTTGCCCAATACATCTGGTTTGTGATTCAGCAACATTCTACATATCACTGTAGTAAAAAGATAACTTTGTGTGTTTTATAGTACGATTTCAATTCAATAGATAAAACCAAAAAATGAAAATCCAATCCTTTACCTTATCGTGATTACAAATGTAGCTTATAAAACTTTGTAACTTTATTACGTGGTTGTCGCATGTGAAGGATGATATACATTCTATTAAAGCATGCACATGTCACGAAAAGACGTCGTTCCAATTTGCTTTTATGCATCTTCATCTACTCTAATCGCAGTGATAAAAATATGATAATTTTAATCTAATTGTTTTGACATTTTGATATATTTAAATGTATATAGCTTTGTATTCATAAAGCAAAGGGCAAAGGACGTATGTATTTACTGACAACCTGTACATGCCACGAACAGACGTCGTTCTGATTTGCGTTTATGCATCTTAATCTAATCTTATAGTTATTTTATTACGAGTAATGAAATATTAATGAAAAATTGTTATTGAATTGCTATGACATAGTTTTATATACTTTCATCAATTTTAACCATAAAATGTAGATATTGTATTTATTGTCAATATAAAAAACGTAAGAATTATTGATTATGAGCCAAAAAGACACGATCCAAACATGTCCATACACATAGCACAAGACGTTGTTTCTATTAGCATCGTTTATCTCATGTGATGGTGATAGAAATAGAAAATAATGAGATGTGGAATAAGTGTACGCGACACAGCCCACAATCAAACGGCAATTCAGAAAAACCACAATGGACAACCTTAAGCAGCCTTCAACGAGGCCATTTGGCACTGCTCGCGGTTCTGCAATTGGCCCATGGTCTAAATAAAATGCATATAATTCAAATCCAGTCCTGAAATAGTCACAGATAGACCCCCTTCTTAAACAACGAACAGAAAACATCAAAAAGACAAATACAAACGAAAGCTTTGTCAAAGATTCCTGGCTAAGGACCGGCACACATAAAATGTGGCAGGTTTAAACTAGTTTTTTTTGCCAAAACGTCTTCTTATCAATATTCCTAGACAAAGCACAAAAACTAAACACACAATATGTCCAATTGCACAAGAGAGAACCTAAGACATAAAAACAAGAACAAACAAAAGGACGGTAAAGGAACTCTCTATAGAACACTCGCTGTAACTGACAGGTAGCTGAGAGAGCCGCTTGGAAAACAGAATAACAAAAGATGTTGCACTGTGGCTCGTAAATGAGTGAATAAATAAATTGATTAGAAAGTAAAACCATATTTCAAAGGTGAAATCCATATAAATAAATCACAATCAAAAGTTTGGATTAAATAGAACAATAAAATGTGCCCTAAAATAACAATTAAGAATAAATTTGTATAATTAGATAAGGTTAACAATGACTTTTTTACCTTTGTGGTATAAACATTTTCGCTACATGGCGACGGAAAATACATGCATTTCCTGACCCCACATACATTTCACAATTGTTAGTGTTCCAATTTGTTTTTTTTTTTTTTATCAAAGCTGTATATTCGCATAAAGGTGTTTGAACATCTTTTGAATCGTGGATTTCCTTTGTTTGGGTTCTAGTGCTGCTGATGAGGAATAATTTTCCGAAATGACCATACAGCTCATAAAAACTAATTACAGTTGGAGTTAACATATGTGTTGTGGTCTCATGTTCATTTACTCCATATCCTTTCTTCAATTATTTATTACACGGGCAATTTTGTTAGCGTTAAATTAACATAAGACCAGTGCTAGTCGAGGTTTGATTGTTAATTCAATGTTAAAGTTTAACTTTAACATCCTATGTCACAACGTTCAAAAGGAAAAATAACGTTTAAAATTTCAAATATTAATAAATATATAACATTTTCAAAGTTGATATCCAACACCTAATAAATGCGAACAAATTTTATATTTAATTATTTTAATGTTATATTAGTGTTAGATTTTAATAACCAAACAAGCATTCTGAATCTCAACAAAGTTTGTTTTTACATGCATGTACATAAAAGAATCATATGATGAGTAATTATGATTCCATCAAATTAAGAACATTTGAATACCATGAATTGTTCTGTGATCTATATAAATTCACTTTTTAGAGATCTTGTAGTAAATAGATAGAGCTACACGGCTGACAAGCAAATTGTTAACACAGGGGTACGTTGCTCCCAGGTTGTTGTCATCACTCAAGAAATTGTACGGACGACATCATGAGCTTGTATACAAATACGGGATTTCTATCTCTCAGATGAGCACAGATGTTGGTTTGGCATAGAGTTTTGTAATGTCATCCTTTCCGGATTTGACCAACACTTAATCGATCTTTGGCAACCCAAATTCAATGTAGATAATATGAATGATTTCGTTAGACACTCGTTCAGTCTAAAAAAAAACAAGCCCCAGGTCGACTTTGATACCTAATTTATATCGTAAGGAGAGGCATTCTGTGGCCTCTAAATAGCTAGAAATCCGTCACGGGTGTGGTATAGCAAGCAGGAACTGCTTACTCTTCCGGAGCACCTGCGTTCACTCTCGTTTCGACTTGAGTTCGCGTTGCTGAATGCGGTTTTGTTGTTTTGTGTGTGTGTGTGTGTTTTATGTTGTTATGTGGTTTGTTTTCTTGTGATGATTTTTTGTCTGCCGGGTTTGTCTTTGTCTTTACGGTTTTATGATACTGATTACCCCTTTGGTACACCTTTGCTTCTTTCACTTAATAGTATTTCCGATTTTGTGTGTTCCGTCATTTTAAGCCATTAACATTTTCTTAAGTGGTTTTTGAACTGTGATGTATATTGTCGTGAACAATACTTTTAGTTGTTTAAATGCGATTCCATTCGCTATGATAGTTTTTTCTATTGTTAATACAAGTCAATTATCCATTCAACATCGTTGCGTTTCCTAAGAAAATGAGGTCACTGTCTACTGATTGAAAAATACGAAACACTCTTGTCCGTAATAAAGGTAGAATTTATAGAACAACTAGACAAAAATCTTAATAACTATAGTGAAAACCCGCTGAAAACTCTTTCGAAACTTAAAATTTCTTTTACCTTAAGAAATCAACTCGAAAATCTAGACACACGATGAAATCGGCGCTAATCTTTCAGTCAATAGTTACCGACAGGAATCGGGAAAACCTGTATAAACTTCTAACCCTGGAACAAGACTTTTCATCACCTTTGTTTTCATACTTTTTTGTCGAAAAAATTTCCGATTGTTAAATTCAAAATTGTTTAAAACATCAAATTTCTTTCCTTGTAATGCATATGATCATTATCCCAGCTGCTGAATTTGACTTTCCTGATCGAACATTTTCGATTTTGAGTACTTTCCTATCATTAATTTGGGTTTAGTCTTTGACCTTCAATTATTTTGATTCAAATGCTGCCGATGAGAAGTTATTCTTGAAATATACATATACAGTATAACCCAATTACCATTTTATACAGGTTTAAGTATTTGTATTTTTTTTAACAGTTGGTCTCAGTGAAACATTTGAGATGTGTATCCAAAACAAAGGGCATTAATCAGCAGCTTACGATGAGCAAATACATGTGCATATAAAGTTAATTGTGATACCGAATGTCCACTACATGTACAAAACACATCCAAACAAGTATAGTATTATTGACCAAAGAAAATATACATCTGCTACAAGAACCCTTTCTTAATCATAATATATAGAAGCAATTGTTAATTCTTTTTGTGTTTACTGTTATCACAGAAGTACGTCGCTCCCAAGTTTTTTGTCATCACTCACGAAATTTTATGAAAGACACCATGTGCTTGTAAACAAATACGGGGTTTCTATCTCTAAGATGAGCACTGTTATTTCTTTGACATAGACCTTGGTAATGTCATCTTTTCCGGGTTTGACCAACACCACATAGATATTTGTCAACGTAACGGGTGGGTTTTAGCAAACAAGAACTACTTACAGTTCCGGAGCACCTGAGTTCACTCTCGATTCGACTTGGGTTTACCTTGCTAATAGAGATTTAATTGTAATGAGTGGGTTTTTTGTTTGTGTTTTGTTTCTCATTGTGATGATTTTTTTTTGTCATTGTCTGTTCGAATTATCAAAGTTTGATTGCCCGATGGGTAGACTTATGCTTCTATTGTAAAGTACACATATCTAGTCTGCCTGTACACTAACCAATAACAGGACGTAGTTGATTCCCTTTGAAAGAAAAGAGCGTCTGTTTGAACAATGAAATGTTCTGTGTTCCATGACATTTGTTAACTAAGAAATTTGGTAGTAAATAAAGCTATTTGTTTCTTTTATATCCGATTTTTTGTGCTTTTTTCCTTTAGCATAAAGCCATTAACATTTTAAGAGGATTTTGAACAAGGTCATAATTCGTAGTGAACAATGCCTTTAGTAGTTTAAATGCAATTAATATTGAAGTTAAAAATGAAAGTTTTTCCATTGTTAAAAAGTCTATCATCTATTTGACATCAGTGTGTTGGCTAAGAAAATTGATTCACTGCTTTCTTGAACACATAGAACCTATCAATTTTGCATTTTTTTAAAGCAGTTAGTTTTAGTTTTTGTTTACATATTTGATGGTAAACGTAAATAAAACTAATGAATCTTACATTTTAACTAGACTGTAAGATATATTTTGTCAAAAAATTCATGTTATATGATTTGATAGATTTCAATGAATTAAGGCAAAGTCAAACATCGTCTTTTCGTGATATGTACATGTTGTCAGTAAATATATACCACTTCCGTTATATATAATGGTAAGTTTAGGCAAACATATGTAAAATCAATTAAATTTAAAATCATCATATTTTTTTTCATCAAATTAACTTGCTATAAAATAAGAAAATGATGTATAAAAGCAATATAACCAAATTCATATCTATCGTTACATGTAAAAAAAACTATAACTAACTGCTAAATACCATATGTAATAATGCTTGCAAAGTTTTTGTATAATCGTATCCAATATTTTGCCTCATGATGAAAGCATATAGACAACCTTTCAGAATGAATCGCGCAAATTCGGTTGTTTGAATTCTATTTATATGAAAGTTACCCATATAATTTTTATGATCTGCAAGAAGATGATTTTTTAACTTTTTTCCTTTTTATTTCTATTTTGCAATCCAGTCTGCTTGTACTTAATCCAATATCGAGACATTGATAAAATGATGAATTTGTTTGATTGAAAAGAACAACTTTTTAACAATAAAACGTTCTGTGGTCTATCAATTTCTCCTAGTTAGAGATGTTGAAGTTATTAAGGCTATCGCTTTCTTGTATTTCCGACTTTTTGTCATCCCCCCTTTCACATGAAGCTATCAAAAATCATTATTTCTTAAGTGGTTCTTGAACTATGATATATTGTGTTGTGAACAATGCCTTTTGTAGTTAATGCAATTATATTGAATTTCATATTGATAGTTTTTTTTCATTGTTAAAAAGGTCTATCATCTTTTACATCTTTGTGTTTGCTAGGTTCATTGCTTCCTTAATCATGTGTTAATAAAAAAATGAAGTTCATCTGCGTATAACAAATATATTGAAATTTGAATAACTTCATGATGTCACATGTCAGCAGCGTTCCAATCAAAACATTTTGAATGTGAATATGTAACACGTAAAACGTGTCTTTCTAAAACGTGTTAAGTCTACGAATAACCAGTAACATAGAACCCCAACGTTTCAATAGCATTGCAACCCATGCAAAGACATATTGGAGCCATTAATGATATGAATAACGATTATTGGTATATTATGGCAATGCAAATATGACGATGTAAAGAATTGGACAGACTTTGACGATGCCAAGATTCTCGCATATTTTTTTTGATGCACATTGCACACATATTTCGACGCACCAGGCACTGTTTTAAATCCAATTTTAATCATTGATAGTCAATTCCACTCACCTGATAGTCTAGGCTGCTCAATGCTCCTTGTACAAGTGAGGCAGTTCTTAGCCAATGCACCTTTCATCTTCTAAACTGTTCCTTAAACAGATAGTCGAATGCATAAAGCTATGCAATGCTCAATCTACAATGTTTGTCGAGACGGCCCCCCTAATGCCTCACTGTTATTTGAGGCAGAAAACACTATTGATCGTATTGATAGTTCCATTATTTGGCGGGAGCTCACACTCGGAATAGCTTGTGCTAACCCTGTCGTGGCAGCATTTTGATGCAAACTAATAGCCCTGGCCACGATAGAGTCCATCATTTGCAAATGGGAAATTTCGGTGTAAGAATTAAGACACGTTTCAGTGTAAGGGCGGTCGAAATAGACACGTTTGGTGTCGATATAAACATTATCGAATTCCAACTTGCATCGTCTGTAAAATTTACACTAAATTGACAAATTCTTTATAAACTACTTCCCATTTCTAAATTGATAAAAGGGACAATCGATATTTAAAATTCTTTATGCAATTTTTAAATCAGATTGTGTTTGTATGCCATGCTATTGAACATGAGCATGTTTTAATGTTGTACAATTTTCCTAATGAAAATATAATAGCCTTTGATTAATATTTTGTACTTATATTATGTGATAAGAATACTATAATAAGACGTTATTTTGAAAATTGGATGGCCGTCTGGAAATATTTATTTGTTTCCTTTGGCCAGGACCTTCATTTCAGTCTATACAAGCAACAGGGACGCTGTGCAAAATTTTCTGCTTGTATCTTGATTTACACAATTTCTTTGATTTTCAAGGTTAAGCCCGCTCCCCCCCCCCCCCCCCAAACTATTGAATAAATCCATGTATTTAACAAATACTTCAAAATAAGAACAAAAATAAAAAAACCTACAGGACTTATCGAAATGTGAGAAAAGAAGCAAAGAGGCAACAATGGGACATTCTACTGTCAAACGTCCGAATGGGCAACGACGAAACCTAGGTATCTAGATATGATTTAGGAAAGGAAATAGGTATGATATGGACAAACATACGTTGTACCTTATTCATGTATAATCATGTTTATTAACCTGTACCAACTAACAATTATAACACTTCCAACACAAATAAGGTACAATAAAAATCATTCGAAATCCATCTACTGCATATGTATGCTAAAAAAATCTTTCTTGTGGATTTCGTCGTAAATAAAACTATTATTTTCTAGCATTTCCGACTTTTATTGTTCCGTTCTTTGAATAAAGCCTTTAAGACTTTCTTGAGAGGTTTTTTAACGTATCTTGTTTCTTTGTGAACTATCCTGATCGTATTTTGATTGCGATTCTGTTCGCTTCGCTAGCTTTGTTCCATTGTTATAAAGGTCAGTCTTCTATTCAACACCAATACATTTACCAAGAATAAAAGTCAATGATCATCTAACTGAATATAAAGGTATTATTTCGAAAGTACGTTTTAAAATTTGTCTATTTTTGAATAGGTTTGGATTATCATGGTGTTATCTAGTGTTGAAATTGTTTGAATCAAGACAAGAAAAAAGTAGAAACCAGAATAAAAAGAAGTTCTTAAAACCATACACTGTATGTGTTTGGGTACAGTGAGGACAGAAACAAACACTGTAAATTAATTAAAGGGATCCGAGAAGTTCTAGTGGTTGAATCAAATTAAAACAGTTAGAAATAAAAATACCAAAAAAAATACAATTATTGATTAACAATAAAGGAAATTTGGCGCGAAAAAAACTAGTTTAACCCCGCCACATTTTAAATGCAGAAATCTTTATCAAAGTTAATGTTTGTATATCGTCGAATTTACGTCAACTGTTTTTTTTTACGTCGTTTATTTTTAATCCAGGGCCAATTGAAAAACAGCTAGCAGCGAGCACTGGTCACATTAAAGGCTGCTGGCTGATTTCCATTGGATTTTTTAAATTGTCGTTTATATTGTAGGTTATGTCGCGTATACTTATTCTGCATCTCATTAATCTTCATTTAAACTGCAATTCAAAAGCGGAAACCCATGAACACATCAAAAGTAAACCCAGCCGAAAAGTGATGTTTGATTGCAACGGGTATGTTTTTGTTATGTTAGGAAATCATAGAACCAAACCTTATCAAATGGACCAGAAATAAAAATGACAAAAAAATTCCAGCCAATAAATTTTGCTACGCCTGACGCGCGTTTCGTCTATTCAAGACTCATCAAGGACCGCTATTTCCAAACGCCTATAGATTTAGCAGTATATTTTTTTTCCATTCCACTTTTCAGCAAATTGCATTGGAAGGCTGATTGGCAATGTGTCCTTTCAATAAACTAAACTTTCAAGCACTGACTGCATGCAAATTATTAATTCAAATAACTTAAAAGCGAAATAGCACAATATAGAATTTAAAGCTTGTAACTTGATCCGTTGTTTAAAAAATGATGAATTTAGTTTGATTTGCATTTCATTTTTTTTTTCTTAAACATAAAAGCTGCACTACCGTCAACTCTATTTTTTTTAATCTTACATGTATTTCTGCGTAAAATATCAAAAAGAACAAACGTTCTTGATATGCTTGTTTTTTCCTCTGTCACAGACAAAACGTTTTTAAGCAACGTGCAATAAAACTCACACCGAATACATCAGTTTCAAAAAATAAATTCAATTGCAGTCCTCCCAATAAAATACTGTTTTTAATTAACAGTCATAAATTGTAAAATAATGAAATAAAATTGTCATCAAATTCACTTGTAAGCAGGAAAATGTACAACAGCCTTATCGCGGAATCTTTTTGATAGCGATTTTAATTTGATTTAGAAAGAGATATATTTTTCTGTTATTCACCACGGAAGATTTATGTCCTCCAAATTGTATTAGAAAGTCACGTTTTGGTCGAAAATATAGATTATTTTAGTGCATTATTTGTTTGAACTCGACAAGTAGATTAATTCCACATAGTTTTCCTTTTCGTCCAGCACCAACATTGTTATCAAAAGGTTACATTTTACATGTACTTTGCTCTTTTGTTTGTTGCAATCACTCAAGAAATTTTATAGAAGACACCATAATTAATTCATAGACACTCATATGATAGACGATAAAGAAATGTGCAATGATTGTACGAGACACAACTAACATAAAGAAACGGCAATTTAAAAAGGCACAATAGAAAACAACCAGCATGTCTTCAACATGACCAGAGATCTTGCATTGGTCCAAGACTAAAATACAATGCATAAAATTCCAAAACAATACAAAATTACCAACAAAAGACCCATTTCTGGAAAATATAACAAACAGTAGATAGATGACAAGGAAAAACAAAAGCTTTGACAAGGATTCTTGGCTTAGCACAGGCACATAGAATTTCGTTGGGTTAAACTAGTGCAGATGGTTGTTTGTCATAGGGCTTTGTTTTGTTCTCCTGTACATTTTTTTGTCCCCCGCCGCAACGCGTCAGAGGGACCTAGTAATAGTCTCCGTCTGTCCGTCCGTCCGTCACGTTATTTTGTGGGTGCAACTCCTCAGACACTACTGAACGGATGTTGCTGAAACTTTACACACTGATAGGGTACTATTATTAGGTGATCCCATATTTTGGTAGATGGATTCCTTCAATATATCCTCCGGAATTGGAGATTAAAGAGACCACCGAATCAAATTGCTTCACGTCTTTCTTGGATTTGCACCTCGAATTTGACCCAGGTGGTCATCTCAGTACAAAAATTTACGATAAACGAGACGATTTTAATTTTCAAATTATTAATTTTCCTAATCTACAGAGCAATATACCTACTTCTCCTGCATACGGTGTTTATATTTCACAACTTATTCGATATGCCAGAGCTTGCACACATTTCACAGATTTTTTGATCAGACACCGATTTCTTAGTGACGGACTTTAGGAGCAGGGCTATAAGAACATACGTCTCATACGATCACTAAAAAAATTCTTTCTTCGTTATCAGCCACCAGTAGAAAAGTTCAAAATTGAGTTACAAGATATGGTAGTTAATTGTTTTAATTAGTGTTTGACTGGTCTTTTGTACTGAGATGATCACCTCAATATCCCTATTGTGTCTCACAACTATGTTGTGTTCTATAGTCATTACCGGATCCTAGATCGCAATGGAAGAGGGAGGTTTGGCGCCATAAAACCTGGTTTAACCCACCATTTCGTTTGAAATGCCTGTACCAAGTCAGGACCATTGCGATCCACCAATTCTCCGGTATGACTGATTCGTTTTTGTCATTTTATCTGGACTATAAGATTGATCATTCAAGTTCGGTAGTTTTGTTATTACCTTTATTTCAAAATGGCCGCCGTTTCCATGGAAACGGGGAAGAAAGGTTAGAAAGGTCAAAATATAGGACATTCAATATCTCAGTAACCTATGTGCACAAGGTTCTGAAATTTTGTAGGCTGATAGAGCAACAGGTACTCTATAATAATCCGAAAAAAAATTTGTAGCGATATTTACGGTTTTCGAGTTATTAACGAAGTTGTGATTTTTCAGTCTAAAAAAATGGGACTTTGTCAAACGTTTTTGTGGGTGCAACTCCTCAGATACTTCTGAACGGATAATGCTGAAACTTTACACACTGATAGGATACTATTAGTAGGTGATCATCCCATATTTGAAATTTTAAAAATGGCCGCCGTTTCCATGAAAACAGGGAAGAAAGGTCAAAATATTTGGTTATCTAGGTGCACAGGGTTCTGAAATTTTGTAGGCTGGTAGAGCGAAAGGTACTCTATAATACCGGTAATACGGAAAATAAATTGAAGCAATATTTACAGTTTTTGCGTTATTTACGAATTCGTGATTTTCCGGTCCAAAAATGGGACTTTGTCCAAAAGAAATATGTTCACTGGTTTCCTTCCTCTTTTTGGCTGAATGAACTAGTCTCCGAAACAACCAATTTCTATCGTTTCTCAGAGAATATATCGATCGAATTTACATACCACACAACTTTCATGCGGCGGCGGGGGACACATGGCTATGCGTAGCAATCTTGTTTTATTTTGACGCGCTGAATTAACCATAAGCAACGGGGAGAATGTGTGATAGCAAGCAAGAATTGCTTACTCAAGAGCAACTCAACTCACTTTTATCAAAACCAGTTCGCGTTGCTGATTGCTATTCAGTTTTTGTGTTGCCTGCAGCTGTTTCTTCGTACTGGTTTTGTTCGCGTTTACTGGTTATTTCTTTGACCTTTCGGAAATTTGACATAAGGTCGACCCATTTGAACTTTTTTGAGTCTGTCAGTTTATTTTATATTGTATGGAACCACACGAGTTCTTGCTTTGGAATACGTTGTTGTCGATCACCTCATGTCTATTAATTACGTTTATCGTTTACATAAAGAACTGTCTAAAACGTGTCTGAAGGTTGTGTTTGTAATAGTATTTTTTGCTGCTGATTACTAGATTATCTTGAAAAAAAATGGCACTACAGTTTGGACCATGCTGCATTTCACTCTTCATTCCCTTCCGTTCGATAAAATTGTAATTATATTTTAATTTCTCTGTTTTTCTAATTTAGTTTTGTTCTGTTTGTATGCATTTACAATTGTATATTATTTTCTCCGTGTCGAATCAAGAGGTCGTTTAATGGTCATACTGCATTCATAGTTTCTAATTACCAGCTTCAATGATTTTCTTGAAATGTTCAGAAAGAGCAGCTAAATAAGCAGCTGTATATTGAAATAGACTCCCAGGAGCTTCAATAGATCACCTGGTCCTTGAGATTTAAGGGTCTCTTCTATGAGCTATAACATCTATGAAAGGTAATCTGACAACTTTTAACCAATGGAAACTTCTAAAGTAAGCAAGCATTAGCTGTTTTTTTTTTCTATTTTGAACACGTTTTGCTCTATTTGGTAAATCATGAAAAACTGCGATTTTTGTAGAGCTCGATCATCTGAAGGTTTAAGAAACAACAACTTGGTTTCTCTATCTGCAAAAGTTTTCATTTCATAGGCAAAAAACATAAAAAGCGACATTTTATTTCAATAGCCCCTATAAGAAGTCATATGATAACTTCGACTCAATGGAGGCTTTTGTAGACATTAAAGTATCGAAGTTGTAAGGTTGCATCTGTCCCGTCTACTTTTTGATTTACAAGCCAAAAACAGAAGACAAGTCTGTACCCCTATCCCCTGGTTTAATTTTAGCAACAGTGGCCATGTTATTGACACATCTAAAATCAGAAAGCAACTTTTGTGCAGGACACCCTTAGGACCATCAAATCACGTTTCATCAAGTTCTGTTTAGAAGGTTCAAAAAAGAAGATTGTTAACAGACGATGGACGACGACGGGCGCCAAGTGGTGACAATAACTCACATGGAAATTTTGTCCAGGTGATCCACTTAATGGGGAAACCTTCAATCATGGTCCTGACTTAGTTCAAGTCCTTTAAAACAGGCAGCTCCCATGAACATGAATTAGTTAAACATGAGTCACTTATATCAGACATGACACCTAACAGGTGTCAGCCAAATGGCGTGTTACATGTAGGCTGCACACTTTAGCTTACATTTAATTGTATCTGTTAGGGTTAGGATTAGGGTTAGATTCAATAAGCAAACAAAAAGATGCTTGACCTTTTAGGGGGGCATTGATTGACAACTGTGTTCGTATGAAGATTTCTGATGACATGCATTATTGATTATTCTTGTGTACATTTCTATCTTACAAGAACCTGTTTGCGTTTCTTTTTTTCTTACCCGCCCTTCTTTGTTTTTTCTTTATTATATAAATTCATAGCCTGCTCGTCAAAATCAATCGTCACTTCCTAAGGCTGCAGCATGTTTGCTTTAGCCACGTATATTCAATTATAATTTTCCGCAACAGTCAATGAATCAAAGTTTAAAACATAAGTGACTCGTATAAGTACAGAATATCAGTACAACCGCTATATACGGTTGCTATAAATACAAAGACTCGAGCCTTTTGTAGAAGCCTATTCTATAACTAATTATCGGTCTAATACGATAACCCCAAAGCGGAAATACGTACCAGAAAGAAATGAATTCAAAGGAAAGAAGAGTTTACTTCTTAAGCACTTAATTTACAAGAAACTGAATCTAATTACAGGACGTGAACTTTTGCCTTGCCTTTTTCTACTTTTTAGTTCAAACGCAGCACAGTAACATTCGCTGGATATAATTAAAAGGTATTAAAAACGGAATCACAGGTCAAGAAAAGGACAAGTCTCTGAGCTTCTAAATTTTCATAGAGTGACAATCTAAAATTAAATGCTATTAATACTTGAAAGATTCTCTATAGACTCTATGTCCATTGGCAATGGATTAACAGTCTTTTTTTCACCTGAAGATAGTTCATTTTATTTTTATATTTATTTTACCAATCGATCCTGTGCGTTGAAATAGAAAATACATCTAAAAGTCAGATTAACTGGGTTGACTTTAGGTTCCAATTGCTAAGCTTACAATTCTATTTTCAATTCGTCATTCATTTGCTTCGATTGATCAATCATGACAAGTGAAGGATTTTAATTTACATAGTTTAAAGGTTTCATCACAATTCGTGAAATAATAATTAGAAACCCTTTTCAGTCTCTACTGGTTTTATTCAGCAGGATATGTGCTTCCAGATTTTCCGGAAACTAGCCTTAACACCTCACAGAACACTATAATTGCATCTAATATTGTTTAGTTTAACATCGTGGTTGCGAGTCTAATGTCTAATTTGGTGCTAAATGATAATCTCTCAAATTGAATGATGTGTTGTTGGATTTTTTTTTTTATTGAGGTGTATGATTGATAACAAAAATAAAATTTCTAGTATAAGATGAGAGAACAAGATATCGTCAATAAGTATACATCGTATAGCTGGAAAATTTCGCGAGATTCTAATTATCGCTTTATTCGCGAGGTCTTATAGGATTCGATAGCATTTTGTCCAGATATTTCACACTTATTCCCCCGTTGACAATTTTAAACATTCCTCTTTTGGATACAAATCGAGAAATTTCCAACTGTCCAGACTTATCCGCTATAAGGTATAGATTCAAACGGCTTGTAAAGACGAACACGTTATCATAGATTCTACATGTGCATCAATACCTTTGGCTAGTGAGTGAGGTATTGAGTTGGTGTGTTACGTCCTTTCAATGCTATAAATATGTTATTTAAAGGCGATGAACATGAAAAGGGTGATAAAATGAACATGAAATGATGATGATAAATGAAACATGGGGATGGGTTGGGAAACAAAGGAACAATAAATTGGCGAAAAGATAATCCTGTTTTATCAACCTATACTCATTAGCTTACTCCCATGGAAAGGGAAAAGAAAGAGGAAACAGATTAAGTGGTTTTGGACAGATATGTCCATGTGGGTGACGTGCGACAAAACAAAAGCAACGTGAGGCTGAGTTCCGATCAATTTCTGGTGTGAAACGCCCACAAACACGCAAGCAATTTCAAATAGTGATAATTTGATGGAACGTCTTTAAAAACACTGTAAACCTAGTTTTGTTTCAGGCCCTGGCACCACAAAAAATAATCTTAAATCTGAGATTATTTTCAAATCCTATAGCAAATACGCCTGGAGAATATTCTCAGACTTAAGTATTTATTTCAGATTTTGTGGCGCTGGCCCCAGGACATATTTTTAAATTTAGACAGTAATATTTAAAATACCAACAATGACATTAAATAATATGGGATTAAAACAAATGTGTCTTAGTAAAATAAGTAAACTTATACATGTATCAAAGATTCAATCCATATCCACAATTTAAATTTCTTCGCAAGCAAATATTAAGCAACTTGTGTTTATTAAGATGTGATTGGAATTTACTAGGTTGATTGATGTAGGTTTTCGGTTTATGCATCAGCTACACTATAGCATTTCTAATTGATGTTCAGATTATTCTATTTGTTGGTGGTCTGCTTCATTTCATTTATGAGTGTAAAGCGTTATACATGTAATAATTCACATGAAATTCGGTTTAATCAACAATAGTTATTCAATGCTTATTAGTCTCCATTGGCTTTCTAAAACCGGATATGGAGTTCGAGATTTATCGGAAACTAGCTTAGTAATAATCGCCTCACAAACACCATAATAATATTTGATTGTTCATTTTAAACATGGTTGTGAGTCTAATTTTGCCTTTAAAATCCATCAGTGAATGGTGTTTTGTTGTTAATTTGTTAATGCTATCTTAAGCGTATGAACGAAAAAGAAAACAACACGATCAGAGAACACAGAATTAGAATGAATGCCTGCTTACAGACATAAACATATTAGCAAAGACCTGCATATAAATGGTCTTAGATAAAAGGATTAACTTATGTAATTAAAAAAAAAAGGATTAATCTTAGTAATAATTTGGTTCCCCAGTTTGGTATTTTTGGTTATACTGTTCTATGCTCTTCATATTCATACAGTGTTTGGCATTTTCAATATTTTTGGTAGAGCGCCTCTGATGAGTCTTGAATAGACGAAACGCGCGTCAGGCGTAGCAAAATTTAATGTCTGGAACTTTGTTGTCATTTGTATTTCGAACACACGTGAAGGTTAGCACTGCTGGTGGAGTGAAAATTCCCCGAGGTTAGCCCGCTCCGGCACCAACACTTTTGAGTTGGAGAATACATCAAAGTTTAAATTATCCGTCTAAATTTCAAAATTGTCAAAACCCTAAGGTTCTTCCTACCCCAGACATAGGTTGAATATCTTAGTAATAATTTGGTTCCCCAGTTTGGTATTTTTGGTTATACTGTTCTATGCTCTTCATATTCATACAGTGTTTGGCATTTTCAATATTTTTGGTAGAGCGCCTCTGATGAGTCTTGAATAGACGAAACGCGCGTCAGGCGTAGCAAAATTTAATGTCTGGAACTTTGTTGTCATTTGTATTTCGAACACACGTGAAGGTTAGCACTGCTGGTGGAGTGTAAATTCCCCGAGGTTAGCCCGCTCCGGCACCAACACTTTTGAGTTGGAGAATACATCAAAGTTTAAATTATCCGTCTAAATTTCAAAATTGTCAAAACCCTAAGGTTCTTCCTACCCCAGACATAGGTTGAATATCTTAGTAATAATTTGGTTCCCCAGTTTGGTATTTTTGGTTATACTGTTCTATGCTCTTCATATTCATACAGTGTTTGGCATTTTCAATATTTTTGGTAGAGCGCCTCTGATGAGTCTTGAATAGACGAAACGCGCGTCAGGCGTAGCAAAATTTAATGTCTGGAACTTTGTTGTCATTTGTATTTCGAACACACGTGAAGGTTAGCACTGCTGGTGGAGTGTAAATTCCCCGAGGTTAGCCCGCTCCGGCACCAACACTTTTGAGTTGGAGAATACATCAAAGTTTAAATTATCCGTCTAAATTTCAAAATTGTCAAAACCCTAAGGTTCTTCCTACCCCAGACATAGGTTGAATATCTTAGTAATAATTTGGTTCCCCAGTTTGGTATTTTTGGTTATACTGTTCTATGCTCTTCATATTCATACAGTGTTTGGCATTTTCAATATTTTTGGTAGAGCGCCTCTGATGAGTCTTGAATAGACGAAACGCGCGTCAGGCGTAGCAAAATTTAATGTCTGGAACTTTGTTGTCATTTGTATTTCGAACACACGTGAAGGTTAGCACTGCTGGTGGAGTGTAAATTCCCCGAGGTTAGCCCGCTCCGGCACCAACACTTTTGAGTTGGAGAATACATCAAAGTTTAAATTATCCGTCTAAATTTCAAAATTGTCAAAACCCTAAGGTTCTTCCTACCCC
This sequence comes from Arcuatula senhousia, assembly GCA_963971305.1. NCBI lineage: Eukaryota > Metazoa > Mollusca > Bivalvia > Mytilida > Mytilidae > Arcuatula > Arcuatula senhousia. The sequence continues at coordinate 35,443,281 of OZ020317.1, read as the reverse complement.
AGACATAGGTTGAATATCTTAGTAATAATTTGGTTCCCCAGTTTGGTATTTTTGGTTATACTGTTCTATGCTCTTCATATTCATACAGTGTTTGGCATTTTCAATATTTTTGGTAGAGCGCCTCTGATGAGTCTTGAATAGACGAAACGCGCGTCAGGCGTAGCAAAATTTAATGTCTGGAACTTTGTTGTCATTTGTATTTCGAACACACGTGAAGGTTAGCACTGCTGGTGGAGTGTAAATTCCCCGAGGTTAGCCCGCTCCGGCACCAACACTTTTGAGTTGGAGAATACATCAAAGTTTAAATTATCCGTCTAAATTTCAAAATTGTCAAAACCCTAAGGTTCTTCCTACCCCAGACATAGGTTGAATATCTTAGTAATAATTTGGTTCCCCAGTTTGGTATTTTTGGTTATACTGTTCTATGCTCTTCATATTCATACAGTGTTTGGCATTTTCAATATTTTTGGTAGAGCGCCTCTGATGAGTCTTGAATAGACGAAACGCGCGTCAGGCGTAGCAAAATTTAATGTCTGGAACTTTGTTGTCATTTGTATTATGAACCAGAAAAATCGAAATGTCCACTTGTAAGCTTATACATACAAGACAATGTTTTTAGTAGATAGTAGTGTAGCTTTAGGCAGATGTATCCTTATAAATATAACAACGAAACAAAAAGGTCCATATTCGTTGAGAGGCACAGGCGATTTTTTACATGTTTAGAAAATTGACCCTAAAAAAAAACATGAAAGAAAGTGTCAATAAACACCGAAAATTAAATTATGCCGGCAAGAGTAAAATGTTTGATTAATAGTATTGATAAATGTGAAGTGGTCTAATTTACAAAATATCAAGGATTTTTTTGACAATTCGAGTAAAATATTAAATCTTAAATTTGATTAGCTTCTATTGGCTTTTTAGCAAGTTGTGAAGCTTTCCGAAAACTAACTAAAACGCGACACTGGGCACAGTTATTACACTTAATTGTTTGTTTTAACATGCTTCTGAGTCAATTATAGCGTAAAACGATAATCTTTAAATGCGGTATTAATGTTAATTGTCCAATCTATTTTTTTTTTTTTTTGTAAAAAAAGCTTATGAAAACAAAAATGCGTAATCGTGGTATACTGATAATATTTCGTGAGTTGTTATAAAAAAATAGTCTAAATACTTGAAACATGTCAAAAGCATCGACGTCTTTGTAAAGACAGGAATACAGATGCTCATAGTTAAAGGATAAACTAAACCTTAAATTGAATGCCTTCTTCAAATTTTGATTTTGTATTAAAAAGTGGCAATAAAAGCACCAATCTGTTACTTGCATCATTTCTATGTAATATTGGTGTGAATTTTGCACGCACATCCAAATATACCCCATATCCATTTTTAAGGTTCAAATATTTAGGAACTGGGAATAATATTTTTAAGGGTGCGAAATTCCATCGCAATCGCTAAAACTCTTCTAAACAGATAACTTAGCTCAAATTAGCAGACATGCAAACAGACATGAAGTTATAAAGTATATTTGGGCCAAGAAACTAGTTTACAAATATGCATGTTTTGTCCTTTGACAAAATATTTGTTTATCATTATCTGTTTTATATAATTATCAATAAGTTGTTTCAAGTACATTGTAAACCTGGTTGGGTATCAAAGATCGAGTCTTTGATAAGTTATGAAATACATGTAGGTTTAAAGTTATTGAAATTGAATCTTATCCGCAGCCACTTTGCATGGTGGCAAAAAAGAAACAAACTGCATACTTGTTTTTTCGGATTTGAAATTGATTTTGTATTATAATGTAGGTTGTGTCATGTACATAAGAACTTACATTGCTGTTTATCATTATTTTGGCTTCAATTGTATCAGTACATAACCTAGGTTGACTTTTGAAGTAGGTTTAAAGTTAAGATTTAAATTCAGATTTCCTCTCTTTTTAATTTATTCATTCAAATGGTCTTTAATGAAAGTAAGGCGTTTTAATTTACATATATATCATGCTTTTTCCACAATTCCTTAACGAGATTTTCCCCCACAGTCAATCAATCCTCATTGACCTTTTAAAACAAGATATGTTAGTAGTTCAAGATTATCCGGAAACTAGATAAAGCGCCTCACTGAGCACCATAATTGTATTTTATTGCTCACTTTTTACATAGTTGTTTGTCTGATTTGGCTTTAAAAGTTAATCTTTGAACATGATGGCGCCGTATTCATCTATCAACAGAATCAAAATTAAAGGGAAAACAAATTTTTAACAGACATGTAAAATGCAAATGAGTTAATCGTAAATTATCATGATTATGTAGATTTTTGTTTTAAATTTATCCACATATAGTACAAAACGGGCATTGACAGCTGTGTATCACTATCATTTATTAAAAAAAATGCTCACAAACTGATTCCTTTATCGGTTTGAGTTTAAATTTATTTATATATCTTGGATCGGGAAATACGCTTCATACTTCTATAAACCCTTCACCATCACGAAGTTTGTGTGACCTTTGTAGCGGTCCACATTGCGCCTACTCTTATCGAACTCTAACAAGGGGCCGTGTATTACTCTCCTTGTACACGGCACAACCTTTTTGTGCCCCTTTATAAACGAATAGCATTTTTCCTCGAAACAATCCTCGCGAATGGGTTCGAGAGAGAGAGTCGGAAAATTTAGTCTGTCCACGAAGACGATCGAACCACTAACCATGGTGTTAGTAGCCTGTCGCGTTATAACTGCTTTTGTAAAATGTGTCACTACAAAGTTGCATGACTTATGCATTACAAGTCAGACATGTCAAATCTGTCGCCTTGAACCTTGTCACATCTGTCGCCTTGAAACTTGTCAAATTTGTCGTCTTGAACCTTGTTGTCACTTTGTATTTCGTGTTGGTTCTGTGAGGTATTTCCTGATAAACGTAACGAACTCTGTAAACCAAAAGAAATCACTGAGATTTAGTCATTAGTTAACACATGCATACCATTCCTAAGTGGAAAACAGGAAACCAATCAGTATAAAGTATGTTGACAGACGTGTTCGGTTTGTGAACAAGAAAACAACAACCGTAAAATCCACCACTCAGTAAGTGTAAACAATAGGATCACATCGGTTTAAAAAGAATGCATTTTTAAAGCATAATAGAAATGCTTAAAATAATCAAATACATATAAACATATATTATATAGAGAGTTTATAATTAGTTGATCTAATTTGGATGTAAATGGTTGATTTTGGTATAAATTTTGGTATTCGGTGTTATCATTTCATTTTAAGTACAACCACTTTTTTTTTTCAAAAAAAGCAACAGATACATGTATACAAAGAAGCAAAGGGACACCAATGGGCATTTGAGTGCCAAAAGTCCGAAAGGGCAACGACAAAACAGGTAAACAAGAAAAAGTACAGCACAAAAAAACATAAAATCAACCAAACAGAAATTAACAAGACGAACACAAGTCATACCATGCGAACTCAGTTGCTCGGGAAGAGTACGCGGTTCCTGTCTGTTATTTCTGTTTTAAACGTGACGCTCTGTCATGGAAATCGGTGTCATTCCCACAAGCTCTAGCTACTGAAGCTGGAGCGGACGGAGTGTTGCTACACAAGAAGGGAAAGTTGACAACAACATAAACCGAACTCCGCGCAAGTAATACTTACTGCTCGATCCTAGGTATCAGTGAAAAGATTTGCATAACTTATCAACATTTTTGAACACAGATTCTTGAGAAAACATGTCTTTTATCGTCCTCAAGCTCGTATGAAGCATCACAAGAGTCTGAGAAAATTATATATTTAATTATTGTCTCAGCAAGAGTTGAGCGTGCAGCTAGATATTTTTCCCGTATTTGAGCTCTTTCATGGGTATGGATAAGACAAAAAGAAATATTCAAGCGGGATTGAGAAAACAATTCACGGTTTAACGCCCTTCAGCATATATTTCTATTATATTGTCATCATATTGACGTGAATTTGTATTATGGCGGACGTCCCTCTCATTTCACCTTTGTCGCTGCTTATGCATATCTTGTAACTGTTTTTCTCAAAACAAGTAGGGAGGTATAATCATTCTATTTATTTGCCTATGAGCATACAATAATTATTGCACATATAATCGATTGGGTTTAATTTATTCGGGTTTAGTCTAAGCGCTTTGAAAGTTCTCGGTACAAGAAAAATAACTCTATATTTCTACTAGATAAAATATCTTTAGACACGCTTGAAAAAATCAGAAATATATAATACACACATGTCATCTATGTAGTACAGTGATTGGTAAATAAAATGACGTGTTCCTTATAGGTCACCCAGATTCCAGAAGCTTAAAAAAATGAATTCCAATTAAAGTAAGAGTGTAAGAATACATCAAATAAGATTTTTTAACCAATATCCCCTCAAATAAAAACCTTTTGCAGGAGAGGCAAACAAAAAAAAACAACAACAACAAACCACTTGCGTGCGGAGAGACACACACAAAAAAAAACACTTGCAGGAATGCAAAAATAAAAAAACAATGCAAAATCAACAGTTATTGATAAACACTCTGCGCCAAACGTAAGATGACAGATACAAAACAATAAGCTAAGTAGTCATTCAATAAAGGCACAATTGACCGTTGCAAATAAAATCTAAACACGGGCCCGGTTTCATAAATAATCTCAAATTTGAAGATTTCCTCAACTCCTAATATCTCTAAGAAATCCTATATCAAGTTGAGAAAATTCTAGAATGATTTTCAAGTGGGATGGCCTAGCGAGCAATATTTGACTTTACACAAGCGCCTCATGCGCCTGTGGTCTCAGTATAAATAAAGACACATGGTACGAAACGACCCGGTGCGAAACGACCCGGTACGAACGGGAATCGGTACGAAACGACCCGGATTCTTTTTTTCTAAACTGATATATTCTATCTGAGAAAATAAAAACTAAATTTAGTTTAATTATCTCAGGTTCTATGGTAAATAATAAGGGCATCAATTTAGACTTAATTGGCTTCATACTTCAAGTTTTCTGTGAAGTTCACACTGGTACAGGGGAGAGAAAAGAGCACTAAGTTTATTTCTATTTCTATGTCTGACTTTTATCCATGTATATTGGTATCAGACTCGGGTCAAATGAAAGGCATACCCGGCGCACGCCGCCTAAAACTGACAAAAAAATATGCTTTTTGCACAAAATCTACGAAAAAACACTGTATTGTGCCTCGCTTCGCTCGGTGAAAAACAACAAACACATCTTTTTACGCCTCCCCTAAACTAAAATCCTGTATCAGCCCCTATGTATATTTGATACTGATAAAACATCTTAAACTTGAGTACATGTATTTCCTCAGCGAGCAATATTTGACTATACGCAAGCGCCTGTACTAGAGACCTTCATATAAGAATATACATGAACAGATCAATGCTTTAGTTAGTTAAACTTGAAAGTCATATTTTGCATTTTAAATGACTTCTGACATTGACCTGTATATTGTCTATGCTTCTGACAAAAAAATTAATTTGAAGAAAGCAAACTTAGAACTTATCTAAAGATCAAATGTAATTTTGGATATGAAAAATATTTAGACATTATTAATGAATTTGACAAAAGAAAGTGTTTTGCTAAATTTAGAGTGAGTAACCATCAACTCAAAATTGAATTGGGTAGATATACTAAACCTTTGACCCCATTAGATCATAGGATTTGTGATAAATGTAACCTAAACAAGGTCGAAGACGAATTGCATTATTTTTCAGAATGCCCTAAATTTAATACTAATAGAAATTTACTATTTAATACCGTAAATATATATAACACTAACTTTATAAACCTTTCTGCTTTCGACAGACTTTTTTGGTGTTTCACTTGTGAAAATGATAAAATTATTCATCAGCTGAGCAGCTTTCTGCAGGAAAGCAATATAACTTAATTGGTTGCTACTAAATGTTTTACATTAAGTTTTACTCTTGTGTACAAGGAGCCTTATTATATATATATATCAATTGAACATGTTATTATCTTTGTTCATTTTGTATTGTCCTAACTTTAAATCATATTTGTTGTATTGTATTTGCCCCTTGAGGGCCCATGATTGGCCAATAAATGATTGATTGATTGATTGAATAGAAAGCTGTGAAGTAATAAGATTGTGAGAATACTTGCATATAATTGTAATCTTTCAACATGGTGTTTTCATGCTATCATCAAATCAAATTGATATACTATGCTGTTGATTCTGATTTTATTATGGAAAGACTTATTAGCCGTTTCTATTCCAGTTTGTTTAGAAACTGTGTAAACCTAAATTTGTAGTTTTGTTAAAGTTTGTATTTTTTAATAAGAAACAGTGTAAAATAATGGATAGAGTTATCTTTCTTTCCCCGCAATTATGTCATCAACATTTTTCCCCTTCGGTGCCTCAAATTCCAATTCAATCAAAACAAAATGGCGATGGTTCCAGCATCTGAAGCAAAATTTTTGTGATGAAAATGGAAGAAGTTCATTCAGATAACAGTGGTGAAATTGGTGAAAATTCCGATACTTGGGTTCATGGATGGGAGAACGAACTACCAAGTATAAACGGTAAAGAATAAAAAAGATATTTGCACAATTTTCATTCATTGAAGCTGAAAAAAAATGATAACAACACTACCGTTTGTTATGCAATCAAAATGATGTTCATTTATTTTTTAACGTTTTTCAGTTTATATTCTCAGTTTTTAAAAGCATTGTAAGAAGAAAAAATATATGAAAACAGGGTGAAATTTATATCAATGTTTAACATGTTCATGAAGTGACTTGTCAAAATTGATGCAGCTTTTGTAATTGCTAAACCAAATTGAAATCAACAAAAAGTATGGGTTTTTAGGGGGAGGGGGAGACTTGGCGTAGACAAGTATTTAAGGGACCAACCATTTAATTTGAAAGGGCTAGCTGCCTTATATATTAAGCGGTTTTATAACAACTTCAAACTTTAAAAAATGATGGATTTACACATCTTATCCAAGTATGATGTTGTTGTTTAGGTGCGCCCACCTTTTTCAAAACCAAAAAGTGTGTGAAAATTAGCAAAAACCAATGAAATAAGGACAATTTCTTCTATTAATGGCTTTTTAAGTTAACAAATATGCACAATACCTTAACTGATATGGCAAAAGCTTATCATTCCCTTTAAGCCTAATACATGTATTTGATCAATGTTTCATCAACTGTATTCTCAGTTTTAATTTCATGGTAAAGTTTGGGCCAAAAATGGGTCTTATTGCCCTTCATCCTTTGAACATGTGTATATTTACATACATATGTAAAATGTGTGCATGTAAATTGGGCTTATATAACATATTTTTTACGGTAAACTTCACTAGGGTTAAATAAATTAACACACAAGTTAATTAAATCCTGTAATTCACTCCGTGAATATCTATTAATTAATTTAACTCGGAAATCATGATATTTTGTCAGATAAACTTTCATAGTTTTCATTTGCTTCACTTTTTTTCAGAATCAGATTTACCCATCAATACATTAGTAGAGGAAAAAGAAATTGCCTCCCGAGCTGTTGCCTTTGTCGTCAACAGTACACGAAAGGGAATAGTGCCACTATGTACAGATGTAGCTAATTTACTGAGAGCCAAAAAAAGGTATAACACTGTACATGAACTAATTCTTAAGCAAGCATTGACAGTTTCAAACATTATAAATTTCACTAAGTCAAACAAACAAACAACATGAACAATTAATCTTATTGCTAATTACAGTGCCCAAAAAGAGCAAAATAATTACAATCACAATATACAGTACATTATGCTTGATTACCCCCCCCCCCCCCTAAAGACTAAGCCAACAGAGGCACAAAAGTCAATACAGTAAGTTAAAGTTAACGGTGTGATGCTCACTACACTAGGTTATATGATTTATAATTTTTTTTTAAAGAAACCACTTTGAGCTGTTTTTTATATACTACTGTCATGACTGTATATTCATATTACTTGGATAAAACATATATAGCTATATGAGGGACACACCAGTTTCCAGAATATTTTGTCTGGCAGTGAATGAATTTCTTATAAAGTAATGTGCAAGGCTTAGAAGGTAGTTTAAACTTAACATGCTTTAAGGGACTAAAATTACGGCCCTGTCTTAATAGTCAGCATCGACGGTTTCAACGAATTTTGAATACACTAAATGTGCAAGAACTGGAGGGAAATTTATAACTTTAAAGGAACTAAGATTTGTATCTAGCCAGACACTGCCTCCCTTGAGAAAATTATTGTATAAAGTACCAATTATAAAAAAAATGAATGATTTGTAACTTTCTGAAAAATATGTAAAAGCTATCAGTTTTACTTTTCACCAAATCATCCTGACCACTTGTTTTGACAGGCATTTTTTTTCATTAAATTTTACACAACAAACAGAGAATTTAGGATGTGGAAAACAATTATTTGTCAAGACAAAATTAAACCTTGAAAAAAAACTGCATGAATCATGTGAGAAAGGTGAGTGTTTGGTGGACTTTGTAACTTCAAAAATGACTTTAAGCATGTTCAAAATCCTGTTCAATCATGCTGTAATTAGTTTATGATGTAAAAGCTTTTCTTAATTTTAAAAAAATTCTTAAGATACATACATGTATTGTATATCATTATTTTTATAGTGTTCTGAACATGCTGAAATATATATATTTTGATTTTCTTTTAGTTTGGAAAAGAAAGTAATGATGCTGACAAAAGAAAACGAAGCTTTAAGATTAATGAGTCGACCAACTTCACATTCCACAAGCCCTACACCAGCGTCCCTGAGTTCTGACAGAAGTATTATCCACGAGTCCTCAAATCATATACAGGTGAGCATTACATAACTCGAGCTACAATGTAAGTAACACACAAGGTGAGCAAAACATTACATGAGCCTATCCATGAGTCCTCTGATCAGATACAAACGAGCAAAACATAACTCGAGCCACACACCCAGTGAGCAAAACATTACATGAGCCTATCCATGAGTCCGCAAATGATATACAGGTGAGCAACACTCAAGTCCCACACCAGCGTCCCTGAGTTCTGACAGAGGTATTATCCATGAGTCCTCAAATCATATACAGGTGAGCATTACATAACTCGAGCTTAGTAACACACCAGGTGAGCTAAACACAAGGTGAGCAAAACATTACATGAGCCTATCCATGAGTCCTCTGATCAGATACAGACCAGCAAAACATAACTCGAGCCACACACCCAGTGAGCAAAATATTACATGAGCCTATCCACGAGTCCTCAAATCATATTCAGGTTAGCATTACATAACTCGAGCTTAGTAACACACCAGGTGAGCTAAACACAAGGTGAGCAAAACATTACATGAGCCTTTCCATGAGTCCTCAAATCATATCCAGGTGAGCAACACTCAAGTCCCACACCAGCGTCCCTGAGTTCTGACAGAGGTATTATCCATGAGTACTCAAAACATATACAGGTGAGTATACATAACTCAAGCTACACACACCAGCTGAGCAAAACATTACATGAGCCTATCCATCTGTCCTCTGATCAGATACAGGTGAGCAAAACATAACTTGAGCTTAACACCAGGTGAGCAAAACATTATGTGAGCCTATCCATGAGTCCTCCGATCAGATTCAGGTGAGCAAAACATAACTCGAGCCCCACACCAGTGTCCCAGAGTTTTGACAGAAGTATTATTCCTCAAACCATATTCAGGTGAGCAAAACGCAACACTCCTCAACATCAGGTAAGCAAAACATTACACAAGCCTATCCATGAGTCCTCAAAACATATACAGGTGTCCCATGACCAAAATTTTCATTTGCAGCACAAATGTGAAAGCCCTTGCAAGGATATGCCTCAACATGCTCAAGAAGCATAAGCAATTGTATTCGATTGAAGTTTTTGACTAGTATTCTTTAGTCTTTAAATTGTTGCAGACACTTTTTTATTTTTCCCCTCTTTTCTGAATTTTTAGGAACCCTTTCGACCACCCTCCAGATGTAGCCAGTGTTCAAGTACCATCAGCAACTCCCCAAAATCTCGACAGCGACCACCAAGTCAGCAAAGATCCCCGCTAGGAAGTCGTCATAGTGGTCATGTAACTGCTCCAAGAGCTGACACCTTCAACAGTCATGTGACTGCTCCAAGAGCCGACGCCCACAACAGTCATGTGACTACTCCAAGAGCCGACACCCACAACAGTCATGTGACTGCTCCAAGAGCCGACACCCACACCAGTCATGTGATTACAGCCAGAACAGACGTTCAAAATAGTATTCTTGGCCAACATATGGCTCCTCCAATAAATCAAAGAACTGAAGCCCAGAAACTTCAAACTATTGGTCCCACAATGCCGAGGACTGAGGCCCAAAAAACAGCTTGGTCTACAGAAAGTGGAAAAATGGTCCAAACAGTAAATCAATTTGAGTCTGCCAAAATGTTGAATGGGGTCCCTCCTGAGAAGCCAATGAGAAATGGTGTCACTACCAGAGCTGAGGTCCACAGTTCCAGACCAACGGTCCATAATCTGTATGAGAAGAATAAACAGTCCTCAGACAAGAAAAATGACAGACTTCATAGGTATATATTATCCGTCGGTAGAAATTTTTCTAAATGTTCTTGGAAGATTCATGTAGCTCATGTTTTTTTTAGAATGACCAATTTACTAAGATGTTCACTTCATTTTCCCAACTGTGTTTTACAGCCGTATTGTCATGATTGTGGTTTTGTTACAAACTGACCAAAAAAAGTTCTTAGTGAAAGAGAATGGTACCTAATTGGTGTCAATTCAAAATTCTTTTGAACATGTGTTAAAATGTCTCACTCTGTACCAAAGCAGTTCCTTTGAAGTGTTCAATTTTCTCAATATCAAATGACTTAAATGGCTTAATTTTATGAAGTAGATTTCTGGGTTATATAACGTTGAATAGAAGGCAGCCACCATTCAGGATAAGCTGATTTTTATTGATATTTGGTTCTGAGAATTTTTTCTGTCATCAAACAAATTTATAAGTTTATCCAAGCTGTATACATGGTATACAAAACATATTGATATTAATAGCTGGTCATGCTGGTAGCTAAATAGAAACCATGACAAAGGATAACGACTGAAAATATGGAAAAAATGCTATTGTGACGTGGTTTACATGTATTTAGGAATTGTCTGGTTATATATCTTTTGAATACAAAACTCTTGAAAGAATGTTCTTTCCAGTTTTATTGATTATTTCTTAAAACATGATTGTATAACCCATACATTCTATAGTACTGTTTGTTCAAATATTTTTTTATAAAAGAAATTATGAAAAATATATATAATCAATATCAAAACAATGATATTGGAATTTTTAAAAAGATGTAATCATTGAAATGATATTCTCTCATGCATGTTTGTCTCTGTTTTAAGTTGCAGAATAATTTTTTTTCAACCTTTAAACATGAATGTTTATCATCCATGTCATCAGTAAATTTATAAAATTTGGTCTATGAAATTGCATCAGTGACCAAGAAATTAAATGGCTATTTCTTACCATATAATTATACCTCCACTTTGAAGAAGAGGGGAGTATACTGTTTTACCCTTGGCCGTCTGTCCATCTGTAACATAATTTCCGTCACATTTTTCTCAGCAACTACATGACACAGAGGTCTGATATTTTGCTCACAACTTTCTCCTATAGTACCATATGGTGTATACCGATTTCATGCTCCTAGGTCAACTACTTCCTGTTTACCGAATACCTAGGTTTTTACACAAAGTGTACATACATTCAAACTTTTCATCACAGTTTTCTCAGTACGTACTAGAGATAGAGGTCTGATATTTTGCACATAGCTTTCTCATATAGTACCATATAGTGTATACCGATTTCATGCTCCTAGGTCAACTACTTCCTGTTTACAGAATACTTAGTCTTAGGTAACATGAATGCAAAATTTTCTTCAAAGTTTTCTCAGCAACTACAAGAGATAGAGGTCTGATATTTTGCATATATCTTATATCTTATATATAGCTTAATCCTATAGTCCCATATGGTGTATAGTGATTTTATGTTCCTAGGTCAACTATTCCCTGTTTACCGAGTATTTAAACTTGTATGCATGACATAGTTTTGGGAGCTGGGGTATCACTAGTGAGCATTAGCTCACAGATTTACTTGTTGGTTTAGATTTGTTGTTTTTCACATGATTCATAAAGTTGATTATTCATATCACATCATTTTATCTCCATTAACTGTAGTTTGATACAGGACATTCAGATTTTTATTTAGTTTTTGGATTCATTTAAGCTTGATTATGTGTCTCCTCTGGAATTTTATAACAAATATTTAGTTGGATCTCCATAAAACTTTCCAACAATATACATGTACCATGTACACCTGTGACTGCATTAATTTATTATCAATGTTAAGAAACTTTAAAATTCACAACTTAGAAAATTAGACTTTCGTTCAATGTTGTCATGATTGTGTAATATTTATGATAATAGAAAAAAATGAGATGTGGAATAAGTGTATGTGACACAGCTCACTTAATAAGCAATAATTTAGAAAAAAAAACTACAATAAAAACCATCGACAGCCTTCAAGAAGGCCAGTATGCCTTTTACAAATAAGTATACATTAATTTTATGTCTTTTGTCTTTCAGATACTCACAGAAATCTAGTAAACAGACAAAGATTGATGTAGTTCAAGACACAAAAAGTGGGTATAAAAAAGGAAATAAATGTGATTTTTCTTCAGTTTATTGATTAAGTCCATTGACAATAAAGGTTACCCTTTGTTGAAAACTACTAACTTTTATAGAATATTTTTTAACTTGTTTTCTCATATATTTCGTTGTCAGGCGATTAATGCAAAATTAAATTCCTGTGAAAAGAAATAGAATGAATGAAAAGAAAGGAATATTGAACATGTTGAAGAGAAAACATGAAAATATGTACTTGTGAACTTGGGTGAAATCATTAAATCATGAAAATTAGTTGCTGCAAAAATAAGTACATGTATAGTCACAGTGAATTACCTACAAGAATGCAGGTATTAAAACTACTCAGTTACACCTTAATCAAAATAAATCTAATTTCATGAACAATTTTCCAACCCTCTTGACACCATTTGTGAGGTCTCAAGAAAGTTCAAACCATGCTGGTCCTTCAAGAGGGGAAAAAAAATGTTGTCCTATGTATGGGGAGAGCAATTTCCTGTGCACGTTAAAGACCCCTTCGTAGAGTTTGATAAGAGTAGGTTCAATGGGGGCCGTTTACAAAGGCCACACTCGCAAACTGCAAACTGGAGAAGATTTATAGAAGCATTAAGCTTGTTTCCCAATCTAGGATGAATAAATATGTTTAGATTTAACTAATGTTTTTGATACTATCTTTTCAGATATAGTGGAAGAAATTGCCAATTTAGAAAGTCCATTGGATGTGGAGAAAGATTTGAAATATATTACAGAATGTCTACAACAGATAGAAGTAAAATTTTATTAATGTTATCTTCAGTGAAAATAACATTAAAGATTAAGAATATATGTAGAAGGCACAAAGTCAATGCTAAGATCTAAAAAGTCAAATGATTAATCAATATATAGGATAACTGTGAAGTGATTTAATAGATTCCTTCTAAATGTATATCTATATTTATGTTGATTGAATTGATAAACTAAGGTTTCAATAGAGATTATCAACCAGAGAAATCAACCTAATGGCCCTGATATCACTTCTTGGTACAGACATTTTAAAGAGAAGGGCCGGGGGAAGCTGGATTTTGCAATGTCAAAAATCTAAAATTAACTATTTCATTAGTAACATTAGTGATTCAAAACAAAAATTGCATTTACTATTTAGGAAAAAATATTAAAAGGGAAATGCCCATGTCATCTTATTGTGCATTAATCATAGGCACGGTCGTCCACCAATTCCAACTGTTCAACTTTTCAAAGGCAAGAAATAAGCAGTGCAGTGCAGTAAAATAAATTATCTTACCAACTGTTCTGTTTTGGAGATGTTATAATATATTCAATGTGACTTGGTCATTTCGAAAACAAATAGTCAATAACAGAACAGTTGGTAAGCTATTTTATATTTCTGCACTGCACTGTTTATTTCTTGTCAATTGGTTTCATCTGTTCAACCAATTGGCTAAGCAATTTATAGAATTGCCAAGCCAGTTACTCTGAAAAGTTGAACAGTTGGAATTGGTGGACGATCATGCCTGTGATTAATGCACAATAATACACCACAAAAATTCAATGTTAAACATATTCAACTATTATTAAGGAAGGGAAAGTTTAATTAGAATAAAAGACAAACTGAATATCTTTTAATAATTTCGTTCCCTTTGCAGGTGAACCAGAATCGTGACAAACTTTACATTGAAAATGAACTACATACATTCTCTGAGCCAAAGGTCAAAGTTCAAAAACCTAACAACAGTATTGGGAACAGTAAACAGAAAATACAGTCCAGGTACCATGTTTCTTAATGCTTTAGAGATGTTAAAAAAAATTATTAAAATCTGGTGGTGATACATCATATATATATCTTTATTCTCATATAGTCCAATACATTGGTACAGAGAAAAACATAACATAATAAAATTAAACAAAATACAACAATAACAAATATGCACACTATATACAACACTGATATACAAATACAGTAATTTGGTAGGTAAGTTCTGACCCCCTTGAAAATTTTTACAAACAGTAAATTAATTAAGTTTCACATTCAGGCAAGCACAAGGTAGATAAGCAAAGTAAACAAGATTTTTTAATTATCATTCTTGGAATATAGCAAAATTGCTATGTTTACTGTATGAAAGCTTGCTTGTTTTATATTATTAGCATTCTGCTCTAAAAGTTACCAATTTAGACCCCAGACTCAAATAACAGTGTTTCTTTTAAAGCAGAAATGGGAATATTTTACCCTCAAAATATCTCTTTGATCCCCAGATTTTTCTAAATTTTCTATATAAGAACTAAATTTGACCATTTGAAATGTAGAACTTTTGCTTATTTGGCTCTCTTCTAAACATTTCATCAAAAACACTGAATAAGCCACTGAACTATATACACTTGTATTTTCTTCTGAATATACACAGCAATAATGATCTCACCACTCGCAATTCATCAATCACTTATTTAAAGGTGATTAAATAAAAAAACAAGATTATATTGGAATATATTAATTAGTTTCAAAAACAACCTAATCGTGTGAAAGATTACATTTAGTACATGAGCTTTGACAAACAATAATAACCTATAGTTTATGGAAAATTAAATCATCGATTGGTGACTTAATGAAGCTTATTAGCAAGCCATGTGCTAGGAACGAGTTCATTAACCGATTGATTTTCAATTTTTCTTTTTCCTGCATTGATTGTACAGGCTATAGTTTCACAATTGAAATGATATTGAATTGATACTCTAGTTATACCTGAATGATTTGTTTTGTTTGTACATGTATTGTAAATAATATATATGCCTGAAGTTTTAAATAATTTATGAAAGGATATCCCAACACAAATCTTAACACCAACTGCAATTAATTTTTATGAGCTGTATGGCCAGTTCGGAAAATTATTCCTCATCAGCAGCACTAGAACCCAAACAAAGGAAATCCACAATTTAAAAGATGTTCAAAGTGCATAAAACCAAACAAATTCCAAATATATATAGCTAAGGGCAAATCTACAGCTACACGGCTGACAAGCAAATTGTTAACACAGGGGTACGTTGCTCCCAGGTTGTTGTCATCACTCAAGAAATTTTACGGACGACATCTTGTGCTTGTATGCAAATACGGAATTTCTATCTCTCAGATGAGCACAGATGTTGGTTTGACATAGAGTTTTGTAATGTCATCCTTTCCGGATTTGACCAACACTTAATCGATCTTTGGCAACGTGACGGGTGTGCTATAGCAAGCAGGAACTGCTTACTCTTCCGGAGCACCTGAGTTCACTCTCGTTTCGACTTGAGTTCGCGTTGCTGAATGCGGTTTTGTTGTTATGTGTGTGTGTTTTATGTTGTTATGTGGTTTGTTTTGTTGTGATGATTTTTTGTCTGCCGGTTTTGTCTTTGTCTTCACGGTTTTATGATACTGATTACCCCTTTGGTACACCTTTGCTTCCTTCTACAATGGAGGGAGTTAAACCTTAGGTTTTAGAATTAACATAAATTTAGTATGTGGTTAAAATCAAAGTAAAAAATAAGTAATCTCATGTACAAGTAAGAAAAATTTTGACTAGACAAAAAAAAACATTGAATATACTCTAAATACATACATGTATGTATCCCAGAAACAAAAGGTTAAGCTTGCTGTTATATGTTAGAAATGAAAAAAAGACAAAACAAAAACTGGTCATCTTATCTGATAAAAAAATCATAGTAATATTTATATTGTAGCAAAAAAGGTGGATGTATAATGGTATGATTCTGTTTACTGTCTAAATAACCAATTGCTTTACAATTGAACAAGGGGTTCCTTCGTTTTGTCCCCTGTCCCAATGCTGTTTGGGGGGGGGGATGCTTGGTGTCCATGTGTCCATCTGTGGGTCTGTCACAAAAATTCCAAAAACAGATTTCTCAGTAACTTTAAATACTAGGCTTTCAAGTTAAGCAGCTTCAGGTAGGGGTCTCAAATGTTGGGTTGTATTTTCAGTTTTGTTGTTTAATTACTGTCTGTCATGTCTGTTGAACAAAGCTAAAATTTGGGTACTCAACAGGGTCCAGGAATTCTGTTTGTATTTTGTTATTTATTATACAAAAACCATTTTATCTTCTTTCTTTAGTAACAGGAAGTGGTCTAGAGCATTATCGCCTAGCGTGACGAGTGTTTGTTCTGAGCCAATTAAAGGGTGTAAATGTACGAGATGTGAGTCAGCTTTACTGAAGGGTGACGAAGATGTCAATGACGCGCAGAAATTCTCTGTAAGGTGAGAAGTCAAACTACTTTAATACCCGGCCTACAGTACATACCGTAGATGGTCATATGGTGTTCAGGTTCATTTTTTCCATTCTAAATAAAGTGTACTGTCGAGTTGGAGATACTTTTCCATATTGCAAGAATTGGTATCATGTATTTTTGACTTCTATTCTAACAGTCAGGGGCATTACTTAAATGAGTGATTTTTAAATCACTTATTCAACATGTTCAAGTAGCTTTTCAAAATGCTAAAGATATTTCCAAAACTCTAAATTTACAAAAGAACAGTTTAAGAAGATTTATATTAATCAATTAATATTGAAAAAAGATTTATTAAGCTTCTTAAAAATTATAAAATTATAGATTTTGCTGCCACCTGTTATCAGTATTTCCCCAAAATATGAGATTTTCTGATAAAAGAAAGGCCAAATGTAACAATCCATTACTTCACTTTCTGAATTTTGCCAGCTGTGTTAATAATTTTCCCATTAACTTCAATGTCTTAGGTTTCTGATTATGTAATTAATTACCCAATGTTCCCGATCAAAATCAGCATGTTCGCGATGCCTGAAGATAGCAGGGGTTACCTAACAAATGATACTTAAACAAGTGATTTGGAGGGTAATTATCCAAAATTCAGTTCAGGGTCATGTCCTGCCACGACTGGACATTCCATTATCTAGACAGGGGTGTGTTCTATCTGTTATTATACAACAAGACTCGGACTTCTCTCCATAACATTTAAAATGAAGAACATTTTGATAAAATCACTGTTAAAAGTGATTCATTTGTAATACTTGAACAAGCGATTTTGAAAGAGAGGTAACTCTAGCTATGAAAGGAAAATAATTCAAGTGATAAAAAAATCACTGATTTAAGTAAGGCCCCTGACTGTCTAATCTGTTATGGTTTTGTTTTCTTCTTTGAAAATGCACTTCTGTAGGATTGAACATGTAGAAATTTTGAAATGCAATATGATATAAATACTCAATTTTAAGGAACCACATGAATATATTTGTTACAATCCTTTGAAATATCTGTATAATATCTGTGATCTTGTGTTTTTACAGCTATAAATTACAAGTCCAGTTGGGTGATTATGTGGTGGCAAGGGGGGATAAGTCTGGAAAGATTTGTTATATTGGTCACCTTGACAACACACCAGATGTTCTACATGTCGGTATAGAACTAGCTCAACCAGGTACTATTTATAGACAAGATGCAAACATGTACTTTTTGTGCGAGTAAACTTTGTGGGTATCGACACAGAATAAGTTAAGGGACAAACTTAGATTTAATCTTTTAATACTGAATTTTAACAAATAGATTAAGTTAGATACCCAGAAAAATTTCTGCTTTTAGAACTAACAAAAAAATTCATGATTTTCATTGGGGACAGTCATCCACAAATAGAGAATTCAACAAAATGTTTTTTTTTATATTTATTCTTTCTCTTAATGTGAGAAAATAATTAATCTCCAATGAAATATATTTGTTTCGGAAACCATGAAAAAAAGATACCCATGATTTTAAATGAATCCACAGTTATATATATTTTTGGCTGAATTTTTCGGAGTGAAAAATTCAGATTATAAAATGGTGAATGTAACATGATGGGCGCGTGGCATGAGGCAAGTGTTGAAGAAATTTTTGTAACAGTTTTCTCAGCAACTAATCATCACAGCCATTTGGTATTTTGTATAAAGAATCAGGTTGGGGTCCCATAATATGGATTCAATTTCAGGTCTGTCACTCACCCACTTCCTGTCTAACGAAATCTGGC
This sequence comes from Arcuatula senhousia, assembly GCA_963971305.1. Lineage (NCBI taxonomy): Eukaryota > Metazoa > Mollusca > Bivalvia > Mytilida > Mytilidae > Arcuatula > Arcuatula senhousia. The sequence continues at coordinate 35,424,589 of OZ020317.1, read as the reverse complement.
TCTTTTTGACTTTGACAGATTTTTTGTGTGTCTTTTTGAAAAAAAAAATCACTTTGCTTTTTATTCAACTTGTTTTTTAATTAAGCATGATATTGTGAAAATTGTGGTTCCATTATTGATCGTGGGGTATCAATTTTTCATGGTTTTCGTCAGTGGCTTTGAAAGAACAAAAGAAGCACCAAATGGGCATTCAAGTGTCAAAATCAGAAAGGGCAAAGATGAAACCCGTAAAATGAACAAGAATAGCATGAAGAAACACAAAATGAACCGAAAGGAAATCAACAACATGAACTCAAGTTGTAGCAAGAGTGAACTCAGGTGCTCCAGAAAAGTAAGCGGTTTTGCCCACTATAGCACACCCGTCGTGTTGCTAATTTCAAATTCAGTGTGTCAAATCCAGTAAATGATGTCAAAACAAATTTCTAGAACAAACCAACATCTGCACTCATTTGATGGATAGAAATCCCATATTTGTCTACAAGTGCACAGTGTCTACAGTAAAATTTCTTGAGTGAAGACAGCACTGTGTCAGCTATTTCTGTGTCAAACTTGACGCTCTGCCAAGGAAATCAATGTAATTCCTGCAAGCTCAGGAGTAATGAATCAACTGTGATATGAAGTCTCCATAAACAGAAGTAATTTGATACCCAACAAAAAGGAAATGTTACATTATATGCTGCATTTCCAAGAACCTTGAATTTAAGAATTTACAAATTTTCAAACATTCCATCAAACCACAAAAATTTGTACCCATGAAAAAAAAATGAATCCACAGTATTAATACTATAAGCAAAGGTCATAGAAACCGATGGAAAGCTTGCTTGAAGTTCAAGTTTAATATACTTGCCTGTTATTTTTCAGTTGGGCAGCATGATGGATGTTACCAGAAGAAAAGATATTTCAAATGTAAAAAGGACCATGGGATATTAATACCACTTCAAGATATACTCTGCAAAGTCAATAAAAAGGTAAAATATCTTTCATTATTAAGGCTATAGGACTGATATTTAACAAGGTATTGAGGCTATTTAACACAATAATCATGTCCTTATTACATAAAAGAAGCAGAGGTACCAATGGGGCATCTGAATGTCAAAAGTCTCTTCGAAAGGGCAGAGACAAAACCAGTAAACAGATAACAGGAAAAAAAAGGACAACATATAAAACAAAGAAACACAACAAAAAATACTGAATATCAATTAACAATGCGAACTCTATTCCTAATAAGAATGAACTCAGGTGCTTCGAAAGAGTAAGCTGTTCCTGTCTGCTATAGCATTCCCATCGCCCTGCAAATTTCCAATTCAGTGTGTCAAATCCGGTAAAGGAAGACAAAACCATATCTTTGGACAAACCAATATCTGCATTCATTTGAGAGATAGAAATCCAAAAGTTAAGTTGAATGATCAAAGAAGGACAACTCAATCAACTATGTTGGCAATGACCAGTTTATCAACTTGTAAACATGTTTTGCTAATAAACATTGTCTTTCTTCTGTGGTCTTTTGACTAATATGAAAAGAAAATGATTTCAAATTTACAAAGGAATACATACAAGACATACTTGTATATTAAAAAAAAAATCAATGTGTTTACAAATGAAGTTCAAGAAATTTAATATCAAATGTAACATGAAAATATAAATGAATATATAAATTGTATCTTTCAAATTTTAATGCCTATCTTTTTTTTTTGGTCGAAAATTAATGAATACATTTTGTCTTTAAATTTTTATACCTGTTATTTTATATTTCCAGCCACAGAAGATATTAAGAAGTCCCAGTACTGAAGAGAAAACAGAAGAAGTAACAAAGCTGGTATGTAGTTTATGGTTGTATTAGGCCATGATAAAATTCCTACATTCTCATCCAAATTTCCTTTAAATATGGGGCAGGTTGGCAACTTTTATTTTTAGTTTTTTTCAATGCTTTATCCATTTGATAAATTATTCTGTCAAGGGAAATTGACAATAAAATCAACAAATAAGAATATAAATGGTGCTGAAAAAATCAGGAATGAGGGGATAAGAATCTAGGACATTTTATTGTATAGGCCTTAACATCCTTATTTTCATAATTAATCTATTAACAACAACTTCACTCAAATACTTAGTTTTGTATTTTAAAAGGTATTTTATTCTATTTGTCATATACATGTATAAATGTACATGTATATTTCTTTTCCTGAATATTCAATTTCGTGAAAAAATGTAAAACTGCAAAAACATATCTGTTCATTGTTGATAACAACATGTAGATTTTCTTTGACAATTAAGAGTATAAAGCTCATCATTTTAGCTTCTGAGAAACCACATTTATGATTTATGCACTATTTGAACCATATGGTTATGAAACTGGTTTTACAACCAGTATAAATTGCTCACTTAAAATTACAGTGTCTCTCATGTGCGTCTTAACCCTTGCCATGCTGAGCCCGGATATATCCGGGATCCACCCTCCAATTGCTCAGTGCTGAGCCCGGATATATCCGGGCTTGTACTAAAAATAGAACATGGTCACGAAAGTTCTGGATTTTGAAGGAAAGACATGTCTTGTTGAAATTTAATCCATATAGGAATCAAGAACATTATTATTACTTGACTTTTCAGTGAAATTTTTTGAAACAACGTGAGAAATAAACAAAATATAATATTGTCTTTTTATAAATATTTTTATGTCACGTGGTGTTGGAAATTCCCTAGATCTAAAAATTAATACCCGAGGTTCGTAATTGAAAATCCCCGTTGATTTAAAACAATCGGATCAACTGATTCGATATTTTACTGAAATATATTTATGAAAATCATTTCATTCTTGGTAAAATTTAGAAAAGTGTCAAATAAAACCGAGATCAGTCCCCAAATCGAGAAAAAATCTACTTTCGATTTTGTGCCGGCAATCTATATTTACGCTTTACCAATCTTCAGAAAATTGGCTAATTTACGCGGTCTAGAAAAAATCTTTCTACCCATTTACAAAACGAATAAATAATTTAAATAAATAGTTGTTAGATTTGAGTAGAAAACAATTCTAATACTTAAATTTGAATGAAATTCGGCAGAACAAAATACGGAAAATAGATGGCGCTGTTTCATAATTTACATTGGAAACAACATGGCTGCCGAAGTAAATTATCTCGAAGGATACACAGATTTCTCAAGTCAAGTACAAGTCAAGTAAACTTTATTTAAAGTCGGACATATAAACAATAAACATAAGCTCTGTAGAGCTTTTAAAACCGACATTGAATTGTTTAATGATAATGATACCGAGGAAGAATTTGAAAGGTTCGAAGTTAATGAAGTAAACAATGATAATGATGAGATTGTTGAAAATGACGTCGAGGAAGATCAGGAGTGGCAATAAGGAGACCTGGAACACCCTTCTTTACCACGTGTTCTTTACAGTCAGACTTCAACACTGAAGCTCGGATGCTGAAAGATGTAAATGATCGGAACTCATCCATGGATTATATCAAGCTCTTTATTGATGAATCCACCTATGAGAAAATATCAGTTGAAACATAAAGATACGCAGAGCAGTATCCTGTAGACGGTCAATTATCTTTGAAGTAAAGATTTAGAAAATGGGTAAACACAACTGTAAAATGAAATAAGACTAAAAGTTTTCATTGTCCTGATTCTAGCTATGGGACTGGTTTCCCAGATTGATGTCACAGACTATTGGTATCCTATCACAAGTACACCATTCTTTGGATACTGTATGGCAAGAGATAGATTTTTACTGATTTTAACTTTCCTCCATCTAAATGACAACAACTTCTATACATGTATACCCTGTGGACTTGCCAATTATAACCCATTGTTCAAACTTGGAGACATCTTTAAGCAAATCGTGTCAAGTTTCATACATGCCTATTACCCATATCATCAGCTGGCACTGAATGGAATGGTACCATGGAGAGGCAACTAACCTTTTGAGTTTACAACCATGACAGGCTTATATGATTTGTGATGCAACGAATGGCTACTGCTCTAGCTTTTGACTTTATACTGGGAAATCTTCCACACCACCAATTAAGTCAAAATAGATCAACTTATGACCTAACCATGGACTTACTATGAGGCTTTTATGGACGAGGACATATCCTGTATTTGAAAACTATTACACATCTCCTCAGCTATTTCAAGACTTATGGGAACTAGGTGTTGGTACAACTGGAACTGTTCGATCTAATCAGAAAGGCATTCCTCAACTTATAAAAGATGCTGCTGTACCTCGCAAAGAAGACTTCAGTTGTTGCAAACTCTGGAATTCTTAGTGTAAACTAAATACCATGATAACAAAGTTGTTATGGTGCTTACCACAGTCTCTTCATCTGAATTTATTGGTTAGTAAAATTCATATTTTGACGTACATTTTTTTCATAAATCTTTTTAAAAAAAACAGTACATGTACATGTTTGTAAGTGTAACTATTTAAACTGTGATAACTTCTGATAAAAAAAAATACATACACACACAAATTCATGTACCATATATACATTTGTACATTAACGTAGTATATTCTTATTCGTACATGTACATAGTACGATGCTTATATTTCTGTCTCAGGAATTCAAGATTTAAACACATATAAGCTACTTTATTCTGTGTTGACCAAGTTATAACACAGTTACAATTGATAAAAAAACAATTCTACCATGAATTTGCTGGCAATTTCACTTCTACACTAGACTTTAAAAAAAAATACTTTAAGATTGCCTTTAACATATGATTTCAGGTATTGGTAAACCTGATCCAACCATTGGGGAAGAGATTTATCATCCAAAACTTGTCACAGAGTACAATAAGCTGAAAGGAGGTGTTGACATGTTAGTTTTTCAGTCTTTGCATAAATGTAACTATATGCATCACATGTAGGTTAAGGTTGTCACTTCATCATGAAACTTTCTACATGATGTACAGTTATTTAAGCTTTCCATTCTCAATAATAACACATTCTATTAGCTCAAAATGACTTTATTGGTTGGTAATTATATATTTTTACAAAGACATATTCATATGTTCAAAATACCTGCTTATATTACATGTACTAAAGAACATGGATTATTGTGTTATTTGTTGATTCATCAATATATGAAGCAGCATGTGTGCATTACGATGCGTCTGATTTTTGACACTTATTTCTCTGACATGTTTTTTTGTATTTATAATGAAAGTATTTGATTTTCTTATTTTCTGTATCCAGGACTGATCAAATGGTATCTTATGGCAGGGTGTTGATAAAAACACTCAAGTGGTGAAAGAAAGTATTTTTTCACGTTTGCAGCCTTGCAACATTGAATGCCTACATACTTTACAAGGAAAATGTTAACGAAGGAACACCGATGCTCCAAAGTATTTTCTGAAGAAAATTTATCAGTCTGTTGATTGAGTGTAAAGACATAAATAGAAAAGTGGCTGAATGCATGATCCTCTCTTCACTTTAATGACTTTCTGGAAGACATTTTCCCCATAAAATATCACCAAATGGACGCACTGTTTCGAGACAATGTGTTGTGTGTAACCCTGCTGAACGAGAAATTTAGTCTGCAGTAAAACAAAAGCGTAAAATTCCTGGACATGAGAGTGCATATCAATGTGAAGTAATATTATGCATTGTTCCTTGTTATGTTTTGAACTGTACCACACAAAACAGGAATACATTTTGTATATCCTGGCATACACACGCTGGAAATAACAAATGAAGAAAAATGATTTCTGTACTATGTACATTCTTGTAGCAACTGCAATATTTGTTTTGATGCTATATTAACAGAAATGATATATACATGTATGTTTACAACTGTTATTTAATTGAAAATGTACTTACATGTTTCAAGTATTGTTCACATTAGTTTAAGTCAGGTGTCCAAACCTCACTTCATATATTTATTTGTTTACAAAAATTGTTATTTTTAACAAAATAATAGTATCCTTTATACAATGTATAATTTTTATCTTAAAGGCTTATTAGTAAATATTTTGAGAGAAATTGGTTCATTTGACACTTTTTATTCCTAAATTATCAAATCATTTCATTTATTCTACAATTTATTTGTTTAAAAAAACAATAAATGAAAGAAACGCTACAAAAAATGTTTTTTACGGGAAAACATGAATGACTTGGTTACCATGGAAACCATATTGTGTTGTTGATTATATAATTTTGAAGCTTTGTCATAAATGTACTTCCATATAAATTATCAAAGTTATATGTTGTTTGGTTTTATTTCTACAACTGTTTGAAGTTATATAGTGGTAATTTGTTGTTTTTAACCAAAACAATGCAGCAGTGAGCACTAGAACCAAGTAAAACAACACAGCACGGCAAGGGTTAAGATAGATAAAAAACATTCTTAGCTAAAATTTAATGGAAGACATCATGTGCTTGCAGACAAATATGGAATTTTGACCTCTTAGATGAGTGCAGATGTTAGTTTGTTTTGTCTTCCTTTACTGGATTTGAAACTCTGAATTGAATGTTGACAGCACCATGGTGTGCTATAGCAGACAGGAACTGCTTACTCTTCTGGATCACCTGAGTACAATCTTGTCACGTCAACAGATCACATTGTTAATTGAATTTCAGTAGTTTTGTATTTCCATGTTTTACATGGTGTCTTCTTTTGTCCTGTTTTCATGTTTACCGGTTTTGTCTCTGCCCTTTTGGATGCCACATTGGTACCACTGCTTCTTTTTAAATGTAGGACATTTTTTCTGGAAAACAAGGTAACTCCTAATTAATTTGTTTATTGTTAACAGATGAAAGATATCTGTATTCACTGATTTAACTTTAATAATTAGTTATATAAGACCAGGACTATTGAAATCATAAACAAAATTCAATTTTTGTTTCTCATTACTTTATAATAGCTCTCTCTTTATCTTTTTCAGTGACAAAGGCCCCAGACTGAAGAAAATGGGAGAATATTTTCTTCAAAACATTTAGAAGTAGCTGGCTAATCTTCAGAGATCATTGTTTTAAAGGTTAACAGTATTAGAGTGATCCGTCCATTTAAAAATCTTCATTTAAGGAATATGCATTTTGTGCATCTAATTTAGAATATTTGTCAACTGTATTGAAAACTTTTTTTATTAGTTCAACACAACATTTTGTCATCCAGGGCTACTTCATTAAAATTAATATGGAGGGTTATGAAATTACTAATTTCCAAGGAGGGGTATCACCAATATCTTTTTTTTATTATTTGGCTAGATATCACAGAGTAAAAAAATTGTGTTATAAAAATCATATTCAACAAAACTCTGCCATTTTTTATTGAGACAGATTATTGTTTTGTAAAGTAATACACCATCTTCACTCTGATTGGATGGCTACTTTTGGCTAGCAAATAGATGTATGAACAGTCCATAGTTTTACACGAAATTCACAACCCCAAAACTAGGAGAAAATATAGAAATGTTTGTCCTCTTTAATTCAATGGAATAGACCTTAGTTTCCTAATTTTCTGACCAATAGTTTGTTCGTGTCTTTTTTTTAATGCTTTTTTTAGTGTAACAATACTTTTTTAAATGTTTACAAATAATCCGTCCAGTTTTGATTGTCTATCCAATTTAAAGTGCTTTTGTATCGATTTATAAAGGGCAAGATGCAGTAATTTTGAATGTCTATAATTTGCAACTAAGTTTAACAAAATATATGAATGCAATTAACATGTCTTTAAAAAGGGGGGAGCTTAAGGCTTTATAGTAGGCAAATAATCCGTCCAAATGTCGTAAGTATCTAATTTTGTATCAATTTATAAAGGTCAAGATGCAGTAATTTTGAATGAAGGAATTTTCAATATTTTTGGTAGAGCGCCTCTGATGAGTCTTGAATAGACGAAACGTGCGTCAGGCATAGCAAAATTTATTGTCTGGAACTTTGTTGTCATTTGTATTTCGTTCATTTGATTTATAGATATTATACTTTTTTCATTGTTTATAAATTTTCTTTGCAATTTAGATTTATCAGTCATTAATGTGACATTATTTATCATACAGTTCCTTGAACATGGTGCAAACTATCTGTATAATGAATTCAAAATTGTCTTCAATAATATAGGGTCAAAGATATTGATGAAAATTGAAAACTATATAATTTAACTCCCTTTGATTTAGTAAGGGAAATTCTAAACATGATTAAAATGTCATTTTTGTGATATAATTGCTCTTATTTGTTAAAATATATTATTGCTTTCAAAGTCCAGCAAGTTAATCAATTATATACAAATAATAATATTTGCAAAAAGATACTCGGTTCATAACATCATTTTGGCCTAGATATTGATCAAATAAAAAGTCTAGCAAATTCTACTAACAGTTTCAAATGAAACAAATTACGTCCTTCAATTATTGAATCCATAATCTTAAACAAAGGCATTTAAGAATTTTTAAAAATAGTCTCAATAAAGAATACCATAAGACTGCAAATTTTCGACAACAAATAAAATTTTTTTAAATCAAATTTGTTGAAAAATTATGGATGTAAAGCATTAATAAAGGAATGCTATCTCATTGTATGCATATTATACTGTAAGAATTTTCACTCTTATATGAAAATTAAACCTTTTTATTTGTTTGATATCTAGGTCAAAATTATGTTAGGCACCACCTTAATAGCCTCAAATGTATGAAATAGACAGGTGTTTGATTAAAAAACTTTCATAAAGAGACTGTGTACAACCAAAATCAAAATTATGCTAAATTCAGTACAACTGATCACGATATATTTGTTTATTTCTGATATTTCTCGTATCCTTTAGTTTTGAAAAGGAGCACATGAGTGCACGGCAAAAGAAGGAACTTAAAAACTACTTTGATTTAAACAGGTTGTAAGGAAAATTTTAAAGGAGTAGGGACATTAAAGCCCTTATTTTGCCCAAAAATTTGGACACATTTTAGAACATTTGTCAAAATAGAAACTATGGTGCTTATATAATAGCTAAGATATAGAGTTAATATTTCCAAAAGGATTTTTTGGCATAAATAGTTTGACTGAGGCATAGCAGATCCTCAAACTTCGGTCAAATAACAAAACTTGTCGTTTTTTATGTATTTTAACACATTTAGAGGTAGTATTTGCTTGAATTAAAAGGGTCCACACCCATGTTGAAAAAAGATATTTTCAGAAAAGATGCATAATAATCAGACACATGCTCAGTTAAAATATTTTGTTTGAACATGGGTGTGCTCACTATCTACCAGAACAAAATATGTGTCAAAAAGGCCAGAAAATCACATTTTCAAGCGTTTTAGCGAATTTTGATCAACTTTGACGTCACCATGACATCACAAAGACATTGAAAAGGTCAAAATTTGTCATGTTTCTTTAAGTTCATTTACTTCTGTTTAAATCTACACCAAAAATAATTGATTCTGAGTAACTCAAATTTTGGGGCCAAATATTGGCCTTAGTGCCCCTACTCCTTTGCTTAAAGACCGATTTCTTTGTATTTGTATAGTTTATTTTTAGATGAATTTATTTTTACTGTGTCCTCATTGAAAGGACCTTTAACTTTTAATTGAGTTTATGATTTGTTATATGTAGATGTGATTTTTTATCCACACAAAAACATTAAGCAAAATTGGAATTAGAGATGAAAGAAGAATTATAGGTTCTCACATAAGTTCTCAGAAGAGACCAGCTGATAGAATAATTTAGTGTTTTTGCAAGAGGAGTCCAGCAGAAAGAGCTAAAAGATCCAAAAAATTCTATCCTGAGTAAAAGTTCATTGCAGATTTTCCAAGAATGCTTTTAAGTAAATATTTCTCCTGCAAAAAATAAATCTTGGTAGCTTCATTCTAAAAACTGAAAGTTTTAAATAACCTTGTATTTCATGGGTTTACATCATGCATCAATATCAGTACTGTCAGTTCTTATTGGTAAATTGAACAGTGTGAGATCACTACACATGCTAGCCTCTCAACCTGTTTATCACACACTTAAGAAAGCCATCTAGGGGAGAAAATGAAATGTTTTGCAGGTCTTCAGATATTATAAAACTTCTTTAAGGGGAATCATTCTGTAAAAAACACAACTGTTTTGCTTGTTTAGGGGGAATTATTTTTCTATACATGTACAATTTTACTGTTCAACACAAGAATTTATTATTGTTCTGCGCCTTTTTAAAATATTTATGGAATTACCTCTTTTCTCCCCCTAGAATTCCATTTTACATCTTAACCAAGAAAATTCTTCACAAACAAGACATTATTATAAGACCGCAAAATTTTTGCGGTCGAATAATGTTATGGCCATGTTGTTTTCGTCTGTAGACACTTTAGTTCTGTGCGATAACTTAAGTAAATATTGTCAGATTGTAATGAAATTTTAATATGATGTTAATAACCACTAAAGGAAGGTTGGTATTGTATTTGGGGCTATTGGCTCCTACTGTTTTAGAAAATGGCCAAAAAGCGTGTACTGACAAAACTGCTGTAGAATGTTTATTTTTCATTCGATTTTGAAAATTCTTTTTCTATTGTATAAAACATGGTGTTTTGGGTAATTTTAGAAAGTTGCAAATTTTGTGATTTGAACCAGAAAAAGGGATGATTTTTTTAGCTGTATTTATTTTCCACATTCTCAGAATCTAGAGTGTGTACAACATGTGTGTGAAATATCTGGACAAAAATTACCATGCCTCAGGCCTTGCAAATAAAGCAAAAATTTTTACTATACTGTATGTCAAACTAATGCCTTAAGTTCTTCTCATTTTTCGTATAATTCCAAATGAGAAGGACAATCTTTGGGCAAATGAAGGCAAATGAAATTTTGCTCTTTTTGAGACTCGAGCATGATATTGTGACAAGAAAATGAGATAGGTGGATGTTTTTATACTGCTTACCTTATCATTGTTGGGGAAAAAAAACTTATTTTTCTATTTTACACAAAATATTTTATTTGTTATAATATTCTTGTCTGTTCATGAACTTCACTCAATACTGTGAATGTAATGAAAATATAAGCTTTAATTTTTAGTTGATTTCAACAACCCTAAGTTTATAATTATGGCTTTTAACTTATGTACATAACAGAATATTTTTACTGTTTTTGCACTTGCTTATTTGGAAATCTATATTGTGACATCAATATATTGTCTACTGAACATTTTTCTCAACTTTATATTTTTACTGTACATTATTATGACTGCTGTTAGTTATTCTGTGATATCAATTTTACATCAAAACTCTATTTTCATTAGAAATGTAGTGAAACATATTTAATTTCAATGTTTTTCAACCCGCCCATCCAATTAAGGGGAATGGAATAGCCCAAACAAGTGAATGCCTTGATAAAATTTCATGAAACTCTGCTAGTTTATGGTTGTGGGGTGTTCAAAATGTATTGATTTTTGGTTAAGGTAAAAGATAATTTTTTCATTGTATTAATTTGTCTCAAACAAAAGTGTTTAATATCAATGTCAAATAGCTGAAGTAGCTCATCCAGCATGAACTGAAGCTGCTATTTTAACAGATATTACACTTTACCTTGCAAAACACATAAAGGCTAATTTAAAAACATATTCTAAATTTACATCCCTTGCACCCCAATTTTCTGAGCTTCCTTAAAAAATAATTCTTTTGATTTTTTAGCAATTTTCTGTATGTCTGTTTTTGGACTTTTTTCATGTAAATGGCAGAATATTCCAGCAAATTGGATAGAAACTTAATAATAAAATTTGTCCACCCGCCCTGTATTTTCAAAACATTTGGATGAGAATCTAGGAATTATTTTATTGTGGCCTAAAGGACAAGGTACGCTAAGGCCCGTATTTGGCCACCTCTTAGACTGAAAAGTAGAGAACTGATATAGAGAAAAGTCCTTTTGTAATTTATTAAGTTGAATGAATGAAGAAGTTAAACAAATAAATTTATAAGAATTTTTTTACCTTATATATTTGAAATTGCTTGTAAAACATGATGAATAATTATGATTTCTTTCAAATTTGCAGAAAAGGACAATATTTGGGTAAAATTTTCAATTTTTAGATGCCAGCGACAACTTAGACCACAGTTATTATTTATGAACTTTAGTATGCACTATAAAGTGTATATAAATCGGTCGAGAAATCAATGGTCTACATTGTCGCTCATCATTAAAAATATCAAAGTAAGCATGAAAAACGGCATTTTCGACAATTTTGTTACTTTTGCACTACTTTAGGCCTCTATACAATTTGAATTAAAGTAGATGATGGAAAATGTTTATCATTGTCAAAAAGTTTAATCATCTAACTTGAAACCTTAATGATATTTAAATCCTTTACTTAGGATTTGTTTTTCTTCATATCAGGGGGCCAAATATGACCCTTATTGTACCTTTTCCTTTTATATATTATGTTTATCTAGTATTGAAATTCATTATGACCTCTGTGAGGAATGATATTGGTTTTATTCTGTAAAACAGTTCTCTGAACAATGACAATGAAGGATGCAAGCTACTCCTAAAATGATATTAAATTTTCCTATGTAATACTCATTTTATGTATTTTTAAATCAACAAGATATTAATTTAACTCAGAATAATTTTGATGTACAGAAAAATCACTTTATTACTTGCAATAACAACTTAACCAACTAAGGGTTAACATTAATGTTAACCCTTAGTTAGTTTCTATATAAAACATGAATGGTAACTAATCTAAGGTTAGTCCATGCATGAACGAACTAATCCCTTTATTGAGTTAGTTGTTTATTGCAGATATTAAAGAAAAATTAAAAACTTAATTAACACCATTTTTATTGAACTTCTCTGTCAGTGATAATTCAGTATTTATTATGTAAAACATTTTTCTGAATGACAATGAATGATGCAAGTTCGAAACTGTAGAACTGAGCTACTTCTTTAACAAATATTACATTCACCTTGTAGTAAATACTCATTTTGTGCATTTTTTTACTCTAGTTTTGAACTTTCTTCATGAGCGATACTTTTTTATTCATTTTATAAAACATGTCTGTGAACTTTAAGGTTCCAATTTGTAGAACATTTCTATGGACAATAGGTTTAACTATGTAGAAATTTTCTGTGAACATTGACTTAGTAAACACTTGTTAGAACTTATCTATGAACAATAAGTTTACACATTGTAGAACTTTTTGTGAAAGTTGACAAAGGCTAAACTAGCCTATCAATAAAAAGAAGGAAATGAAATGTGCGCTTTACTTCTTTTATGTTTCCTGTTTTGTTTACCTGTCCAAATATCATGTGACTTTATGCAATCTCTGACTCATCATCATGTGTTCACTTGTCTCAAGGTCATGTGACGATATGCAATCTCTGACTCATCATCATGTGTTTACCTGTCCAAATGTCATGTGACTTTATGCAATCGCTGCCTCATCATCATGTGTTCACTTGTCCAAAGGTCATGTGACGATATGCAATCTCTGACTCATCATCATGTGTTCACTTGTCTCAAGGTCATGTGACGATATGCAATCTCTGACTCATCATCATGTGTTTACCTGTCCAAATGTCATGTGACTTTATGCAATCGCTGCCTCATCATCATGTGTTCACTTGTCCAAAGGTCATGTGACGATATGCAATCTCTGACTCATCATCATGTGTTTACCTGTCCAAATGTCATGTGACTTAATGCAATCACTGTCTCATCATCAAGTGTTTACCTGTCTCAAGGTCACGTGACTTAATGCAATCACTGTCTCATCATCACCGTTATTCTGTCCATAGGTCATGAGACTTAATGCAATCACTTTGGTTTGGCGCGCATTTAAACCTGGTTTAACCCACAATTTCATTGAAAATGCTAGTACCAAGTCAGGACAATTGGAATTTATAACTCTTCCGGTGTGTCTTCCATGTATTATCTTTTCTCTTGGACATTGTGATTGATCATCCAAGTTCGGTAATTCTGTTATTTCTTTTATTTGCCTTATCATCACTGGTTACCTGTCCGAAGGTAATGTGACTTTATGCATCACTGCCTCATTTTCATGTGTTTACCTGTCCAATTGTCATGTGACTTTTTGCAGTAACTTCCTCATCATCACTGTTTACCTGTCCAAAGGTCATGTGACTTAAAACATTCACTGCCTCATCATCAAGTGTTTACCTGTCTCAATGTCACGTGACTTTATGCAATCACTTTGCCCAAACAGAATGTGTTTATATGTCCAAAGGTCATGTGACTTTATGCAATCACTTTGCCTCATTATCACTGTTTACCTGTCCAAAGGTCATGTGACCTTATGCAATCACTTTGCCTCAAAATCATGTGTCTTTGTTGTTTGTTATTTATTAACAATTTGAAAGATCAATCAGTGAAACCACTGAACATATTTGTGTCAAACTTTGCAAGAATGATATATGACATGATGGTAACTTCACTGACCTAGCAAAAATATGTTATTAAACATATGACATGTAGTAAAATCACAGAAAAAAAAATAATTGAATCAAATGTTCTAACAGTTTAAGTGTTAAAGACCTTTAAAGGTCCAAATATAGCATTTTTATTTTTCATTTTTGTTTGCTACAGACTTCAAAACCTCAAATTTTAGAATCCACGAATTGATTCATTAGGTTGAAATTGTCAGATGACCCCTTATGCGGGAGATGACCCCTTGATCGCCAAAAATACTAGTTATTGAACAATTTGAGATAAGGAAAAGGCTTTACTTACCTAAATGTTCAGCTAATTGAGATCTTTAAAATTATTCATTAGGTTGAAATTGTCAGGTGACCTCTTACAGGGGTTATGGTCCCGTAAAACCTCAAAATAGAATAAAATATAGGGAGAAGCAGAGGTACCAATGGGGTATCCGAATGTCAAAAGTCAGAAAGGGCAGATACAAAACCAGTAAACACCAACAAAGACAACATGTAAAACATGGAAACACAAAACAACTGAATATCAATCAACAACGCGAACTCCAGTCGAAACAAGAGTGAACTCAGGTGATCCGGAAGAGTAAGCAGTTCCTGCTTGCTATAGCACACCCGTCGCGTTGCCTTTAGTCCATTCAGCATGTCAAACCCGGTAAAGGAAGACAAAACAACACCCTATGACAAACCAACATCTGCACTCATCTGAGGGATCGAAATCCCATATTTGTCTATAAGTGCATGATGTCTTCCGTAAAATTTCTTGAGTGAAGACAGCAACCGAGGAGCAACATACCCCTGTGTGAGCAATTTTTGCATCAGACGTGTCGCTCTGCTAAGGAAAATGTTTTGCTTGCTTAAATGTTCAAGTAATGGAACTCTACTAAATTGTCCATTTGACAAAAATTGTCAGATGACCATTATAGGGGTCACCGCCCCTTAAATGCCAAAAATAGTTGATTGTACGTGAAAGATTGCGTGCCATAGAAGTTTGTGCCACACATTTGCTTGCTTAAATGTTCAGCTTAAAAGAGCTTTCCAATGATTTTATGTCATGACGGGCTGTTGGCAATGTTTAATACTGTAACATTAAGCCATTGAAGGCAGGTGAGCGATTCAGGCTCCTGGGAGCCTCATTTTTATTTTCATTATTTTTTCATTTTTTGTCAAACAGCATGTACGAAATAAAAACTATAGCAAAAAATAAGAAAAATGCTGTTTTGGTGATTTTATTGCCCAAACGACCACATGATAATATATCATCAATTTTAGAGCAAACAATGAAAGTGCCATCCCCTTCACATTATATTTACCCAAGAAAACGTCGAGTTTTGAAAACTGCAAATTATCGATAGCTTAAAGATTTACCTCTAAAACGGCCATCAATCAGCCTTAAGTATTGCTGTTTCAAGTAAAATAAATCCCGGGGAATTTCTCAAATGGAAAATTATCGAATCAAGATCTCCGAGCTTCTTAATGGTGTATACAAAGATTGGCTGTACTTTTTGTAGACTCTTAATAGAAAAGTGCAAAGAAAGCAAATATGAAATATTTGTCCTGGCACAAAACGACATTTTGCGTTGGATTTTGTTTTATCTCATTCTTAAGTGGTGTTTGTGGAGCTTCGGTTGTCTAGACTTCATATTGCTAAAGAAGATTTGGACTAGATTTGAATTATATGCATTTTATTTAGACCATGGGCCAATTGCAGAACCGCGAGCAGTGCCAAATGGCCTCGTTGAAGGCTGCTGGCGGTTGTCCATTGTGGTTTTTCTAAATTGCCGTTTAATTGTGGGCTGTGTCGCGTACACTTATTCCACATCTCATTACAGATGGGTCCAAACCTAACCTGTATGCAAACCAAACTTAAAAAGCAAACCAGAAGTTTGGTCTAAGTTCACTTTTCACTTTGTTTGGTTTACTTTTAGCAAACCAAAGTTTACTTTAATGTTTACTCGAAAAGTAAACCAGACGACTGGTTTGGTTTGGTTTGATCAGAGCGAACGAAACTTTGAAAAGCAAACCAAACCAGTGCCCTAGTTTGGTTAGGTTTGGTTTGCTCTGAGCAAACCACGAGCATGCGCAGATGATTCATATAATCGATGTGAAAGAATGTCCGAACTATTTCACAATTATTACATTTCATGAACAAGTATTATTCACTTAATGTCTCAATCGAATTACAAATTCTGATTTTAACATTTAACATCATTATATTATTAGATTGGTATTTTATGAGTAAACCAAACCAGCACCAAAGGTTTCTATTTTTAGAGCAAACCAAACCAGCGGCCTGGTTTGGTTTGGTTTGTTAAGAGCAAACCATGAGCATGCGCAAATGATTCAAATTATTGAAATAATACGACGTCCGACATCATTTTATGATATTTGTTCTCGTAAAACAAATATGTTTTACTTGAAGAATTTATTATCATTTAGATATTATCATTTTTAGATTGGTTTGGTAAGAGTAAACCGAACCAGCGCCCTAGTTTAGTTTGGTCAGAGCAAACCAAACCAGACCTTTAGTTTGGTTTGGTCAGAGCAAACCAAACCAGCGTCAAAGTTTGGTTTGGTCAGAGCAAACCGAACTAGCCGCCTAGTTTGGTTTGGTTTGCTTTTCAAACCAAACCAAACTAGAAAAAGCAAACCACGGTTTGTTTTGAGAAAACTGTGGTTTGCTATTTTGTTTGCATGGTCGAGCAAACCAAACCAAACCAGAAAAGTAAACTAGATGTTTGCTCCTGGTTCACTTCTGTACAGGTTAGGTTTGGACCCATCTGTATTTTCTATTGTCATAGCACAAAAATTAACAAATGGGCGAATGATGAGAGGAAATTTTATTATTCGTATGCTCGAAGATAATGGACCCATACCCAAAAATAGGACGAATTTCCGTAAGATATTACATGGTCTAACAGAAATACAGCAAAGACATAATAGCACTATGATGCCCATTACGATGGCCATAACTAGTATAGGTGGGTGATGCGGTCACAGAACAAGATAAAAATAGCATGACTATATCAATTAAGACCAGTAATTACCTTTTCTGTGTTGACTCGATACTAAAAAGTATTTGTTAAGTCGCTTAGAGGTATTAAGTATGGAAGCCCATTAGTGCCAAATAAGACTGAAACATTTTTATTTATCAGGAGACCGCCACTTAATAAATGGCGACCGCCAGTTAAATATTTGGCGGCCGCGACTTACTATCTAGCGGCCGCCACTTATTATATGGCGACCGCCACTTATTAACTGGCGGCCGCCACATAAAATAATCTGGCGGCCGCCACTTAATTTATCAGGCGGCCGCCACTTAATTATCTGGAGGCCGCCACTTATTATATGGCGACCGCCACATAATTATATGGCGGCCGCCACTTATTATTTGGCGGCCGCTACATAATCTATCTGGCGGTCCCACTTAATCGCCATATAATAAGTGGCGGCCGCTAGATAGTAAGTCGCGGCCGCCAGATAATTATCTGGCGGCCGCCATTTATCAAGTGGCGGTCTACTGATAAATAAAAAATGTTTCAGTCTTATTTGGCACTAATAGGCTTCCATAATTAAGTTATTTGAGGTTGTGGTAATATAACTTACTATATAAAGGTATTCAGGGATATACAAAAATGGGACTATTCAAAAGAATTCAAGTGGGGGGATAAAGTGATAATAATACCTCAGGGTACCCATCTCTTATCTGTAACTTCTCTAAAATCCCCGATTGATATCTATGAAACTTTTGACAGTATTAGTGAGATAATATAATGCACCTCCTACTTTAAAATTTCATCACAATGATTTTTGTCCTATAGCAAAACATTGCCTAAGCTGTAAGACAAAAATGGGGTACCCATCTCTTATACATACACATGTAACTCATAAAGACTTTGATGATTTTTCATGAAACTATCACACAATCTTTTCTATTTTGACTGAATTAATCAATAAGTTTAGGATTTTCCAAAGCAAAACATAGACTAAGCCATTTGCCGACAAGGGTACAACTCCTATCAACTTTTATACCCTTCAATTGTTTTTCATGAAAATTTTCAATATTTGTTACCAGGATAATGCAAATGTACACCTTCTATTTCTATTTGTTTCCTGGTTGTGATTAGGGGTGGGATAATATTTATTTGTAAGCTCCTTCTTCCAGGTTTTTTTTTAGTTTCAGCTAAACAAGTACAATTTTACCGGGGGAGTCTTAGTTGTTTTGACATCGTTATGATAAAGAAAAATTGTCATAGCACAAAAGTTAATAACAGGACGGATAGCATTATGAAACATTTTGTCTAAAGAGGAGTTTTCATTTTCTTGTTTTCCATACATAATCAGCCCATGAGCAACAAAAGGGATGAATCTCAGTAAAATATTTATTTACATGGTCTTTAAAAAAGATGTATAACATTTAAATGGGTATAAACTTTTATAAAATGGGTTATTCTGATGATTTCTCATTTTGGTGGCATTTGCCTGGGTGATATTTTTAATTTCATTTTGTATAAGGTTAAGTTTTGTTTAAGATGGGTTCACTAAACAAAAATTTCCTTAAATTGCTTTTGAATGTACCATCTGACAGAGTTACTAAATTTTTGGCCAGGCACTTTGTTGTAATTTTGTTTTCAGGCCCTCATGCTGGTTGGCTTTACTGTAAAAGGTATTAACTCCCCGAGATACGCCCGCTGTGGAACAAACACGTCAAGTATGAGATAATCAAGTCTTAATTTTCAGTTGAAATTTCTAAATTATTTAAACCCTTATTTTACTATCAGGAATAGTTAAGTCTATGCTTAATAATTGACATCTTGTTTGGTTAACTTGGATTATATATTGTGCTCTTTATATTCTGGTAATTGGTATTTCAACATTTATCGTATCTAACGAGTTTTCAATAGACGAGGCACGCGTCGAAAGCAGTTATAAAATAATTCGTCCAGAATTTTTTTTTCAGAATTAGTTATGAAAAGAACCTTTACAATATAGTTACCCATCCTAAGGGAGCGACTATTTGATTTTTATGGGGGGGGGGGGCTATGGTGAAATTTGAAATAAAAAGGCAGGACAGTGCTGTGAGTAAAAAAAACAAGAGCCTGAATCGCTCACCTGGTCTTGATGTTGACCCTTTACTTTTGTAGAGCTAAATGAGCTGAACATTTAAGCAAGCAACAGCTTTTCTCTACCTGCAATAGTTTTCATTCTATAGGCCAAAAACACCATTTTTCACCTATAAGGGGCCATAACCCCTATAAGGAGTCATCTGACAACTTCGACCCTATGGAGACTTTTGTAGAGCTAAATGAGCTGAACATTTAAGCAAGCAACAGCTAATCTCTATGTGCAATAGTTTCCATTTTGTGGGACAAAAACATGAAAAAAACGCCTATTTTCAAGGGCCGTAACCCCTATAAGGGGTCATCTGACAACTTCGACCCTATGGAGACTTTCGTAGAGCTAAATAAGCTAAACATTTAAGCAAGCAACAGCTAATCTCTATCTGCAATAGTTTTCATTCTGTAGGACAAAAACATGAAAAATCGCTATTTTTCAAGGGCCGTAACCCCTATAAGGGATCATCTGACAACTTGGACCCTATGGAGACTTTTGTAGAGCTAAATGAGCTGAACATTTAAGCAAGCAACAGCTAATCTCTATGTGCAATAGTTTCCATTCTGTGGGACAAAAACATGAAAAAACGCTTATTTTCAAGGGCCGTACCCCCTATAAGGGGTCATCTGACAACTTCGACCCTATGGAGACTTTCGTATAGCTAAATGAGCTAAACATTTAAGCAAGCAACAGCTAATCTCTATCTGCAATAGTTTTCATTCTGTAGGCCAAAAACATGAAAAATCGCTATTTTTCAGGGGCCGTAACCCCTATAAGGGGTCATCTGACAACTTCGACCCTATGGAGAATTTTGTAGAGTTAAATGAGCTGAACATTTAAGCAAGCAACAGCTAATCTCTATCTGCAATAGTTTTCATTCTGTAGGCCAAAAACATGAAAAAATGCTATTTTTCATATTCAAGGGGCCGCAACCCCTGTAAGGGGTCATCTGACAACTTTGACCAAATGGAGACTTTTGTAGAGCTTTTGATGCTGAATCAGTAGCGTGCCTCAGATTTCCTCTATCTCTTATACTTTTTGATTTATAAGCCAAAAACAGTAGTCTGACCCCCCTAGTCTATTTTTAGTAACGGCGGCCATGTTTTTTGACAGATCAAAAATTGAAACACAAGTTTGGTGCAGGACACCCTAAGGATCATTCATACCAAGTTTCATTCAAATCTGTTCAGTAGTTTCAGAGGAGAAGATTTTTGAAAAATTGTTAACGGACGACGACGACGACGACGACGACGGACGCCAAGTGATGGCAATAGCTCACCTGGACCTTTGGTCCAGGTGAGCTAAAAAGGGCAGGATGGTATTTTTGGCTAAAAAATTTATAGTTGCTTTAAAAATAAAAAAATTTGCTCGCGCAAGCGCGCAAATAAAAAAATATCCAGGCTCAACTTTTTCCGAAAATAAAAAGGCAGGACGCAGAAAATATCCATAGACCCTCCATAAAATTCAAATGGCTGCTCCCTAATGTAGAGTTAGACTACAAACTTATCGAGGGCTTAACTATCTTCTTCTAAAGGGACAATAAATCACACCCTTTGGTACTAATGACGAGCAAAACCTGAGGAGCTGTTTGAAGAAAAAAATGCCTAATCAAGATTTGAGATTTTCGTAATGGTGTATAAGGCGACAGAGTGCACTTCTGTAGAGTCTTGATAGTGACTAGCCAAGAAGTTGAAAGAATCAGAGGTACCAATGGGGTATCCGAATGTCTAAGGTCCGAAAGGGCAGAAACAAAACCAGTAAACACGAACAAGAACGGGACAAAACAGACAACATGTTAAACATGGAAACACAAAATAACTGAATATCAATCAACAACGCGAACTCCAGTCGTAATAAGAGTGAACTCAGGTGCTCCGGAAGAGTAAGCAGTTCCTGCTTGCTATGGCACACCCGTATATTTTTCATAATAAAAGACGCCTTTAAGTGTTGGATCTTGTTAAAAGCGTACTGATGCTACATGGTTGAAATTAAAATGACAATAAAAGTGAAGTGATGTTTTGGATCCGGAGGAGACTTAGTTGTCCAATACTGATACATAAAACTTTTCATAGCACAAAATAAAAAAAAGACGAATTCCGACATGAAGCGTTTGGTCTATTGGTTTTCATTATCCTTGTTTTATATTTTCATACATAACAAATTAGCAACAAAAGGGTGAATTTCAGTTAAATATTGCATGGTCTTTCTTTGGTGATTTTCTCCATCTCATATATCCCCAGAAACTTGAGATAAAGGACACATCGGATTCTAGGAAGTCTGCTTCATATTTAGATCTCCATCTCAAAATTGACTCTCAAGGCTCAAGGAAGACAAAGCTCTATGACAAACGTGACGACTTCATCTTTCCAATCGTCAACTTTCTTTTTGTGTAGCAACATTCCGTCTGCTCCTGCTTTTGGAGTATTCGTACCACAGCTGATTCGTTATTGCAGAGCTTGCGGGAAATAGATCGATTTCCTTGGCAAAGCGTCACGTTTTACGTGGATATTGCTGACAGAGGGTTATGTTCCTCCACGGTTGCTGTCTTCACTCAATAATTTTTACGGTAGACACCGTACACTCTTAGACAAAAATCGGATTTCTATCTCTCAAATGAGTAATGTACAGATTTGTTTTAGAAATTTGTTTTGTCTTCCTTTACCGGATTTGACACACTGAATTGGAAACTAGAAACACAACGAGTGTGCTATCGCAGGCAGGAACCGCTTACTCTTCCAGAGCACCTGAGTTCACTCTTGTTACGACTTTATTTCGCGTTGTTGATTTCTGTTCGGTTGATTTTGTGTTTTGTGTTTCTTCGTGCTGTTATTGTTGTTGTTAACCGGTTTCTTCATTGTCCTTTTGGACTTTTGACCCTCGAATGCCCCATTGGTGCCTCTTTGCTTCTTTCAAGACAAATAAATAAAGGTAATAACAAAATGACCGAACTTGGAGTATCAATCTAAATGTCCAAGAAAAAAGACAAAACATGGAAGACACACCGGAATATTTATAGATTGCAATGGTTCTGCCTCGGTACAGATAAATACTATTGTGGTCATAAGGCTTGCCATTACGTAAGTGGGCGGAATTGACAAGACCAAATAGTCTGATTACGTTTTTAAGATCAGCAACAAACTTATCTGTGTAACCTCAAAAATTGTCAAGATGCGTAAATGCATCTTTAGTCTAAGTCTAGAGGCTCTGTGGGGTCAACTTCAAAAATAACAATGTGCAGAAAAAAAGAACTTTTCGTGTTTCCTGGTTTTGTCTTTAAACTTTTAGACTTCTCTACAGTTTTGTACCTCTCCTTCTTTATTCTTCTTTATTAGAGTTGGTACCTCCTCTGCTTTTGCAAGTTAAAAAAAACTTCCAAATGAGTATTTCTTAATAAGGTCTCCTCTCAGTCAAAGTGGGTGGTAAAGGGTTTTTTTCGTGCATCGTGTTGAGCAATTTTTATTTCCCGTTCAGCCGAGCATGGAGGTTCATCGTGCATCGTGTTTCTCTATTTTATTTTTCGTTCATCGTGATTATCATTTTTTTATTGGCCGTTCATCGTGATTGTCATTTTTTATTGGCCGTTCATCCGTGCACGTACCCCCCCCCCCTTTACCACCCCCGTCAAAGGCAACTTAACTACACTGTAAAAATGACATAAATGAAGGCCCTTGCGATGCACTTTCACTATGGTCATAAATCAAGTCAATGAAAGGAGTGTCTATATACTTAACCCATGGTAGCGTCTTAATAAAGACTTGCCAGGAAATCCGATATAAGATCTCTTTCATGGCACAAACCAGTAAAGTTATCATCATGACGTCGTGTAGAATTTTATGTATTCAACACAAGATGTTTCCAACTGGATGCATAGGACCCGGCAATGGGGGTTTACAATTGCTCTGACTAAATAAGAAAGACAAGAATAGAATTAACATAAAAAATGGCTATCTTTTTTTGTGGAACGACCAGAATATAGTAAGATAAAAGAATGTAATGCATTTTGATATACTACAATACTAGTAACACACAAAATGTGAAAAAAATACACCAAGAATGCTAAAAAGGTCAAGACAGGGAATTAAAAACTACGTTAACAGTAAAGTAACCAAAGATTTTCATAAAAATATGATTGACTGACAAAATAAAAACAACATTCTAAGGGACCGACCGCTCAAGTTGGAGTGGGGTTTTCAAATAAGTGTTTGATGAAAAAAGTAATTTACCAGCAGAGGTAGTGAAAAATCTACTATATATAACATAATGCTAATTCTAAAAAAAATATTTTGTCATAACGCTTTGCAAAAAATGTTTGATCAGAACTAAAGCAAGTTTAAATGTTTTTCTTTAAAGAGTGTGATTTTTAAAATAACAAATTACATGTACCTTACATTGACGTTGTGCAAATGCTGATCATTGGGAATGGAGCTGATAAAATATATACCTATAACAATTGTTTGCTTACATTTATTTCATACATGTACCATAATTCTTTGGTTGTAAAAAGACAAAAGGTTGTAAAACTACAAAAAGGACTTCGTTTTTAGTCTGGCAATAATTTGTTTATCTACCCATAAAGAGGCACTAGAAAGAAGCAAAGGTGTACCAAAGGGGTTATCAGTATCATTAAACCGTTAAGACAAAGACAAAACCGGCAGACAAAAAATCATCACAACAAAACAAACCACATAACAACATAAAACACACACACACATAACAACAAAACCGCATTCAACAACGTGATTTCAAATTGAAACGAGAGTGAACTCAGGTGCTCCGGAAGAGTTGCTATAGCACACCCGTCACGTTGCCAAAGATCGATTTAGTGTTGGTCAAATCCAACTTATTTAACTTATTTAAACAGAAGTAATGGTGTTACTGGAGACATTGGCGATGCACATCCAAACAAGTCATAACAGTTGAACATGTCATATATATGTTGTGTACAAGTTATCATTTTGTACAAATTATAATTTGTACAAAAAAATTGTACAAATTATGATTTGTATTTTGACTTTGTACAAATTATAATTTGTACAAAAAGTGCCTGTACAAATTATAATTTGTACAAAATAAGGCTAAATTTCACTTATAACTTGTACAACAATTTATCATATGGATATTGTGATAAAAATGTATTGATACCCACTATAGAAACTGTTCAATGGTCAGAATTAGTAATAGTTCATGGACAACCAAGACATCCCCAAAGTCAAGGATCTGTAGAAAGAGCAAATGCAGACATTAAAGAAATGCTCATATCATGGATGAATGACAATGACACACAACAGTGGTCTGAAGGTTTGCGCTTTGTGCGATTTCAGAAAAATAGATCATATCACAGAGAAATTGATCAATTGCCTTATCATATCCCTTACCAAAAAAAGAGGTCTTCCGCAACCTGTTGCCGCTGATCTGCAGCAAAGTTGCTGTAAATTAGCGGTAAACTGTCTGCTGCAGACTTGCAGCGACTTTTTACCATGCAAATTAGGTTTGCGGCAAGTCTGCAGCAGATAAATTCTTTGACCTTATATGGGCATTCACCTGCAAACTCTCGCGAACATCGCAGCTAGCTGCAAACCTGCAGCAAGTTTTCTGCGAACTTTGCCGTAAGTCTGCTGCGACTTTTTACCATGCAAATTAGGTTTGCAGCAGGTCTGCTGCAAACTCTTCATAACCTTATACGGACATTTTCCTCAGATGTTGCAGTAAATCTGCATGAATGAACAATTTATATTAAGTGATACATGTATAACAAAAAAACAAAATTAATTACACATATAATGTCTTTAATTTGCATGCATAAGACATTTTTTTGAAGCATGAAAAAATCTATTAAATAAAAATTATTCAAGATGTGAACCATTAAATTATCAATGATTTGAAAATTGAAAACAGAAAATTACAAAACAACAGCAGATGAGAACTATATAATACTTTTGTAGAAAAGTGGAAAAAAAACTATACATGTACCTAAAAATAAGAGGACCTTCTAAAACTGCCAATGATTTCTAAAATTTGAACTCTTATACTGATAAAAATGCCATTCATATTTCATTTGTTTGCATATCTCTACCTTAAAAAGATAACAATTCTTCCATATACATGTATGCAACCTTGGAGTAAAAATTGTCAAGGAATTTAGCTTATTTGCATGTCATATTGCAAGAATAATATTATTTTACTTACTTTATCTTCATCTTTTAAAATGTACACCATTAAATCCTTTTAAAATACTGATTTGAGCTCATAACATGTGAACTTCCATTAGAAGAATCTTTGCCTCCAAAACTGATGATGTCATAGATGACATCATCAAGTGTACCAGGGTTAAAACTATCAATTGCTGCAAACTTGCTGCAAACAGTTAACTTTTCCTGCATATCTGCAAACTTTGTATTATTTGCTGCAGATTTACGGCAAACTCGCAGAAAGTTTGCAGGTAGCCGCAAACATCTGCGAACTATTATCTTTTCTTTCTGCGAACTAAAAAGTTTGCTGCAAACTTACTGCAGACTTGTGGCAGGCTTACAGCAGACATTAGTGTTTTGTAAGGGATGCTCTGTTTCGTTCTGACCCAAAGATAGGTTTATCTTCATCTTCTTTGCCCAAGGAACTTTTGCCAAATCTTAAAACTGAGGAAGATCTGGAGAAAGTGTTTAAAGAGGTTTCAGAGGAGAACAGTAAAATTGAGATTGATGGAACATATGAAAACACAGATGCTGAATCGGTAGAATCAGAAAGAGAACTTAACGATTCTGGATCAACGAGTACAACTATTGGAAGTAGTATCAGAGGAAGTCGAAACCCCAATCATTCGTGCTAGAAAACGTACATTGTCTGGCCAACGAATCCAAGCAGATGTCCTTAAAAGAAATACAAATCAATGTTATTATCCCAAAACCACAATATGACCGAGCACCGACCAATCCAAGGAACATACAAGGTGTTGTTGTAGAAGTAGGAAATTTTGGATATCGTGTAGGGACAATAGCTGGTAATTTATCAGGAGTCTTAAGCAGAAACCAACTAGAATCAATTAGTGACTCTTCTTTGTCAGTTACACAAATTCCAGATTTACAACTTTCACTTAGGGAAGCTGTGAAAAAAATTTCAAAAACTTGTTGACAGGGTTATCTCTCTTGCAAATGTAAAGGCGGTTGTAACAATTCAAAGTGTAAATGTAAAAAGCAAAATGTATTGTGTAATTCGGGGTGTCATGGTTCGCTAACCTGCTCAAAAACAAATAAGAGCATTATATATTATTGTATGGTATTGTAAATAGAGTTATCAGTGTTTCATATTGATTCGTAATTAAAATTGAATTTATTTTTTATCATTTGATTTGAAACTTATTATATTTAAAATATTGTACAAGTTATAAGTGAAATTTAGCCTTATTTTGTACAAATTATAATGTGTACAGGCACTTTTTGTACAAATTACAATTTGTACAAAGTCAATATACAAATTATAATTTGTACAATTTTTTTGTACAAATTATAATTTGTACAAAATGATAACATGTACACAACATATATACTTGACCCTTCGTAGTATCTTAAAAAGGAGTTGCCAAGAAAATATTTAATCTAAGATATCTTTCATGGCACACAGCAGTAATGTTAACATTAGAATGTCTTGTAGAGCTTTTGTATATATAAGGCCCCCTCATATAACATAAGACGTTACCAACTGGCTTCAGGTTTTTTCTCCAATATATCTGACCTGTGTTATGTTAGGCCAATTGAAATCGAATGGTCAATCTCAAATGTGGAAAAGAAAAGACAAAACAGGAAAACATGTCAAAGAAATTAAAAACCGCATTGGTCCTAAATTGATGAATATTAAACAAAATGGCAGGTACGTACATGTAGTAACACAAAAGACAACTCGGTTGTGATACATAATATGGATATTGAGCTGGCCATGTTAGTACACATCTCATCAACTTAGCAAAGAGTAAATTGAACAATTATAACCAAACATGGCTAGTTATCAATGAAACGACCAGAAAGTCTCACGGAAAAAATAATTGGAGAATTTTATCGTTTACTTGGATAAAAACAAAGAGTTGAAAGGTTCAACGCATCCAAGTTCGACGTCAACAATTTTAACTTTGATGAGGGATGTGTCTCTGATGTTTTCCCAAAAGACTTTGTATCAAAATGTGAACAGCCTTACTTAACTATAGAATATAAAGACCATGGCAACATAAATAGAAAATTTTCAACAGCATGCACAGTAAAACACAAGAAAGGGAACAGTTTTGGATTAGTAAATAACAAATGCATACGTTTATTTACATAGTAAGTGTATATGCACTTCTTAATCAAACTGGTATCTTTCATTAACTTATTTAGTCAAAGGAGTCTTATAACTACACAGTAACAGTGACATTGATGAAGGCCCTTACGCTGCACTTTAGAGCTAGTCATAAATCAAGTCAATGAAAGGAGTGTTTATATACTTAACCCATTGTAGCATCTTAATAAAGACTTGTCAAGAAATCCAATCACAGATATTTTTCATGGCACAAAAAAGTAAAGTAAACATCATGAAGTCGTGTAGAACTTTTTGTATTCAACACAAGACGTTACCAACTGGTTGCATGGGGGTTTTCAATTACTCTGACCAGTCTTACATTTACCAAAGTGACAATAGCTAAAATTGAATTATCACCTAACATGGCAAGCTATCTATGGAACGACCAGTTACTAGCACGACACAAATTTAATTGAAGGTGTCGTGGCTTGATTGAGTGCCCTTGCTCATGGGAAGCCAGTCGATAGATTGTAAATTGGCTATAGAAATACTTTGTCCATTTTTCTGATCTTTGAGATTACCACGAAAACGAAATGAGATGAGGTAGGGTAGTTTTAATATACATACATGTATTAATGTTGTGATTTTTGTAAATAGTGTAATTTTAAAAGTTGTGCTTTTGCCATTTGCCTTTCATACTTAATCTCTGTATTGTAAGAAACAGGGGTTCCAATGGAAACTAAGAGAAATGAGGTAGGAGAAATTGTTTTACATTACATGTATTTGTGCTGGTGTTTTTCTGTAATATTGAAAATTTATATTTTCGTATTATCAAGTTTTAACTTAATATTTGAATTGTAACTTATTTATTATTTTCCTATTTGAAGATTGTTAAAAACAGATTTAATGCCTTTTACCTCTACTTTTATCTACTTATGAATTCATTAATTTACAATCATACGTATTTGTATAATTTTACAGTGATAAGCAAAACACCTATTTAGTTGTGTTTGCTATAACGGCAAAAATAATAATCAACTGTGAAGATTTTGTTCTTATGTAGTGTTAAAGCACATAAATCTTAGGGAGCCCATCGTCTTTTTATGAGCTCTAACACGTAATTACTTTTTTAAGTGTTATATATATTTGTCAGTAGTAATTAACTTAAGATTTTCACTATACAATCAATTTTTATAGCTTACATGATACTTATAAATCTTTTTTATTGTCTAATTTAAGAAAAAAAAAGCAAATCAAAGTTAAATAATTAGTTCTTAAATAAATTACTCAACCAATAAAAGGCTAATTATGGGAATTTATTGTTTTCAGCTATAAAAATAATCAACTGACCATTATCGTGTTTTAAATAACTTAAATTTTTAATGATGTTGAAGGACATAACCAGAACGTTACTTGCTTTCACATAGATTTGGCTAAAACGTATTAAATTTTGCGATGCTTTTTTTCCCTATAAGGATACGAGAATTTTATTCTCAAACAAATCGATCTTCCACAATTGTTTGGTGACTTGTTCATTCATTTCCAGAAGTTTTTATAACAATTCTACGTTTAAGATTTTCCCTGACATATAAATTGTAAACAATTAACACGTGTAACAATTGATTGATTTATTTACTAGATAATATTTTTCGTTGTCCCATTGTCATTAAGCCATGGAAATATATGAACATATTTTCACAGCAGTTCTTTTACCTTCACCTGATTATCCCTATTATGTTGTGTTAGTGTTACTACCGTTCCCTTAGATTGCAATGATAAAGGGAGGTTTAGGGTGCCATAAAACCTGGTTTTACACCATTTCTTTTGAAAAGCCTGTACCAAGTTGGGACTATTGCGGACTTCACATTTTTTGGTATGTATACCATGTTGAATCTTTTCTCTTTGTCTCTTGGACATTGAAATTGATAGTCCAAGTTCGGTAAATTTGTTATTAACTTTATTAAAATAAATTTTTGGGGAATTATTGTTATCTGAACTTACTTAAAAGGCGTGGTGTTTGTTGTTTATTGGCGTGTTATTGGCATTATTTGCTTGTATTGCATGTCTAATTTTGTATTTTAAAAAAATCGAATCTGTTTCATTTCCATCTGATTAATTAGTTTTTTCGTTGCTGAAAGTAACCCAAAAAGCACCAACATCTTTATCTTCTTAACAGTTCATGTGGTTCTTGTATAATATGTATACATGTACTTGAGCTTTGTCCGAATTCAATTGTTTAACAGGCTTGACCTGATTCATTTGCTATTACAAATCTCATTCGATGGCATTTACCACCAAATTGAATATACTATTTTTTTTACACATTGCTGCCATGTGTTTGAGTTGACCTCTTGTTTGTTTTGAAATGACCAAAAGCAAAATCAATAGCATCGTGAACATTGATTCGCACACTGAAGAGTGTTAACAGCCAGAATGGGGACTATGAACCTGTTCTGTTCATTCATTTGAATTAACCGCAAACTTTATCAAATCAGCATTGATAATTTCTTCTAAACCATATATGTCGATCAGACTAACAAATTACTCGTGGGAACCGTTCAACCATTTAGACATCTTATTTCAGCATGACATTTAAATACATAAATGAACAGTTTTATCTTATAACTTTGCATAAAAATGGTATGTTTTTAAAAAAGTGTAATTGAAAAACAAAGATTTGTATGATATTTTAACGCTTGGTCGTCATAAGAAATGACGTGATGTGCTAGTGTTTTATTCTGATGGAAAGCCTCATTAAAATGTGTTTACTAGATGAGGAGTAGCAAAAAACACGGGATTAATTTAAAAGAACATAATGTGATATGGTGACATCTATAATTTTTGTATTCGACAAATTTATGTAAAATAAATATCAAAATTAGAGTGTTATTGGTAAAAACACAAGTTTCTTTATTTTTAAATTGACAGCTTATGTATTTTTCAATGTTTAAATGCTGGCCTATTCAAGTCGAAAAGAACGTTAAACCCTAACACACACACATCCACAATGGTGAAAATCACAGCTGTGATGCTTTAAGAAACCACATACGCTGTTACAAGTAATCAATTGTCGTAAGAATACAAAGAGGAAATAAATGAAACACTTTAATGCTTGTAGCTGCAAAGGCTTTTGATAAAAAATATGCCAAACTTAAATGACGTCTTTGCACTAGTGCAGCCAAGAAACTCCTGATCGGGCAAAATTGACTTGTCAATTTTAAAGTTAATTCTAGTAGGTATTATTCCAACGTCGATTTAGTAGTGTGCAGCACGTTGATCAATTATTTTGAAAAAAAAATAAAGTAAGTAAATTGTTTAATTTAGTGAAATGTACTGTTATCACAAACAAACATCTATATTATTAAATGAATAGACTTTTTATTATGTTCGGATTTTATTCCTTCCACATTCTACTACATGATTAGTTTTTGTCATAAACATAAACAATAAACAGTGTACTTTATCACTATTGAATATTTCTTTTTTCTGTGATGCTGTGGGGGTATGGGGGGACAAAACGTAAAAAATAATTACGGAATATTGCCGAGTTTGATTTTAAAATTAGAAATTAACAATACTTTCGTTTCTATCCCCAATATTTTAGCACCCTGCAGGTAGATAGATAAAAATGTGGGTGTCACATCCTGCCCCCGGAATACCAACTGCCGTTAAAAAAGGACAGAATACAGTTAAAAAGACTGGAATACCAAAAACTCTAAAGATCACGGCGTCCGCGTACCAAAAGCCTAAAAATTCGGAACATCGCGTACCGCGTACCACACCTTGGCGTACCGAATACCCTTTAAAAAGCACGGAATACCGCGTACCAAAGAGGCTGTGACACCTTTAAAAATAATAAAACAATAAACGTTACAATAAAAAAAAAAGGAGTTAGCAAAATGTTCCACTGCATAGATTATTAAATGAATAGACTTTTTATTATGTTCGGATTTTATTCCTTCCACATTCTACTACATGATTAGTTTTTGTCATAAACATAAACAATAAACAGTGTACTTTATCACCATTGAATATTTCTTTTTTCTGTGATGCTGTGGGGGTATGGGGGGACAAAACGTAAAAAATAATTACGGAATATTGCCGAGTTTGATTTTAAAATTAGAAATTAACAATACTTTCGTTTCTGTCCCCAATATTTTAGCACCCTGCAGGTAGATAGATAAAAATGTGGGTGTCACATCCTGCCCCCGGAAAACCGACTGCCGTTAAAAAAGGACAGAATACAGTTAAAAAGACTGGAATACCAAATACTTGAAAGATCACGGCGTCCGCGTACCAAAAGCCTAAAAATTCGGAACATCGCGTACCGCGTACCACACCTTGGCGTACCGAATACCCTTTAAAAGGCACGGAATACCGCGTACATGTACCAAAGAGGCTGTGACACCCTTAAAAATAATAAAACAATAAACGTTACAATAAAAAAAGGAGTTAGCAAAATGTTCAACTGCTGTCAAAGAAATAGCGTTTGGGAAAAGGGGGGTGGGGTAATTTTTGATTCACATTTTATGGTTCATTTTCTATGTTAGGCAAAATGAAAATAAAAAAACAGTATCGGGACGGGTAAATGAGCAAAACAGTGGTTGAATATTTTTTTTTAATTTAATGAGTGACTGAGGTATGTGGTATTTACCTCCTCTTTTTAATATGTTAAATTAGCACTAGAAATATGTTTCCCAACACGAAACACGGGGCAATAATACAGACCAAAAACAGAGCACGTACATCTATGTCAATACACGAAAACGTGAGAAATCAAAATCACGAAAGCATCCAAAATTAGACCGTCGAAAACGTTGAACGAAAATAAACATAAAACCACCCAAAGGCCATTCATTTTTGTTAGGCAAAATAAAAAAAAAACAGTACGGGTTCGGGTAAATGAGCAAACAGTGGTGCATTTTGCTGTTTGAGTCAGTCAGTTAGTTGCACAATGTGTTATATATATGGGCGATAGACATTCAGGAGATAATAAAAGAACATAAAATGATGGGAAATATATCGGGAGGTGTTGTGGAAAAGAAAGGATCAGTGAAGATTGAAGACCACTGGAAAAAGGGAAAATGGACGGAAACAACACTTTAATTGTGACCAACAAAAAGAAAATCTATGTGCATCTGTATACATGTTAGCCAATTATTTTAGCATTCAGGCTTTTCATATCAATTATAGACTTTGATTCCCTGGTCTATATCGATGGAATTATTGAGGCAACTTTCCCCGCGAATTCGCGGGTGCCTTCTAGTACATAATAAATGGCTAACGAATAAAAGTATATCCCAGGCCTTTAATGATAATAATATTCTCCTTAATTCGAACAGAGCATATTTAGTCCGAAGACTAGTTTACAATATGGTCCTGTTTTTATATAAGATAATGAGTTTATTTACGTAGCAGTCATTTTTGAAAATATATAGACTTATATTTTAATAGTGAATTATCCCTTTATTTTACTCAAACTCGACACGGTCTTAAGTATACTGGAATGGTTGGAAGAACATCAGGTTGCACTGACACTTTGAGATTTCAGTAAATTAAGAAATTGTTAGTTTTGACCTAAATAGGTATGAATGTATCCCTAGTGGGAACAAATATCCATTTAAATGGGCATGCTTTATAGCTTTACAAACACGGCAGTTTCCTCGTTTCACTGTTGAACTAATGTTAAATATTTTCTACTCAATACATTGATGATCCAGTTGACCTTTTGTTAAAACATAACCTGGGTTAAGAAGCATAACTTAAGTAGAATTTACACGTATGAATACGTATAATATATTTTGTTATTTATTACAAAAGGGGTTAGATCTTATATGTAAAAAAAAAAACTTTGGAAAAACTTGTGGTGTACTTCTCTGGTTTAGTTTGGTTCGTTTGGCCAAACCTAACTAATGCAAAAACACATTTTTTTAGTTTTGTTATGAAGAGAACTCTGATCAAATCACAAATTATGTTCGCATAAGCAAACCATGATTCCTTCCAAGAAAATTTAACCAACAGAAAGGCAAATGCATACCACACTTCTTAGGTTTGGTTTGCATACAGGTAAATTTTGACCCATCTTTTTTCAAAAATAATATTTTCAACAGACAAGATAAATGAATAATGAACTTGCTAAAATAATTATGTGCAATAGTGTGTATAATGGACCGTTCGTTATAGCAATAAAAACTAAAAGAATGAGAAATAAAACAGTGTATGCCATAAATATTGTATACTTTTAGTAATGCAGTCTTTGAAATACATAAGGGTGTACATTCTTCTTTTTTTAAATTCAATTTAAGGTTTTTTATTCATATGTTCAGTACTCATGACTTCTCAATTTATTTTCAATCTTTTACATTATTATTTAATCCCCCATGTTACAAGAAATCAATAGATGCAATGATGAAAACATCACAAAAAAGTATTCTTTGCATGTTTAGAATTAATTTCATCCTCTTTTCTTGTATTAAACGACCTTTTTAACCTATTGTGTCTGAACCTTAAATTAGTTTTCACTTTTAACATGCTTTAGGGTTGCTCTTTTTGATTAGTTGGAGATCTCTTGGGTCCCACGATTTACCGACAACTACCGGGAAATACCAGACACTCTTGGCATGTGTTGATCGCCTACAAATTTGACATTCAGTTTTAGGAATCTAATTACTCTCAGGAAACTGTCAGAAAAATTGAATTAATTTGCTTTAGTTGGTGATGGTTGTCCAAAAACTAAGTGGAATATAGCTACATTTGAGTATTTCGAACCACAAATGGACTAAACACATTTTTAACCGAAAGAACAAAATTATACCATGTTCAGATCTTCTTATTAGTTTACTTTAAACACAAGTATGAGAGGCAAAATATGCAAGAAAATTATTTATTCGCTAAATTTAGTTTCTACGGATGTCTCTACGAATATGCAGCTTGGATTTTCTTTAATTTATTTTCTTAATAGTGGAATAGATATATTAATATATTCAATGAAATGTTCATGAATATATGACACAGTAAAGATCTGAATGTTAGTAGCATATTGTTAGACATCTTAACATATTACTAGATGAATTGAGATTCTTTCAAACATCATCAAATGTGACTCATAATTCAAATGGATTTTAGTTCTTCATTCTGAGCTTATAGAATTTGTTGAAAATAACAACATGCCACAATAATTGACTCAGGTGTCTTTGATTTCATATTTTCAGACTAACGAATGTTTATTTTACGGCAGAAAACTTGTATTTTTAATCAGGAGACGTTACAGATATATATGACAGATTACTGTTTCAATTATTCTAGAACTTTCAAAAACGTATGAAGATCTTTAAAATATTCAGTTTAAAAGCAAAAGAAGTGACAGATAGTTTAAAAGGAGAATTGTTTTAATTTTCAAAACTCAGGAAGATACTTTGTAAAGCCGACATTTCAAGCCTAATATGATTGTCATATTAAGAAAATTTATGAAAATGTACCTTTGCAAGAAAAGTATGTAATGGAATCTAATTCTAAACTGGGAAAAATTATGTTCTCATAGACTTCCAGTGTTATTTGATAATAAAACAACTGTATTTATATCATTGAATATGACTCAGGTGTCACTGCTTTCATACCTGAATAGGGAATCTTTGTTTTAATGCAGAAAATTTAACCAATAAGACAGACATTGCGTGCTTATTGAGCCAGCACCAGTAAACATCAATACATTGAACGGATTTGTAACATAATAAATATTACATTTTATCAGAAATATCATATAGTATTAATTGAATATTAGATTCTAATGCTATTCATTCAATTGCAATAGACTTGCTTTACTAGTTATTAATTAATAGCAATTAACGATTTGAGAAGTCACGTGGTACAAAATGGATGCCCATGGGTAATACACAGAGGAAAATAGAGTGATCCGTAGTCTTTGACTCAAAAACTCTGAAGGACTCTTATTCAATCGAGTGTTTGAATAACGCTTAGGATAATTGTTTTTACCTAAACGCACCAATGACTCTGAAATGTCAAATGAATAAACGAGACAATAGAAATTGTATTGGACATTCTAAAAATCTGGAAGAGGACATCGAGTTAGAAGACCCACCAAAACTTTTTGTTCCGGAGTTGGACGACCCGCCAAGATTATTTGTTCCGGTGGTGGATAAAAGAGAGATTCGACCACATTCTCCAACTGTTGGCGTAGTCTTTCAGAATCAGCACAAAACAGAGCAGAACGAAGACCTCAACTGGCAGGGATGTAGGTAGGATTAGAATTAAGACGTGGACATTAGAATTCTGTCTTTTTATTACGATTATAAAAGTATTTGTACGCATAAAAGTGAAAAAAAAAGTTAACCTAAAGTTCTGAAATTGAAACAAACGATATTTTTTAAATATGTTTCGGGTTTCTTTACAGTTTTCAAAATATGTTTCATGTCGTAATGCATTCGTTCATATTCTTGCTCTTAAAGCTAGATTTACTCCAAGCTTATCAGCTTAGTGGGATACTGGTATATATAACGCTGCTGAATTTTATGCCTATGTAGAGAAGTTTATTTTGATACAGCTTCTTTATTTATTAATGTGATAATTTCATATAAATAGTGATTTGATGCTTGTGAATAATCCAATCTTTGTTTTATTTTGTTTTGTTTTGATATCAAAATGAATAAGGTAGGCTAAAGAGTGCATAAATTCATTTCATAAATGGACGTAAGAAGTAAAGAAGAAAAAAAATCATCCAAAAGGAATCGACATAGTACATACATACGTTACAAAGATAACACTTATAACGTAAAAATATATATATAAAATGGTCACTTCAAGTCCACCGTAAGTCTTACTTTTGTATTAAGTATCCCAGAACGGTGGTTTTGTCACATTTTGTTTCATTTGTATAAACGATAGTGGCTATATACTGCAATTTCTTTGTCTAGTTTTAGAATACGTATTTGATGAACGTAATTTCAAAAGTTTATTAGGCTTCAGTCAAAATTTGTGTTTCACAACTTGCGGCAGGTTCAACTTTTACAAAACAGTGTGTTTTCCTATAGAAAAAAAACATTTATCCATAATTTATGAATATAAAATACAAAAACCAAAACGGGAATTGAAACGGTGAATTTTGTTCTGCTGAATATCGATATTCAAAGAAGTAAACTCTCATCAGCAGCATTTGAATCAAATTATTGGAAAGTCAAAACCCAAAAGTATTGAACGAAAAGTACTCAAAGCCAAAGGGTCCGAACAGGGAAGCCAAATCAAGCACTAAGGCTATCGACCATGTGCAGTTCAAGGAAAGAAACCTTTTATAATTTCACAATCGGAAATTTCAAAAAAAACCAAAATAAGTAGAAATTTAAAACACCTGTTTGTTGTATATCTTGGACATTAAAGACAACTTGGCATTTGACATAATAACAAAGTCCTTTTGGAAAATCTATTAAATATACTATCATATTTTTGCTAATAAGAAATGAATAATCGCTGTTGCCCTCTTGGTGGTTTGCATTAGCATTTAAAATTGAAAAAGGGTTGTATTAAATTTTCACTAATTGTGGATTCATATATGTTCGATGATATCAGTTTTTGTGGTTTACTCAAAAAAGACGTTTTATTGTATTTTTAATTTCGTGGTTTGTTCATGTTCCTCATAGGATTCAATGTAAAATAACACTTCGTTGGATTCTTATTTTTGTGGTTGACTGTTACCCACGAAAACCACGAAAATTGCTACTCCATGAATAATTATGCAACCACAGACATTTTTAATGGTTATAAATGTTCATTAACACGTTTGGTGCCTACATATATCACGCGTGGTCCTCACAGCAAGTTTTTCATGACCCCGTGCACATGTTATAAATTGATGTTTAACCACAGAAATTGAGACAAAATACAAATACCAAAACGAGTATAAAAATGGTAAATTCTGATTTTTAGTAGGTTCAAGGAGTTACCTCTCATCAGTAGCATTTTTAAATAAAAACATTGGAAGATAATAAAACTAAAAGTATAAAAAACCAAAAAACTTCGAACAGAAATCCAAAATCCACCACCGAAGATATAGACGATGTGTAGCGGTGTTTTAATTTTATATTTAACAACCGGAACATTTGGCATCTTTTGTTTATATAAGGTATGGTGTGGTATTTTATTTACGTAATTAAGATTCTTGTCTAAGTGTCTAAATTGACACACAAGGAAGACTTTGTACAAAGCTCTATGACAAACGTGATGACTTCAACTTTCCAATAGTTAACTTTCCCTTCCTGTGTAGCAACATTCCGTCCGCTGCAGCATATGGAGTTTACGTATCACAATTGATTCGCTATTCCAGAGCAACGACTTCCTTGATAGAGCTACACGGCTGACAAGCAAATTGTTAACAGATGGGTACGTTGCTCCCAGGTTGTTGTCATCACTCAAGAAATTTTACGGACGACATCATGTGCTTGTATACAAATACGGGATTTCTATCTCTCAGATGAGCACAGATGTAGGTTTGACATAGAGTTTTGTAATGTCATCCTTTCCGGATTTGACCAACACTGAATCGATATTTGGCAACGTGACGGGTGTGCTATAGCAAGCAGGAACTGCTTACTCTTCCGGAGCACCTGAGTTCACTCTCTTTTCGACTTGAGTTCGCGTTGCTGAATGCGGTTTTGTTATGTGTGTGTGTGTTTTATATTGTTATGTGGTTTGTTTTGTTGTGATGATTTTTTGTCTGCCGGTTTTGTCTTTGTCTTTACGGTTTTATGATACTATTACCCCTTTGGTACACCTTTGCTTCTTAGCAAATGTCCTAAAACGAAATGAGTTTTTCCAGAATATGCATATGACATATGTCCAGAGGCAAAATTATTCTCCACCTCAAATAATTTTGATTAAATGATGCCGATGACAAGTTAAGCTACAAAATGATTATTCATATAAAGAATAACGCAACTTACAGTTTATAAACAGTAATCTTAGCACTTGTATTTAGATACCACTGCCATGCAATAAGCTTAGTTAATAGACCAGTGTTACCAACAGGCAATCACTGGTCATTTGACTAGTTGGGCACGAATTTCGCCGAGTAAATACCTTTTAAATTTTCTGCTTTTTTAGATACAAATTTCTCAAAACACGAGGGTTCATCCTCAGTATTGCACATGGTCGACTATCTAGATGATAGTTTTGGCTATCCTATTCAATAGTTTTAGGGTGGGTACGTCGCTTTCGACACTTCAGGTTTTCTACTTTCCTAATTTTATTGAAATGCCGCTAATCAGGGTTACTTCTTAAATATACATATACAGAGCCTAACAATTAGTCAAAATAACACTTACCATGGCCTATGGTATATTGTATTTCTAAAATTAGTAAATCATTTGCCCAAAAGCTATTTTATCTAACACCTCTTTTATAGAAAATATCCCCCCACTCTTCACGAATGTCCTAAAGCAACTGAAGCAATATCTTCCATCACACTGCAACGGTTACATACTATATACATCAGTTAACTGTCAGGTTAACAGATAACGCCATTGACAAGTATTTAATTATTTATGCTGTAACCGAAAGACAAGAACACAGCTACATAATAAAACAAAATATGTGGAAAAGTCTGACCTACTACTAATAGTCCAGCATTCAGTACATAGAACACGTGAATGAATCTTGAGAATCGCCAACAAAATTAGATTAGCGGACTTTATTTGTTTTGGTTCTTTCACATTTGGAACAAAAAAGTCATAAAAAGGAGGACCAGGTTGTAGGAAAGTATGTCCAATTTGAAAAAAAAACCTTGCCAGTTTTCTTCAACATTATCTAATTTTAAGATCGCAATGGAAGAGGGAGGTTTGGCACCATAATACCTGGTTTAACCCATCATTTCGTTTGGAATGCCTGTGCCAAGTCAGGACCATTGCGATCCACCAATTTTCCGGTATGACTGATTTGTTTTTGTCATTTTCTCTGGACTATGAGATTGATCTTTCAAGTTCGGTAGTTTTGTTATTACCTTTATTTCATTGCTTTATTATTATTTTCATTAAGTTTAATAAAAGTTGTAAAGTAGCCAATGGATAGCTTTTGTTGAGATTAAATTACAATGACAACAAAGTTCTAGGTAAAATATTTTGCTACACCTGACGCGCATTTCGTCTATTACACATCAGAGATGCTCAACCAAAAATATTGAAAAAGCTTAACACTGTTTGAGAAGTTGTGCTGTTTTCCATTGTGATTATCGTTTACTTTATGAACTAAAGAATTCTTTTATAGATAGACAAATCTTGCACCAAGGATATCGACTATATTCGTGACAAAAAATGAAACGATATCTAAAATGTCGTTGCATTGGTAAAGTACTGTGGTTTCATCACCATACGTGGGGTATCAATTTTCGAGGTTTTCATGGGTAGCCTTGGCCCGCGAAATTCAATACCCCACGAAAAGGTAATTTACCGTCTGATCTGTATGGTGCAGCCTTCAGAACCAAGAATTTAAGAATCCACGAACTGATCCATTTTAAATCAAACCACGCAATGCTAAATAAAACATAGTCCTACCTGCCCAATATACTCCCCAAGGTTATGCAATTTTAAAAATGCCGCTATCTCTCACCATCTTTCGGCATATCCCGATATCTTCTTTTTTTCTTGTTGTTTTTTACGCAAAAACGTCAAAAATTTGACGTTCCGGAAAAGAGTGCACAGCTAACTACGGCACGAATATTCGTACCAACTAAAAATGAATCCACAGACAATTCTGACGACTTAGTTTTTGATAACTTTTGAATGAACCCATTGTTTACCAGCAGCCGTTATCAAACCAGTGGTTTGTGTGTTGGAGAACACTTCAAAGCTATAATCTCTCCTTTTAGATTACAAAATTATTTAAACCGTAAGGTTTTTCCTACCCCAGACATAAGTCGACGATCTGAGTTATAATTTGGTTCCCCATTTCTGTATTATTTTTGGTTCTATGTTCTTCATATTTATATGGTGTTTGGCTTTT
This sequence comes from Arcuatula senhousia, assembly GCA_963971305.1. NCBI lineage: Eukaryota > Metazoa > Mollusca > Bivalvia > Mytilida > Mytilidae > Arcuatula > Arcuatula senhousia. The sequence goes on along the minus strand of OZ020317.1, from coordinate 35,383,851 downwards.
CAATTATTTTTGGAAGATCGCCTAACGAAACGCGTTCCATGCGTAGGAAAACTTATTGTCTGAAACTTTGTTGTCATTTTAATACCAACATACAAAGTCAGTAAAACGATTAATTTATGTTAGCTGTTTATTCATACAAAAAGTAGGAATGGCCTTTAAAATCTTTAAAAAAAACCTTCTGAATGCATAGAATCAACTTGTCTGCAATTTATTATTTTCATAAAGCTATAATATAGACGATGATGAATGGTGCTTTTATCTAAATGCATAGAAAGATGATACTATTTTGACGAGAATTGATTCAGGCGAAAGAAATGGTCCAATGCTGGTACCATCATAACTAGAGATAAAGCTATTTAACAGTAGAAAAAAATTCAGGGATGAACTGACCCATTTTTTTTAAATTGCCTGATGGGAGAGGGTTTAAAAACGCATTGACTGATAAATGATATCAACATCCTAACACTATTTACATTCTGTTTTACAATTTAACATAATCATATGTAAGTTTTAAGTTTATTGCTTTCATATAGATATACTTGTAAGTGCTAGAAGGATAAAATACAAATTATCTTAAAATAACTTTAAATATGAAATTTGTATAAACCGAATGAGACAAAAGAGCAAAATCACTAGTATATGAAAAATTGTATGAAACGGCCATTTGAGACCAACAAAAATTGAACACATCTGTTGTCCAAAAAATTATTAAGACTTGTTAAGGTAATAGAAGTTATCAAGGCGCAGATAGTCAATGCTCAGACATGCTTAGACATAGTCTTTACACTTGCCGAAACTCTTAATAGGCTAAACATTTTAAAGTATAAAGTTTTTTTCAGTATAGCTTGCATTTAGTTTTTTTAAGGAAATTAAAGTGTTCTAATATGGTCATTTAAGATCAACGATAATTAGAGATGTGTGCTAAGACTTGAAAAGGTATTCAGTTCTTCACAGGTTAAATACTTGTAGTCAACCAAAACTTGTTAAAACAATCTTAACGAATCTTAATTGATTAATCGTGATTGGTCAAAGCAGACTTGCGACAGCTTTTTAAAGACTGGTCATAACCAGTCACAGAGTCGTGACTGCTCTAACCAGACCAGTCATTTAAACAGGTCCGCTCTAACCCGACTCAGTTTAATGAAATAATCGTTCAATTTGTAATTTTGTTTTTATAACATTTAAAGAATAATTTTGACGACGTTTTAGGTGATAGAGCATGAACTTTGTACTATGAAAGTTTTACCATTCAGTCTATAAAGCAGACTTGTCACAAAGTTAACTTGACCAGACCTGTCATATGATTGCGACTGCTTTTAAAAGCAGACATGGAATTATGACTGCTTTTAAAGTTTACTTGAGATCAGTCGTGTGTCTGCTCAAACCTGTCGCATGACCAGTCACAAGTTGACTTTCAGTTAACTTTATGTCTGCTTTTTAAGTTAACTCACCGTACAGGTTATGTGTGCACCCATCTGTATTTCATTTTTGTATCGGGTCATTTTCAAAATAGTCTCCGTCATGGTTAGAACAAGGTGCCCTGTACAAAAGTCTGATTTTTGTTTTGGTGAACCAGTTTATATGTCTTATGCCATTTCGGATCAAAATCAAACCACCAGTAAATGTTCCATCTTTGTTTTATTTCAGATGATGCGATGACCAATTCATACATGTAAGTGTGTGTTTTTATTGCTTTTTCTATCATTTATTGCCTTGTTTTATTCGATTCATTTTGTGGTGTTTATCACAATATTAATTTTGTTTTAGGTGATACGAGAAATGTTATCTATAATTATATATTAACACTAAAATTTGGAATTCTTTATTCTACAGTTATTAAAACAAAGGACAGGAATATTGAATATGTCAGATTTGCTGATTAACTTGATATAATTCATGTTTGCATTTTCGTCACAAATCTCATGGTTTCTATGACACAAAAACAAACTATTTAAGATGAGATGCATGGGTGTAAATTCCTGAAATTGCTAGCTAAGTAAGATAACTTGATGGGGGTTGCTTTTTTTCTAATAAATATTCTGGTTCTGATTTTTGACGAAAAAAATATCTGGAGCAGGATTTCTATTATATAAAATAATGCCAATATTTGAACAAGAATGGTTGCGACACCTTTACAATATAAATATTGTGGTTTTCTGAATTGTCGCTTGATTGTGGACTGTGCCGCGTACACTTATTCCACATCTCATTATTTTCTGTATTGACAGAACAGCTTTCTTTTAATACTTTTGGTTTCCGACCTTCCAATATTTTGATTCAATTGCTGCTGATTTGAGATTACTCCTCGAAATACGCACATACAGCACGACCTAATTAACAGTTTTTATACCTTCTTTTGTATTATTTATTGTGTATAATTTTATTTTTATATAAACTTAACAGTGGTCAAAAGAAAAACAACATTTACTTGCAGTTAACTGAAATTTTGGATGGCCAAAATCTAATTCATTTGGTCTGTAGAATAAAGTAAAGGGTTTGGATTATCAATCATATTCAGGAATTTATTTGTGGTTTGAATTATATAGTATCGAAACACATTTCTTTACAAAAATCTTTAGCTTAAATAGGCGATTTTTAAAACCCTAATCAAGTGTGTTTCCCAATCTTGCTTTCCATAAAATTTCTGCGGTATGATTTTTCAAAGTAGAGCATTATAATAAAACTGTATTTGAGCTTCATCTTTTCTTTGATAAATTGTTTGAATTGTAACTATTAAAACCGTAATCAATGCGTTTCAAACAAGATATAGTTTTAAAGATGAAGAATTGTTTTACCTTAATTATAAAGGTAAAACATTTCAAAGAACCACCAAAGATTAAACAAAAGCTTTAATGTTCACAAAAATAGGACTATCTCATTACAGTGACATTAATCACTTGGATTGAACCTTTGAAAGCAAAGTTTACCAAAGACAAGACATTAGTATCAAAAGGCATTAAATATCTTCCTGTAATAAAAGTGAAAGGGAGAAAAATCTCATATTATCCTCGATTAAGGTTAGAAAAGATATTTGACTTCTTCGTAATATGCATTTCCATGCGCTTTTTGCCACTTTTTCCTGGAGAAATCCTGAAGTTTCTCCCTGTGGTTTTTATATCAGAAAAGAAAGTAACAAGGTTGAAAAAAACGTAAAATCCACTAGAACAGCGAAAAATCTCTCTTGGTCGAACATACTTAAGGAGGTTTGATCCTCATATTTTGGGGTTTTTTGGTCATATTTTCGAGATCCTCAGGGTTTGTCTATCTATTATTCTCGAAATTTTTTGCCCACGAACCTCTTATTTTCTTTTCCTAATTCAAAAATGTGTCCACCGAATATATCTGCAGTTCACAATTTTTTTGTGAAATTTTATTTACTCTGTCATATATTTAAACACTTATAGCATAAAAACAAGCACATGGTCCTACAATTTGTTCTAGCTTATTTTGATCATTTGTCCATAATCTTCAAAACAGATGCAACTTGATATATATATTTTTTTACTTTAAGAAAGAGGAACACCCCCCCCCCCCCTTAAAGTGTCTCGGGATTATTATAATTCTACTACAGATTGATTTCATTTTTTGCACATTTAAGGAACCTTAATGCATAGATAAAAAATATCAAATAAAAAGGGGGTTCCCATGTCATTTTAGAGCTCTGGTAGTTTCTAAAAAATAGCAAAGTTTAGGGAATATATAGGGAGAAAAGCTAAAGAGGCACCTAAAGAAGAATTCCTACTATATAGTTAGCAGGAACTGCTTACTCTTCCGAAGCACCTGGGTTCACTCCTGTTTCGACTGGAGTTCGCGTTGTTGATTGATATTCAGTTATTTTGTGTGTTTCCATATTTAACTTGTTGTCTGTTATTGTCCCGTTCTTGCTGGTGTTTACTGGTTTGTCCTTGCCCTTTCGGACTTTTGACATTCGGATACCCCATCTGTACCTCTGCTTCTTTCATAGAATCAGCTCAAAATCTGAAGGAAAGTCCCTTTTCTTACGCTCTTTGGAATTGTATGAAAAAACATAGGGTCACCTTTTATTTTTTCAAGATATTAATGGAAATTGAAAATTTTCCTATTCATTCTTTAAATAAGCACTGTAAAGAGAATACATTGCCTTTATACAGATTTTTATCTTCATAGAATTAGTTCAATTAGTTATGTACAGTTGTGTAACAGTTGAATTTATTTGTAGAATATATATAAATTATCTCCCTTTGATTTAGTACGGGAAATTCTAAAATTGTTAAAAAAATCTATTTGTATAAGAACTGCTCCTATTTTGAAAAAAAATATATAATATATAGTTTTTGTTTGTTTGTTTATCAATTTTAAACAAAATACCAATATGTGCAAATAATATGCTTTTTTTAAAACCCTCGATCCACTGAACTGATCAGTTCTTGTTTTCATTGGGCTGACTTTTGGTGATGATAAGTTGAACCGAAAGCTGCAGGTGAATTATAGTTGTAAGTCTTCAAACTAAAACAGGTTGTAAGTTGTCAAGAGTTAAGTCTCTTTATTTGACAATGTAAAGAGAATACATTGAATTTATACAGACTTTTATCTTTATAGAATTAGTTCAGTTAGTTTTGTAACAGTTGAAAATATATGTTTGACTGACAGAAACACGACGATTAACGTTTGTACACTTTATTACAGCAGTAAATCCAAATTACATTCAAACAAAACTACTAGCTGACACAGAAAATCTTGGCCCTTATACTGTGATTTCATTATTATTCGTGGGGTTTCAATTTTCGTGGTTTTCGTGGGTTGCCTTGAACCACAAAATTTGATTTCCCACGAAATTGAAATTTATTATTGGTGTGTATGTTGCAGACTTAATAACCACGAATTTAAGAATCCACGAACAGATACTGTTTCACCAATTCACTAAATTTGGTACTCAAATAAATGAATCCACAGTAAACTAAATTCTGTTAACATGCCTTTCGGTTTTCAATTTTTGCGGTTTGTATATTGAGGGTTAGAGTTTAAGGTTTTTTTCCATCTTTAATCTTTTACAATATTAAAAACGAAAGAATATGGAATATGTGCCAGAAAGACACGGTCCACATATTGAAATGATTTAATAAATGTACAATAGCAAAATTTCACTGCGTGTGAAACGCTTTTCTGGATTAACCTTCATCAGACACGCTAGGAGTAGAAAACTTGGAAAACCGGTAGACAAGTTATTACCTCTAGTAAGGTGAGTTCACCTAAAAACGATTTTGGTTAAAATTTGTGGTTCGGTTCGATAATTTGAATTACAAAATTAGGATACCAAATATAAAACATTATTTAAGCTTGCCTATTTTTTTCTTGACTGGACAAAACATATTCTACTAAATTGTCTTAACATAACCTGAATGAAGTCTTGGAAAGAATCGTTCATCTCTGTTAAGACTTCTTCGTTTGAGCTTACTATGTGTAGATATCAGCAATCAGATATTGCTCGTCTTATTGAATGTTACGTTTAATTGAATTTATATATAGAACTTTTCATTTTTGACAAGTAAACTTTTAGTTAAAAATTTTAGAAGTAAAAGTACTAATGGGGCATCCTAATGCCAAATGCCGAAAGGACAGAGACAAAACCAGTAAACACCAACAAAAACGGGACAAAAATCAAACAACATGTAAAACGCGGAAACACAAAAACTACTGAATATCAGTTAACAACGCGAACTTAGTCGTAACGAAAGTGAACTCAGATGCTCCGAAAGAGAAGACAGTTCCTGCTTGCTATAACACTCGTCGCGTAACAAACAGTTTTAGCCCTATTCTATGAAAGAGGCAAAGGAGTACCAAATTGCATTGAAAAAGGCTCATATAAAATCAGAAGACAAAAAGACAAGACGGAAAATAAAGAGAGGAGACACCGAATAACAAAAAATTCACAAAAACAACTTTACAAAAATAAAAAAAATGTGAACTCAAGTCAAAACTATGCTATGGTCAAAATTAGTAAAACACAACAATAAAACCACTTTTTAAATCAACCTTATTAATGATTTAAAAAGGAGCAATTATACAAAAAAGTTCCAATATGTAACTTTAGTAGTCTTAACAAAAATCACAACGTTTTATGGTCTTTCAAGTTTGACTTTATCTGAAAAACCCTAATAATTGGAAGTTTATACAAAGGGAGATAATAAAATAGCTATAACTTATGGCTAGGAAGTCAGGAGCAGACAGTGAAATTCAATTAGGTCCTAATTTCTATTTGCGTTCCATGAATTATTTAGTAAAGATAAAATTACAAAATTAACCATTTTATTTTGTGGAACATAGCTGACTTATTCGGCATAAGAAAACGGTCGGCCATTATTCAGTAATTAGATTTTGGGGGCTTGTTTTATTGTCTCGATGAGTATTTTTGCTGTGATTAACAATTGATTTAGGATTCTTATTAGGTGTTTGGATTTTTTTACGAGGGTTTCAAAAAACTTCAAACACATTTTGCCTTATTCAGGCGTTTAAGTACTTTGTATTCTTATACATGTAAGGGGCATTCTAGAAAGTTTAATAAGTTAGTGCTTATCACAGTAATGTAATGACTGTCGTTCTTTTTATTCTATTACATGTACATGTATGTCAATATTTCTAAAAAAAATTACACTCTCTTATACAATACTATTTTGTTCTTAGATATATGATCGTAAAATTATCTTGAGAAATTCAATCAAACTCCACTAAATTTTACGTAACTTTAACATTGTTGTATTTGTAAAAACAAATTGATGTTATATAAAACAATAGTCAGTTTACAAAATTCTTCGGTATAAAATAGTTGAATCATATACTTGTTCATAATCTAATATAGATAGAGATACATAATCATGTCAGTTGCAAAAATGTCTTTTTTTTTACATACTTGAAATGAAATGCGTCAATGACTGTCGCCAGTTGCAAAAATCATTCCTTAAGTTGTCTATATTTAGTAGTGTTCAAGCATATTGTTTGTCGGGGGTGAAAAAGTTTATGATAGCAAACTCACATCGATGACACTCCGTTCGTAATTCTATTGACTTTTTGCTTAGTCTTGTATGATTCACAGCCTGAAGGGGCGAGATAAGAGGGCAAGGAATCATCGTCCATGGCTTTTCGATAGTACTCTAAAGTGTTGATATTATAAAACGGAGAATTCCCACAGTCTGCCCGACGTCAATATTATCAAACATAAGAGTTATCATCTTTAGATAAATAATAAATTGTGTTCATCAAAACCCATTAGTTGTCCATATAATTCCGTTGCCAGTAAGATAAGCCAAAGGAAATGGCGTATTGATATTTAATCTAATGTGTAATTAGGTCTAATCACCGCAAAAGAATATAGTTCTCGCATCAATTATTTAACACAACGGTGTTTTTATCGTTCATCATCTCAGGGGTACACCGTAGGTTTCTTTTTATTTGTTTGAATTTGTTTTCTCTGTTGTATCCTCAATGTAAGGACCGAGACGATCAACTAAATTTTTAACTTATGACAATTTATTGGGTCACATTTTATAAGAGTAATTAAAAGTAACACAAGTCGTCGTTGCTCTCAAATATTGAATGATGGTGATCAATGATGCAACGAACTAAACGATAGTAGCATAAGATAGATAATCTTTCTTCTCATTTTCTCATTAAAAAGTTTAACGCGCTAACAGTTTTCTGATAAAGACAAAATATTTCTATAAAAAGTCATTATGAATCGATTTAGACGATTTATTCCCCTTGGTCGATTTTTGTCTCCTTCTTGATCGTTTTGTCATAATTTGTTAAAGAGGTGTTAGATAATTTTTACTTTTCTTCCTTTATAAATACCTCTGTCTTGTTGAGGTTTATAAAAGTTCCCTCTTGTGAAATATGAGGGACCATACGAGGGGGAAGCGTCATATATCTCATCATCATGACCATTCATCCGGTCATGGGAAATCTAGTGGTCATGCAGGACATCTTCATAGTTTGTGGTAAGTTTCTAATTGTTGTTTTGGTTTCCGACCTTTAACATTTACTACTGGACCCAAAGGTTGAAATGAAAATGGGGGTTTGGCAGCATTAAACCAGGTTCAACCAAAGATTGGTTTTGAAATGCCTGTGCAAAGTCAGGGCCATTGAGATAGATCCCCAAAGATCGTTCATTTTCTGATTACCTTCATTTGCCTACTGAAACGACAGCTAGATTTTAAATGTTTCTTAATTTTTGTATTTTTAGACCTTAAAATATCTATGCCTCTTTATAAGATGGCCTCTATCGTTGGTACACATTAAGTCATGTCCTCTCTGTCTATTCTTCTAATAGGTTGGGTGTTCCTTGTAGCATTTTGTTGAATAAGGATGTGACATGAATTTTTGTTCATTAAAAGAAGCAAAAAGGCACAAATGGGGCATTCGTGTGTCAAAAGTCCGAAAAAGGCAACGACGATACCGTTAAACACGAACAAGAACAGCACGAAGAAACACATCACACAAAATCAACCAAACGGAAATCAACAACGCGAACTCTAGTCGTAACAAGAGTGAACGCAGGTGCTACGGAAGAGTAAGTGGTTCCTGTATAAACAAATCGAAATGAAAATGACGTAGTTAAAAAAAATCAATCTGATTAGCAAATTCTAAGAAAACATGTGTTTAATAAACAGTGTAAACAATGTTACAATGAAAAGTAAAAATGTAAAGAGGATGTCAGGTTGACAAAGTAAAATGTTTTAATCATACTAAGACGACTTTTTGTAAACTAATTGTACTGAACAACATTGGACGATTTTTGGCAAATCAAAACTGCGGTACATCTGTCGTTGCTCTAATTGAATCTACAAGCTAATTTACCTCCTTATCAATCATTTGGGTAATTTTGATCAAATCTGGTATTGACATGTTGGTCCAACGTCAGCCCAATGTCTTAAGGCCAATGCCAACCACCTACAAACTTTGCCAACGTTTGCCCAACAGTTTCTTGCTATTTGGGAGTAAATCTGATATTGTTTTAATGCAGAAAAATATTTCAGACCTTTTTTGTTGTGTTGTGTATTTCTTCTTGTTGTTCTGATTTGTATTTACCAGTCTTTACATTTCCCATTCAAACTTTTTAAAATTTAAGTATGCATGAAAGAGCATTCTTAGATTTTACAAATTAGACAGTATTTTTTTTAATACGTCATTTTCATAACGATTTATTTAGACATTCGAGTGTTGAATACTTTTAGTTTTGTATGCAATGCAGATTCCAGAGGATTATACTAAGTAGTTTAAAATGGTCAATAGTAGCAAGCACTAAAAATAAAATTCAATATATCTGACGCACGTTTCATTCATTTTTTGGTTTGTTGTGCTCGATATTTATCCAGTGTATCAGCCTTTATCTTCAGCATTTTGCAATTGCAAACGAAAAAGAATGTTTAGTGGTCAATAGTATCAATGACTAAGTTCAATGAGTAGCTCATAATAATCGATCAAATAATGTTTACAATAGACTTGGTGAAAAATGTGATTAAAAATTAAAATGTCTGCCCTAATTTCATCATAAACCTTATCCCACTGGTCAATCCTGGTTACTCCAAGTCTTTAACTAAGGTTTAATTGCTTAACAAGATGTAAACATTTCTTCGATTAAGATCAAACTAATTTGATTATTTGGATACAACTCGGTCATGAATAGTTTATCGTTCCGTAATTGTTTTATTGTAATAAGTAACAATATGCTGTTCACTTATAGCCCCCTATGGCATTGACCAATTTCTAAGAAAGATGGGGGAAACACTATAATATTAACTTAAAAACCCGATCCGGTCATATTACTTCCATAATCATACCTGGAAATGGATTTTATCATAATATCATAACTTTATCCATGAAAGTGGAAATGAGTGCATATCTGTAAATGTTCAATGGTTGAATGTATTGTTAGGATACTTAACTAAATATGTAAGTCAGAACTTTTTTCTTCTATTTTTGCCATTTTATTATTGATTAAATTTCTGCATGGTTCTTTCCTGTATCATATCTGGGTTAGATGTGATTACATAAGGCGATTAGGGATAAACAAAATGGGGGACTATATGTAAATGTTTTCTCTTTTTTCAGAGGTATATTACAGTTTATTCTGTGTGATAAGCCCTAGTTTTAAAAAAATATAAATTAAAGGTTTACTATTTCTTGGTCTGTGACGAAGAAACTTTAATTTGCTTTACCTATTTCGGATAAATAAATTCTATATTTGAATGTACTATTAGCTGTGTAGGTGAACAACTATTTCATATAATTTTAATGTTGCACAAAATAATTCAATTTCAATTGCATATATATATCTTAAAAGCATAATTATAGTTATTAAGTAGTTCATGTAAAAGGAATACTTTTATCTTATGCAAAGATCATTTAAAATATATACATTATGTAGGATGGTTGTCATTTTATAAAGAACTTTATGATCAACGTTTACTTTACAAATACATCGTACTTCACCTATATGTTTGAAAGTTAATTCTATAAAGTAGTTTCAATCTGCATTTTGTGATACATGTAATATATTTCATTCATCTTTAACTACTACAACAAATTGTGTAAGATACATATAGTAAACATTTAAGAACAATGTTATTGTAAATGGTCAAAAAAGAAGGTTTCACATAACTCATATTTCATTCATTATTGTTGATAAGAACTTATAATGGTGTTGAACCAATTCCTCGAGTTTAACACCAACACTATGTTTTGACTTTTTCTGGATTGAGCAACGCCTCTTGTAGGAGGATAAAGTCTGAATGTTATCGTGTAACTATTTGTATACTGGAGCATATTATGAACTTCATGCTTTCGACAACTATGATTAATTTTCATACAGCTCATTTGTTGCCATAATGAATTTTCTAATTATATTTTAATCTTAATGCACTATAGTCAAGATCCTTAAGTTAAACTTTTTATCTATTGGTGTTTTTGTTTTATTGTACACGTCGTTTGTTGTTCAAACAGCATATAAGTTAATTTTAAAAGTTTTTTTTCTATTTTTGTACATTCTCTCTTTCAGTTATAAGGTTTTAAAGTTGTTATTTTTTTAAAGTTTGATTCACATGTTACCATTCATGTTTTGTACATGTATATGTCATGTTAAATAATCTGCAAATTAGTTAAAATAGCCTGCATGGTTTTGTTGTTATATTATATTATTACATTAGTTTTAACTACATTTTTCTTAAAACAATTTTTACGTTTAGATATATATATATTTGTTCCTTTGTTTGTATATTTAGTTATATTTTTTGGGGGTTCCCTTTATATTCATGCATCTTCTCTTTTATGTTGGGTTTTGTTTTTACCTTGAGAACTTGCGATATGTGAGTACCTATTAGTACTTGTTTGCTTCTTTAATAATCATGCAAAGTTACATTTTATATGACAATGTTTCTTTTTACCTTGTCTTCGTCAAGCCCAGAGATTATAACTTAAAGTACTTACAATATCTAAATGCCAATTGGTAATTGTTCTGCTATTTTAAGAATTGTTCAAGGTACTATTTTATATGGCAATGTTTCTCTTTAAATTGTCTTCATTAACCCAAGAAATAAATTTGCAAGGTAACTGTAACATTTGACCTTGTCTTCGTCAAGCCCAGAAATTATAAGCGTACTGATGACAGACTAGTTACATCCCTATCCCAGACCATGTCTTGACAATATCTAGTTTTTATGGTTATAAGAAATGACGTTTTGTTGTTGATTGGTTTTGAAATATTGATGAAGGCTACAATTATCCTTGACAAAAAACTCCCTACAGATAGAGACTAGGGCATCTGTAAAGCTATTTTTTATTAGGATAGAAAAAGCGTAGGAGAGACATTACCCTCGCTAAGTTTGATATATATCTTGCGCCATAGTTAAGCACGCTTTCATGGCCCGAGACTAGTATTATTTTAACCCCCTTTTTAAAGCATTTTCAATATAGCGTTTTGATAAATGATTTTTTCTAACCATTTGATTTTCCTTAAATTTCTCACAGCTGCATAACAACGCAAGGCATAAATAATATGTAAATTTAAGAAGATTTTACCGATTTTAAAACTTTTCGTGCATTTTATGGTAAAGAGACCAAAATATTTTAATATCAACAAAAATGAAGATCTAAATTTTGACCCGGGTATGCCTGACAAATCACCCCTTTTATGCTGATTTAAGTGTTCGTCTTTGTACATACCAAACTTTGGCTTAAGAACTACCAATTAACTCAACTAAAATCAGCACCAAAAATTGAACCTAGAAATACCTCTGGAAGATATATTGTGTTTTTTTAAACGGACTATATTAAACAACAACGAAAAGTAAGGGGCGATAATTGTTGTCTCGTACCTCATGATATAAATGTTTCAAATCAGAACCATTCAGCATGCGAAATATATCTTTAATTTTCTTTCATCTGACCTTCTTCGATATTTTGTTATCAACCATTCATTCACAAAACGCGTGTCCGGCATAGCGAAATGTATTGTCTTTAACTTTGTTGTATTTTCGTTTACCAAAGAAGCAGAGGTTAGGTTACGAAACCCGAGAATATATGCAATAAGTAAAATAATCCAAGTTGTCAAAATTGTACTACCAATTGTTATAGTTCAAAGTTATTGAGCAAGGACAGGTTTTTGTAAGTTAACAATACATGTATCTGTCTGAGATAGAATAAACAATAGTAGCCTTATCTTTTTAAAGGAGCGATCATTTAAATCTTTATGAGGGGACTACGGTGAAATTTTAAATAAAAAGGCAGGATGGCAAACATCAGGAAATGAAAAAAGCATGATGGTGCTTTGAAACCAAAAAAGGCAGGAGGCAGTATTTGGCCGAAAAATATATGATAATTTTTTTTAATGTTTAAATTGTGAAACTGCCTTAAATAAATCCAGGTTTCGGTTTTTCGAGAAAAAAAACACGATGTAAAAAGTATCCGTATCCCCATTAAATATCAAATGGTTGCCCCCTCAGTCTACTTTTAGATAAAAAACTAAACTATGACATGACAAAAAATTGTATTGTGCAATAATAAGCAATAAATGAGTGCCATTAATTGACAAAAATGAAATGAAATCAAAATGAAACCCAATACATTTGTTTGAGGAAGACATTTGTGTACACTAAAATAATCTGATACAAAACTGCATTGTCTGAAGTACAAACAATTAACCCCTTCCTGACATGTCTCATTTCTATAGACCATCTATATCCCAACACAGCCCAAAACTAAATTATATCATCTTCACCATAATTGATCTACTTACATTTATGGGTGATAAAATTACATCAATAATAGCATTGATAGTAAATTTGCATACCATTTGCATATCAAAACACCGAAGATACCATTTAATAATTGATTATCGGTTTGTAATTGGGGTAATTATTGTATATCTGTATAATTCGTGGTTATTAACTGGTTGATCAGAAGATCTGGTATAGCCACCACGGGACTCATATGTTTATGCATAAAACATGGTTAGCCAAGATCTGCTATACCAGCATAGGGAATAATAACATGGCCAACTGTAACTGGGCTGTCAGCTATGGCATTGGCATATTGTAGAGGCAGAAATATTTGTTGGGAGATTTAAATCGTTTATTTCGAGGGTATGAAACCCACGAAATTTAATCTTATGAGTTTAAAGTACTTAAGTGAGGAGTGTAATTTTCAAACTTGTGTCCCATCAAATCTAGTTGTATGCTCTTAACCACGTAATTGTATCCCCACGAAAATAAATGATTATACAGTATACAAAATCACGCTTAAAACATTGTCAGATTGCTTGGCTGGTTTTTTCAGTTTGGGGAGAGATAATTACATACATGTATATGAAATACAGTTAAATGTGCATTTTAGCAGATGAGAGAATAAGTGTTGGAAGCATGGATAAGACATGGTGAATTTGGCTGTAACGTCAGCTGTGGGAGTGGTCGATGTTTTTATATTTATAGCATAGATATCAGAGACTTGCATTTAAGCATAGGAATTAATATTAACATATATAGAACATGGTCAGAAGTTGCTGTTGAGGGAGTAGTATTTACATGCATAAACCAATGCTAAGTGTGGATAGTATTTCAGTCAAGGGAGTGATATCTACATGCATAAATAATGGTCATAAGGGACTTGTATTTTAGCCGAGGGTGTGATATTTTCATACATAAAACATGGACAAAAGGTTTCTGCATTGATAAGTTTGCTAAATTCTTATGAATTTTGCATAATTCTGTTTTCTAGTATATAGTTTGTTCACTATAATAATACATGTATATATTGATGAGAATGTAATGTTTACTTCATTCTTGTCAACTAAGGTTTGATATGTTCTTTCATAAAACATGTGCAGTTTGGGTTTGTTATTTCAGCCATGGGAGCTATATTTCTACAAATTGCCTTATACAAAACAAACACATTCCTTCACTATAATCGATGTTATTTTCAATTTTCAAATAACAATGGTTTCATTATTATTCGTAAGATATCATTTTTTTTTCGTGAGTGCACTTGACAAACAAAATTTTGTATCCCAGGAGAAGGAAATTTAGTCTAGATCTGTATGCTGCAGACTTCAGAACCCCGAATTCAAAAATCCAAGAACTGATCCTTTATCATCAAACCAAGAAAAAATATAACCACGAAAATAAATAAATCCAAAGAATTATTTTCCTAGTCTGCATAATTGTTTTTATATTTCACAACTTATTCCAGGGCTAATACATTTTTTCAGATTATTTTATCCGCCATTGCTGTCATCCTGACCGACCAAAGTTATAAGAAAATACTCTCAAATTATCTCCTATAAAATCTTAGGGTTAGGGTTGTTCCTTTGCTATCAGCTACTGGTTGGAAAGTACAAAATCATATAAGACGAAATGGTCATTGATTGTTTTAATGAGTTTTTGGCTTGTGGTGCTGACTGGTGATTGTACTGAAATGATCACCTCAACATCGATGTTATCTCTACACAATCAAGTTGTGTTTTCTGATACTAGCGGAACTTAAGATTGCCATGGAAAAGGGGGGTTTTTGTGCCATAAACCTGGTTTAATCCGTCATTTCTTTTGAAATACCTGTACCAAGTAGGGGTCAATGCGATCTTCAATTTCTCTGGTGTAACGTCTTTGTTTTTTCTTTTCTCTTGGACATTTAAGATTGATTCTTTCTCCAAGTTCGTAAATTTGTTATAACCTTTTTATACTGATAAAGCTATAGCTATTCAAGTATAAATAATCACATTTAAATCCTTTTGATAAATCTAATAACATTTTTACAGTGACTGATTAATATTTATGTCCCATATTTATAACTGGGGTATATATTATGTACAAAATGAACCGTGAACAAAAAATTATGTAAATAAATATTTTTTTTATGTAAATTTGAATTCATATACCTAAAGCTTGTTTCCATATACAATAAAATATAAGTTTAAAGTAAACTAAATGATAACATGTATAAATGTAATATACTTGTAAAGTAAAGTTCGAACATTACGAAGAAAAACATGGTCAACGTGATCTACATGCAGAATTGAAACCAAATGAGTGATATATTAATGCATTTTCTTCATAAACATTTATTTGGTTCAAAGAAGTGATATTTTCAAACATGGAGAAGAAGGAAAAACAATACATGTTAATTTTGCAAATCATCTTAATAGTTAACAGTTTAATCATTTTATGCTAATTTACTTTATGCAATTAAAATTTCATCGAACATTTGATAAAAATATTGTGAAGTTAAGCTAGTTATCAAATTTAAAACCATTTCACAAAAAATTTTATGAAACCATATAAGCTACATTACATTTACAACTGATTAACAACGTTATATCACTTGTTATTTTTAATACAGGTTGCAAAAATCTCTGAAAGCCTGTACCAAGTCAGGACCATTGCGATCTTCAATTTTTCTTCCTTGTTTTGTCCTTTCTTATGGACATTTGAGATTGGTTCTCCAAGTTCGGTAATTTTGTCATTTCCTTTATTCATTATACATAAGTTGAGTCGTAAGTTTGTAAAATTAAAATGAGTGGTGACAAATTGATACACAGCATATCAAATCAAATTTATAAACACAATAAGCATACTCAGAATTTATGTAAAAAAAGCAAAGTGTCATGACTGTATAATTTATAAAGATAAATAATTAACAGTGAATGGTGCCATCTTTTTTCACGTTCAACAATTGGGTCTGATAAGTTAAGATTACCACAATGTCATTGTAAATACAATTGTGCCAACATTCTTATGGCAAGCAAGGACATTTGTCACATGACCGTAAATAATAGAATGAAATGTCTACTAATACATGTATTAATCATGTTTAATAGTTTTATTCATTAAAACATATGCATCAAAATGCATACCTAAAAGGAAACAGTACTGTTGTTATCATTTCAAATATTTGTTTTTATTTTCGAAAAATGGGTATGTTTGCACCCTTGCATACCCCACCACCTTCTCTCGAATAGGGGATTGGGAACCGACCCCTAAATATTAAAATTTGTAATGTAGATCCAAAAGTCAGGCAGATGTCTCCATATAATTTGTTATAAAGAATGTATACAATATCAAATTTGATTAAATAAACATAAGATTTTAAGTAGATTTTTTTTTCAGAGATTTAGCGGCCCTTTTCACAAAAAATCTTAAGAGTAAAATATATTGTGAATGTAGATTTCAGCCGATCAGAATCATTGAAATTTACTCTTAAGATAATGTTTACTCTTAAGATTTTTTGTGAAACGAGCCCCTGGTTCATACGACATGTACGAAATGTTTGAACTATTCTACACAATCAATTTGATATATATTTTTGAAGTCTGTTGTATCCCTTCTTTTGTTGTAAATTGAAAATAACAAAATATTAAGGTTTTTAAATTCTTAAGTCATACTTTCAAATAGTTTCTAACAGCATTTTTGGCAAAATGATTCTTCTCTATCTTCAGATTTATTTTGGTGGGAAATTAAAAAGCTTATAAAATATCAAAGCACCACAACAAACCAAATATGTAAAATACAAACGAAATTATCATAAAGTTTTTGTGATACTTTTTACGTGTCATACCAGTTGTTCCCCTTTTAATAATCGACATCATTTCATCATTGTCAAAACGAAAGAAAATTCCAGCAATGCCTGCCAAAATGGCGCTGGCATATAGTAATCCACCAATATCCCGTCGTGCACCGTAAAAATGGCAAGCAGTTTGATAGCAGTACAGGATGTAGATAGGTCCAAGTCGGGCCCGAACTGTCTGGAGTCGTATCTTCAGAGTTTTAGTGCGCAGAAACTGGACAAATGCTGCAATCAGTGAAACAGCTACATAAATATATGTTCTATAATTTTCGTCCAAATGCGAGACATCTGCATATGAAAGCCAAAATATTCCAATTGTTATCCAACTGCATTCTTTTATTTTCTCATAATACCATACTAAGATTAGAACTAAAGCTGTTAATCCCAGCAACACCGAAAAATATTCTGCTATTAGTCCATCAAGCAGTAACAATACAATGACGTTTCGTGATTCTAAAAGCCTGAACGACTTCCGGAAAAATATCGTTGTGACAAGAGCCCAAGAAAATGAACTGATCAGCTGACTAAAGGAAAGGAATTTCATTTTAACATGTCAAGTTATAAAATTAATTAAATTTGACTCACATATAAAACATAGATGATTTTGGTTTAAGTCTAAAAGATATTACGCTGATAAGATTACTTTATAAGACAAAATGAAACTTTATGACATAATATATGCATAATAAAACAAAGTTATTTATAAAAATAAATTGGGAATTTTCTTGGAATCGAATGTGAAAATAAAACAAGTCTATATATATAAATGGAAGGAAGTTTCCAAATCCAAGTTTGTTAAATTTAGATTAAGGGAGCTACAGCATAAAAATTTCCTTCTTTTAGTGACCCAATAGACTAGTAGTTGAATTTAGCTTGATCAGGATGTTTGACTTAAAAACGAAACTAAAATGAGATTTTTTAAAAATCAATGGATGACACTTTAATGAATGTATTGATATGTTTATATTTTGAGGTACGAATTATCTGTTGTAATATATTTATATACGTGCATTTATATACTTACAAGTTTAAAAAAGTTATATCAAACTTCAACATGGTTGAACGGATAGGTCTAGTATGTGAATTTGATTAAAGTGTTGTTGAAATCGATTACTGTTTAAAATTTGCATAAAAAGTAAACATAATACTTTTTTTTCTTTATATGACACCCACATTCGAACTTTGTATTTAGATATAAGGAAACGATTTGTCACTTCAAAAGCGTATGGTTCAAAACAGGCAATTTTTATCATTACTGTAGTGTTTTGTATCTAGTTTTTTTTTAAGAAGACATTTTTTTAAGTCATAACCAAGTATTTTATAATGATAGTGTCTCATTGAGATGATTTCCTCACTATCCCTATTATGTTTTACAACCCGGGCTTACCACCATATTGTGTTTTCTTTTATTACTTAACCTTAAGTAAAAGTGAAAAAGTGAATCGGGGTTTCAATTAGACAGGTTAAATACACCATTTCCCATAAGTCAGGGCTAATAAAATTTTCAATTTCTATGATGGGCCTTTGCCTTGTTTTTTCCTTTCTTTTTTGGACATTTGAGATCGACCAGTCGGGTTCGGTAGTACCTTTCTGTTTTGGACATTTGAGATTGACCAGTCGGGTTCGGTAGTAATGTTCTACCTTTTTTTTCTTTTATTGGACATTTGAGATTGACCTGTCGGGTTCTGTAGTAATGTTATACTTTTCTTTTTTGGACATTTGAGATTGACCAGTCGGGTTATGTAGTAATGTTATACCTTTCTTTTTGGACATTTGAGATTGACCAGTCGGGTTCTGTAGTAATGTTATACTTTTTTTCTTTGGACATTTTAGATTGACCAGTCGGGTTCGGTAGTAATGTTATACCTTTCTATTTTGGACATTTGAAATTGACCAATCAGGTTCTGTAGTAATGGTTTACCTTTTTTATTTGACATTTGAGATTGACCAGTCGGGTTCGGTAGTAATGTCATGATTGCTATATCTTTTTTTGGACATTTGAGATTGACCCGCCGGTTTCTGTAGAAATGTTATACCTTTCTTTTCAAACAACAATGATAATTATGGTATGATTAACTTAAAACAGCTGGTGTGTCACCATTAGAACTGTGGTTTTCAGTTTGAACTACATTTCTTTTATTCTACTTCTTTTGAAAAGGCAACACAAGTCTTTTTCTTTGAGATATCTTACCCTGTAATTGATAGATCTCATGAAAAAACTTATGATATATCGATACATAGATCGTAGAATTCTGCCTCTAAGTGAAAACAGAATCTTGAAGCAATGTAACATTCCAAATAGTGTAGTACTTAGCTTTTGTATAGTACATTTTTTAATAAATAAAAAAAAAGACAAATACCAAAAGCGATTATAAAACGATCATTTTTGTATGGTGTATATCGATATTTCAAAGAGTAACATCTCATCAGCAGCATTTGAATGAAAAACATTGGAAGATCAAAAACCAAAAGAATTGAACGAAAAGTACTCAAGGACAAAAGGTTCGAACAGGGAAGCCAAATCCAGCACGGAGGATATTGACCATGTGCAATACAAGGAAAGGTAATAACAAAATTACCGAACTTGGAGAATCAATCTCAAATGTCTATAAGACGGGACAAAACAAGGAGGACATGGTGTTTTAAACAATTTTGAACATCAATAACAAAAAATATTAGAAGTTTCATTGTAAATTTGTGCCAGTCATATCCCTCGAGGACGAAAAGGCCCGGTTAACAATATTTATTGATCACATCGACTATTACCAAAATATATACTGCACATGCAATATTTCCCAGTCAATATGGAACAAGGCAATATAACCATGTTGATACTGTTTATACTTGTGTAAATTTCTACTCGATCAAGTAATCATAAATTCGTTAGTAGTTGTTGACTTAAACCACAAACGAAAAAAAATGAATTTTTTGACTGTTCACGAAAAAAAGATAAAAAAAGATGTTGTAAATGTTTTCATGAACATTTTATTGATTAAATAAACAAAACAATTTCTCTAATTTACAGTTACAGAATAATTCTTTTCGCTGATATAATCTATTCATTTACTTCTAATAATTTATAACTACAGAACTGTCCGTTCAACTAACTAAGATCTTGTCTGCTGTCAAAGAAGGACAACTAGCATACTGTGACACTATATATATATAGTGGAATTAATCATATGTGGATTTTAAAGAACTGAAAAGATTTGTTAGTTTTAAATCCCGGTCATACACTGAGGTGCATTCTTTGAAAATTTTTGATTTTTCAACTTTGTAGACCACATTGCCACACGAAAAACTAACTAAAGTGTCGACTGAAAAAACTTATTCGAATTCAAGGAACTTTTTTGTTTTAGGCTATAATTCTACATTTTTTTCCAAAACATTTTATAAAGATAAGATTTGTTACACTTTGGATCAAGTTTACAGTATAATATAAAATGCCGCTATTCAATCGTATTTTTTTTAACAAATTTATATGAATAGCGTATGAATTTAGACTGCAGTAGTTATGCTGACAACGCAATACAATTCACGACGTCATAATTGAGTTTGGCGGGAAAAGACGCAAGAGTGAAACTATTTTTGTTATTTCACACTGTGAATTTATTAGATTTTATTTCACTGCGTAAAATCGGTATTTAATATGCATCTATGTAATAAATATGTATCTCAAGTACATCCCACTGACAAAATTAAGATATCAGACATTTTTTTATGGTTGTAAAACACGTAATGTACTAAAGATTCCTTAAAGTGCAGTCTTTATCTTTTCTGATATTGAACTTAAACATATTCAATACTTTTTGAAGGCTTGAGAACCGGTTCTGTTTATTTTAACAATAACTAATCTCATCGACCCTTAAACTGCACATGCAGCATTTCTCAGTTGATATCGGCGAGGGAAATAACATATGTTGACTTAGTTTACATTTGTCAAATGTTTGACGACATCTGTCTGTGATCAAGTAATAGACAATTGGCTAATAGCTTTTATGTATTATTGACTTAATATAAAAAAGAGCATCAACTGACATCTTTATAAAAGCGTGGAATTCAGATTGGGATTACATTCAATAATTGATTACAGAAATTGCTTTTAAATGAACTCTTGATATTGTGCTCTTTTTTTCTGCAGGACATCGTTTTAAAATATAGAAATTTGACCAAAAAAAAACGTTCAAAACACAATCAATATACTAATAAAGGTTTTGACAACTCTGTTCTTGAAATTCGAAGACAAAATGACAATCAATTACAAGAAGGCTTACTTCTTTTAAAAGGTATACGCCAACATTTATTTTGATTTATTTTATTTTTTATTAGTATATCTTATGAAATAAATTTCCGATATCAGCCCTTTATTATTTTCTAAAAAATCAGTTTTAAGGTTAATACAGACAGGTGTCACATGACTTTTGTACCTTTAAAAATGCAAAATTTAAGAACAGTGTCTATAAAGTCAATAATAAAAAATAGAATATTTGAATATATTGAAATGAGTAATAAATATTCAATTGTTTAACACTTGCATCAATCGTTTCTTGAATAACGCAATTTTTGACAAAACAAGGGAGATAACTCACTTCAAAATTACCCTAAATTTACATTGGAATTGAATAGTAGACAAAAATCTAAGCTGGTGACCCCCTGTTTTCTATGTTTTATTTTAATATATAGGTAAAAGTATAACTTTTGACAAAATAAAAACAAGATCCTATTGTAAGGAATTTTTCTGAGACATGATTTTATGTCTAAAATTTGGCCTTTCCTATATAATCTATTGTAATTCAGGCATACTTTAACCATATATATTGCAAAAACGAGCATGGTGACCTATCCTTATTTTTATTTTAAATAAAGGATATTAATAACATGTTTCATTTTAGACCATAAAATCAAATGTCTAATGACAGACTTTTTTTCAGTATAGGTGTCCACATTAACCTTAAGTTTTTGTCTGACACTGCCCTTGAATATAATTCAATATTGTCACGGTCTTGAGAAATATTTCGAGTTGCAATCATTTTTATGCACATGTAGCAATTCCCAGTTGATATCGACCACAGAAATAAAATCTGTTGTCATTGTTGACATTTGTCAAATGCTTGAGGACGTTTGTCTGCGATCAAGTAATCGACAATTGGTTAATAGCTGTTGTATATTATTGACTTAATGTCGAAAAGAGCAGCAATTGACATTTTTATAAAGCATGGGATTAGGTTTGGCGTCTGTTGAGTAATATTTATGATTCGTTCGATTACAATGGGAATTAGAGCTTAACAAATATTAATTCATAACCAATACCAAATATTGGAATACAATAGCTAAAATAGGTAAATTTCTTTACATTAGAAAATATAATTACAATGCAATAATGTTTTTTTTTATCAAATGAGTAAACGTATTTTTTTGCTGACTGTGCATAAATCTAAGACTCACCTCCTATAAGGTCAAAATATCCGAAAAATATCTTCAAGTACTGGTATCCAAAACATATGCTGGCTGCACTTTTTTATACCATCAACTATAATAGTTATATAACAACAAAGTATCTAAGTGCTGTGCTTTCATTATAATCCGTGGAATATCAATGTCTGTGGTTTCCGAGGATGGCTTTGAAGTTAAATATTTCATTAAAAACAGCATCATAACAAAGTTTTTTTTATAATCTTTGTTTACTCACTTTATTTTTGTAATGAGCTCACTTCGCCATGTAATTATGTATAATTAAATCGGTTGTATGGTGTGTTGATGTGTTCTATTATTTCAAGAGATTTTTAGTTGTAGCTGTGAATATAGTCCAAAACACATTTTTGAAATGCTTGTATCAGGTCAGAACCAGTGCAATCTTCACTTTTGCCGGTATGTTTTCCATGTTTTGTCTTTTCTTTTGAACATTGAGACTGATTCTCGGTAATTAAATTTGGTATCAACTTTATATACACTTGAAATGTTGTGGGTTTTTGTTGAATTAGAAATACGAAGCTTACACGTGCACAATAAAACAATAGATTTAAATGTTTTAATAAAAGAAAATTGTGTTTTTTTCAACAGGACTTCTTCAGTAATATTTTTGTAGAATATCAGAAGGCATAAACAGAGTATTTTGAAAAAAAATGAACAAAAAAGTAGTCATGTTGATAATTACGCATGGGAAAAATAAAACAAGAGACCTTACATGTAGTACTCCTAATTTGGCACCAAATCTCCCTTAATCTTTGTATACACCGCACTAAAAGGGGTTTCCCGATAAGCCAGCTAGCGTAGACATATGAATTGGCTTGTTTAAGTTTTGTCGCTTATGGTAAGCAATAATAGTGCTGTTGGTTTTTATGAAAGAAATATTAAGGGACCGACCATTTAACTTGAAGGGGGGCCTTGGTTTTTTCCAAAAAAAATATTCTGAAAATTATTTTGATGAAAAAAATATTTTGGCAGCTGAGGGTAAGAAAAAGACAGAATTTTTTTCATTATCAGCATTATTTTTTCAATAGCAGAAATCCTTCTTCAGAATATTCTTTTTCTTACCCTCAGCTGCCAAAATATTTTTTTCATCAAATATAATTTTCAAAATATTTTTTTCTGATCAAAACAAAAATACAAGGATACTAGTAATCCTGTATCCCTTGATTTTTATGTCACAAAATCCAGAAAAAAGATTTAGATTTAGATATCCTGAAAACGAAAACGTCGTAGAAATAATGCAACATAAGTTAAGCTTTGTCCTATGTTTATTCAAAAATGCCAATTGCTGCTTTACACCTATTTTTATGATGATATTTTGATATCAGGCAGATGGCAATGTGTTTTACAAAGTTAAACATTGTAAAAATAAAGGTAATAACAAAACTACCGAACTTCGAGGATCTATCTCACATGTCCAAGGGGAAACTGTCAGATGTTGCAAATACAGTGTTATAACTATAACTTTCTGAAATTATAATATAACATTTAATAAAAAACAAGATCAAATGAAGAATAATATGAAATAAGGATTTGATATTATAAAAATGTTGGTAATTGCATTTTAGTTCGACCTAGGTTCTATGTAACTTTTATGTATTTTGATTTGTTTTCTGGTGATTAAAACCCCCGTAGACCCAGAATAGCCAAGATTATACACCATTGAAGTAGCTTTTAAGTTAAAGTTTCTTGTGACACGGTGTTCCTTTTCATTTTTTGTAAGATAATGAGCTGTCGAATAAACAATTTTATGTTGGATACTGGTATCTTTTAACAAGCGGTCTTGTCCTACAGATTACTGACATTGACTTCCTGATGGATTAATGTTAATAATAAACTGTGCTGTACTGCTTTTGTACAGATTACAACGAATTGAATAAAATTCGTCAGTATTTTTAATTGGATATTAATTGTTTTGCATGCTTTGACTAATACATTATGTTTTGATAAAATTGTCTCGCACGAGGATTATTGCTTTATCAGTATTGGAATTACTAATCGGTTGGGCTGATTTCTTTAACTTCTAAAACAGAAATTTATCTGATATTCAACCGATTAAATGGAAACCAATAATATTAATTGGCTACAAGTAAATTGATTGGTTGGATTTTTTAAATTCTTTGGCACTCACCGACATGCATGATTACACCAAGTAAGTTACCTTATGTCAGATAATATAAGTACAACCTAGTATTTTATCTGTAACATTTTTGAAGTAAATAAGATTTTTGTCCATTTTTCTAATGTCAAGAAAAAGAAAACTTAAATTCAAATACCTTTTACTTCCATCTTCAATTTCTCCGGTCTGCTTTGTTTTGCCTTTTTACGGACATTTGAAATTAATCCGCCAAGTCGAATAGTTTTGTTATTACATTTATTTACTAGTTTGTGTTATGTAAAGTAATAACTATTGGTATCTTATTTGTATGCAAAACACTTATATGCAATTTCTATTCTTACATATCATGTTCAAAAGTATAAAACTTATGTGAATGCCAACAAATTGCAGTCCCATCGAATCCATTTTCCAAAGGCGTAAATGGTATATTATTATCTCCGTTGACAAGACGGTCCTTTCTCGTCTTGTTTTGGGTTTTGAACTAGTACGTTTCTAGACACGGCCCACATAGAAGAGACAAGGAAATTTTCTCTGGTTCAATTCGTTTTTTCGTAGGCTTTAGATGAGTTTCTTTATGATATTTCCTTCAAACGTTGTTGGGAATAAAAGTTATAACAAAACTACTGAACTTGGAGGATCAATCTCAAATGTCCAAGAGGTAAGACAAATCATGGAAGACATTCCGGAGAAATTGAACATGACAATGGTCCTGACTTGATACAGGCAATGTTTGGAAATTTTTCAGAAAAAAAGTGAGATGAAAAATAAAAAAAAATATTTTAAAAATGTAAAAAGGTATATTCCTTAACTTATGCATATCAGTCAGTGGGGTTTTATTTATTTATTAACGAAACATTCAACATGTTTTTATTTATGTAAATCAATCATAGTAAAAACACAGCATATAAAGGTAATAACAAAATTACCGAACTTGGAGAATCACTCTCAAATGTCTAAAGACGAGACAAAACAAGGAAGACATACCGGAAAAATTGAATACCGCATGGTCCTGACTTGGAATATGCATTTCAAAATAAATGGTGGGTTAAACTAGGTTTTAAGGCGCGCCCTACCTCCCTCTTTCATTGCGATCTTTGGGTCCGGTAGTTATACAGAACAGAACAAGTTTGTGATGACATATCAGGGATGCTAAGGTGATCATCTCAGTACATCAACCAGCCAAACACTAATTAAAGCAAGAACTAACCATTTCGTCTTACATGATATTGAATTTTTCTACCAGTGGCTGATAACGAAAAAGAATTTTTTTAGAGATCGTATTAGACGTATTTTCTTATAACCTTGGTCTAATAGTCGGTTACGGAGAAAGTGGTGTCGGATCAAAAAATCTGAAAAATGTGTACAAGCCCTGGCATATTGAATTAGTTGTGAAATATAAACACCATATGCCGGTGAATTTGGTATGTTATTTCCAGGTTAGAAAAAATTATAATTTTAAAATTAAAATAGTCTCTTTTGTCGTAAAGTTTTGTACTGAGATGACCCCGCGGGTCAAATTCGAGATGTAGATCCAAGAATGATGTAAAGCAAGTGGATTCTGTGGTTTCTTTAATCTCTTGTTCTGGAGGATAAATTGAAGGAATCCATCGGCCAAACGAAGAGTTGTTGACAGAGAGGACGTCATCAATATATCTGAAAGTGAGATTAAATTACCTTGCCTCTTTCATCTTCTTGTTCTTTACGAGTTCCTGAAGAAATTCAGTCTCGTAAGAGTATAACAACAAGTCGGCGAGAAGAGGAGCAAAGCTCGTTCCCATTGGAATGCCGACTTGTTGTTGAAAAATCTCTCCTCCAAATGTGACAAATATGTAGTCAATAAGGAAATCAAGCATACTGCAAACTTGATCCAAAAAGTAACAAATATTATCTTTATAAGATGTTTTGGAAAAAATGTAGAATTATAGCCTAAAACAACAAAGTTCCTTGAATTCGAAAAGGCCTGTTCAATAAGTTTTTTCAGTCGACACTTAAGTTTTTCGTGTGAAATGTAGTATACAAAAATGAAAGGGCTTTATAAAGGGGTTTTATATCAATTCATAACACAATTTTATTGCTTGGAGGATCAATCTCACATGTCCAAGAAAACAAACATGTTAGAGTCTTCCATAGACGTAGCAGATGTTTTTACTCAAGGAAATAACAATATTATCTAACTTAAAGGATCAACCAAAAATGTCAAAGGGAGAGAACAAAACAAGTTAAGGACTTGCATCCATGTAATGGTGTTCACGTGATTTGATAAAATTGAACTGTGTTAGCGATGTTGATTGTTATTAACTTGTTTTGTCTGATTTTATTATGTCTGTTTCTCTGTGCGTTCTCGTTACCTGACTTTGTCTTTGTACTTTCCGACTACATTTTATAAACATTCTTATGTCCCATGGGTACGTCTCTGCTTCTGTCAAGAATACTACTTCTGCAAGGGTTCAGTAAACTTTTTTTCTGGCGGATTTGGACTTAAATATTTGAAGACCGTTTTTATTAAAAGATAAAAAATTCGCTATTGAATCCAGAGCGCAGTCTAGCACACTTTGTCAGGACTTAGTTCACTTTAAGGATTATAAGGCACTAAAACATTTTAAAATTTGACAGCTAGGTCAGAATTGTTTGTAAGTTTCTATCATCAAGCAGTTTGTCTATAGTTTGTGGTGAACCGTTACCTTAATTGTGCTAGAGAGTTGTCACCATAATTTGTTTCTGTACAAACATGTTTTTGATAAGGAAGCAACCATTTGATTTTTATGGGGGCTATGGAGATATTCTTCGTCCTGCCTTTTTATTTTCGGACAAATCAGAGCCTGGCTTTTTTGTCACGCTAGCGCGCATTTTTTTATTTTAAAATCTACTATACATTATTCAACCAAAGATACCATCCTGCCTTCATTTTCATTCAAAGCACTGTCCTGCCTTTTTATTTCAGGATTTTTGCCATCCTGCCTTTTTAGTTCAAATTTCACCATAGCTTCCCCATAATGGTCGCTCCGTAAGGATTAATGGCTAAGGGCATGACATATGCATGAAAATTTGCAGAGTTAAACTCGTTCCACCAGAATAAAGTTCTGTAAAAAGACATCCGTATTTTAAAAGATAGATATAATCAATGTTACAAATCAGATTATACATAAAAGAAAAAAAAATAAAAATAGTGTTCGTAGAAAAAAACAAACATTCTAGTACAAAAACCCCACCCTTGGGACTATATCTTCACTTGATTAGTATTTTCGGCTCTTTTTACTACCGATATTGCTTAATGGAAGCTTTAGTGGTATCTCATTGCATCCTTCTATATTGGAAAAATAGAAAATATAAACTATAATTTCCTTTACTAATTTCCCGCGGGAAAAGTAATTAACCGCAGCCTTCCCACAATTCTTCATTTAAAATGGACGTTATCTTTCTTCCTGATCGGTCTTTTAGAAGTATTGTTTAT
Source organism: Arcuatula senhousia (assembly GCA_963971305.1). Taxonomy (NCBI): domain Eukaryota; kingdom Metazoa; phylum Mollusca; class Bivalvia; order Mytilida; family Mytilidae; genus Arcuatula; species Arcuatula senhousia. The sequence goes on along the minus strand of OZ020317.1, from coordinate 35,355,730 downwards.
GTGTTTGCAGTAATATGATCTTATTAATTTATCAGCATGTGTCATAAATGGATATCAGAGCAGTAATTGTTATACAGAATAGGGCTATAAACTATAAAAGTTATTGCTATTTCCGAACAAAACCAAACAATATTCAAAATTGGAAAGTTTGATGGTAGATAAGATAATCTTTTGAGAATTTTTGTTCGATTAAAATTCGATCGCATTTGGCAGGCATATATATGCTTAGATTTTTTATCAGTTTTTCTTTTCGTTTTAAAACTTTTGAAGAGACAGTCACATTATTACTTGTTAAATGGTTTAGGTCTGTTAGAGCCTAATAAACCGCAAAGCAGTTTGTATTTGAAGAATATGGTGAAAATAGAACCAAAACATTTTATGAGTCCTATAACATAAGAAGTCTTCGGCGCTGTTTTATAATACCAGTTTGGTATTTTGGGTTTTACTGTTCTATGCTCTTCATAATCATTAAGTGTTAGGCATTTTCAATATTTTTGGTAGAGCGCCTCTGATGAGTCTTGAATAGACGAAACGCGCGTCAGGCGTAGCAAAATTTATTGTCTGGAACTTTGTTGTCATTGTATTTATAGATGCACCCGCGACTTATGTTGGATGTCATTTTTCACGTAGCAATATCCTGAAAATTATTTTTCAAAATTTCTTTCTACATGGAGGAAAAACAGTTGAGATTTTAGTTCAGAATGAACAAAAACGTATCTATTGCTTTGGTTATGATAATGAGTGTCCAATTATATAGAAAATGGAGGGAAATAGTCTAAAAAGTGTTTGCACATTTGATCCTGAACTTCAAAAAGTTCAGGATCAAAAATTACAAAATACAAAAATTTATCAATAAAATCTCATTTCAGCGACATAAAAAAAGAGAAATTTATATCAAGTACGTTATTTTCGTCCTTTGAGTCTAATTTTGTTGCGGTGGGTTGAAGTGGGGGTGTCAAAAATCTGTTCTAAGTCTCATCAATTCGATGGGAAAATGCTACGTGAAAAAAAAAACGCCGAGGCGCATCTATCAATGTCCAAATATAAAACAACACCGACGACTTCTTATGTAATAGGACTTACCAATTTTATGGTATAATATATATAAATATTCTTTATAATTTCATCGTAATGAAAGTCGAAAATGTTAATAGATATGACAACAGTAACGACATGGAATTTAAAGCGCATTTTGAAATACTTCATCCGACAGCTACCCATGGTAGTTGATTACAGAGAGACTTACTTTGTAATCGGTGAGTCTAAGAAAAAGAATAAATATACAGAAGACCGAATAGTCAACATGCTCAATTTTCTTATCGACAGCATATTCGTTCAGTTTGGTTGACAAAACAATGAAGACATATCGGAAAAATTGAAGACCGCAATGGTCCTGACTTGAACTTGAACTGTCAACACTAATGAACAATTTGCAAGCTCAGTGTAAACTAGACTTGTCAAGTAGTTAGTGTCCGTTCAAGGGATCTTTTACTTCAGTAGTGATATTCATTGCATGCTTGATGAATATATCTTCGATTAATTCACACAAGGAATTATGAATCATATTGCAAATTAACGTCATCGAAAAACATACTTGAATGATTTTGGTAATCGGCGAACAATATGCATCGATAACACAGTTGGACAGTCAAATGAGTCGGATAATAATTTTTTACTGATACATAATAGATCTATAATTCTATGATAAAACATTGAAAATTAAGAACAGATATTTGGTTTTTAATTACTTCATGAATGCTGAAGATACCCAACACTTTGGTTAAAATAAAATCATGCCGTTAAGTTTTACTGAAAATTTGCAAAAATAAGTACTTTAGTCAAGTATATTTGATTGCAAAATCTTATGAACATCGAACCATAGGTTTCTTGTTCCTTGAACATAATTGGGATCTCTTTCAGCTAAGTTATTAATTGATTTTTTGTCTTTGCCCTTACTTGTTTTTTTTAACAGCCTTGCATTTTGAAAAAGAATACCATAGCTATTTTGGGGTGGAGAAATTATTTAATATCCTCCGGACTTAAGAAAACCTATATTGTGTGAATTTTTAGACTTAACTATGAGAGGCAAATGATGGTTTTTAATGAATGGAGATTGCTGTACCATGCTCAACGAACCAACAGTTGAAATACTGAAATATCCATTTGGTTTCTAAAATTATACTTGTACATTAAAACCTTTAAACGAATGTGACAAAATACTTTAATTACAATTCATATATCCTCAATTGCGCAAATGAAATAATTTTAAAGAGAAAAATAAGTTTTTGTTCATCAGAATGATATAATATCTAAATAATTAATTTTAAGAGAAAAAATATTTTTTGTTCATTAGAATGATATGTTATGCCAAATGTATTTTTACAAAAAAAACTGAAAATCAACTAGCTTTTCATCATTACTAATATTTAAGACTTTGCTTCCTTCCTTAAAAAGCAAATCAAACTGTCCCAATTCCGAATCAGAGCACCACCATTAATGTTGATTTTTCTTGGTTAAAAGACTAATGCAAATTGATTTCTAATCCCACGTGGATTGGATAAGCGGAAGAATTGTAAAAAATCCTTTAATATGTCTTACATGCACTCAAGTAAATCAAGTCCATAACAGTGGTTATTATGACATGATTCATCATTCGTCATCGCTATCTATTGGATATGACGTATTTCAAAGCATTTTGCAAATGATGCCAGCATAGAGTTGATGTGTGACCCAGATGCTTCTTTCCCGAGAAAACTTCTCCTTCTAAGCTCGGCTAATAAGTCTTGCTTTACCTGTCTATGCTGCGTACTACATTTTACCCTCGTTCTTCATTTAGTATTCAAGTTTTCTTCCATTTGTTTTCTGCGACTCTACACTTCTATGCATTGTTGTTCAAAAGCAACGCCTCTACGCTTCTACTCATATCATTGTTGTTCGAAAGTAACATCTGTTTTATTTTCTCCTTTCGGTGTCTAAGTTGAGCAGTTTTTGGAGTTTTTGTCATGAAGTGTAAACCATCATCACTTAATTATGACTATTTGAATTGAACTCTATATTAAAAGAAATGACAAAATAACCAAACTTTGAGGATCAATCTCAACTTCCAAAAGAAAAGACAAAACATGGAAGACAAACCGGACAAATTATAGATCCCAATGCATAAAAAGTGATATTTTTTAATAATCTGTTGTGTCAGCACTCTTTTAACCTTGACAGTTAACAGACTTAAAGAATCGAATAATTTAAATATATTTAATTACAATTTTTTAATTAAATAATAAACATAAAACGATATTTTAATTCAATTGAAATAAGAACTGCATTGTAAGGAGCAATAATAAGACAAAAAGCATATGTTTAGAGACATTCATTCTAACATCATTTGAACATGTCTTAGGTTATAACGTTTATAATTTCCCTTAAAATTGTCATTTGCACCCCCTTAAGTGTTTCTAAAATAGAAAACAGTAAACACTTGAACAACTGTAATGTCCAATAATCAAATTATCGCCCTTTTCGAAAAGTTCTTTCCTTCCGAGGAAACACTAAAACAAGCCAGATAATAACGTATTAGAGCATTCATCTCACTTTTACGACATTAAGAAGGACATTAAATGAAATTGTAATTGACTTTTGACGACATTGATCATGGATCCCATTTACGACACTTATATATGGCACCGGAAATGGGTCGCAAAATCAAACGACAATGAGTTTTTTCTTTAGTTATCAGTAAAGCTCTATAAGCATTGTATATCTTTCTATGGTATTCCTAATTTTGGGTTTTAATTTGACAACAAAACGTTTCTACCAATGAAATGAAGGATGACATTAAAAAGATCCACAGGTTAGTTTCATATTATACATGTACATGTATGTAATTTTAGATGAAAATAATGTTGTATCTCTTTAGCATAAGTGGCAATGCTGTATCTTATTTTTTAACAATAACTTACATTGTACTCTGATTTTTTCATATTTTTTTGTTTCTTATTTCTTTCTTTTATATAAATTATTATGCATGTAGTAAAAATAAATGTATTTAGTTGCTTTTTGTAAAAAAAAATGGAATATTGAACTTTGCTCTAGATTGGTATAATAAAAGTCACAATCAATAAAATCTATAACAGATATAATTTCATGACGTCATGCATGTATTAAAAATTTATGACACACTGACACCAAATACCAATATCTTAATAAATTCCTCAATAATAACATACATGTACGTGTAAGGAAGACAAACTAGCTTCTAATAACATACATGTAAGGTAGACAGCAAGCTTCTTCTTATATTTCTGGTTAAAGATTGTATCTTAAGATTTGTAAAAGACTATTCAAATTTTGCAATTTTAAAATTCCATTAAGTAATCATCAAAGGAGCAATTGACTTTGAATTGATTTGTACACATTTTATTCATAAAATAATATGAAAAGAATCGAAAAGCAGGAGTAAGGCTTTATATTTCCTCTCCGAACAATCAATGTGTTCATCATAAATATTTGGCATCATCCGTTGCTCGTTCACATAAGGCATTGGTGTCTTAAGCCGATCATTATCTTTAAGCGCTCAATTGATTTCGTTAGTGTTTAAATTGTGGGTATTTAAATTGCCGTAGATATAATTTCTCGCATCTAATGCAATGACAATGTCTTTGATAGGATGATAATATGACACAGAACAGTTACCATATATGCTTAATTTCAAACTATGATCAATTAAAAAAATTAAATAGACGTAAAATTTTAAATAGAAAATAATGAGATGTGGAATAAGTGTACGCGACACAGCTCATATAACAAGCGGCAATTTAGAAAAACCACAATGAACAACAGCCAACAGCCTTTAACGAGGCCAGAAGGCGCTGCTCGCAACAATGTCGCCATTATGTTTTTTTTTACTTTGCTGTTGAATTGCACCTAAGTAGATGGCGTCATTTATAATATACCGTGAGCCCGTAGAACAATTATAATTGGCATTTATTATGTAGTACCTTCAGATCTTAAATAATTTCGACAATTTTACTTTCAAAACACCTTACTTTAATTACTGCTCTGGGCAATAACCACTTGAGCTGTTATAAATTCTTGAACAACAACAACAACAGAAAAAACTTCAAAACAACCTAATCTGTACTTTTTAAATTCCCTTTCCGATTGCAAGTTGATTGATTTTTCTGTCAAAACGTGTCGGACAAATGGTACGGACTGGTACCTCCTAACAAAAGAGAGCTACTACAATCAATCATGAAACCAAGTTTTGCTTTTTCCATCTGACTGCCCCTCGCGATAACCGATAATTGCGATTGGCACGTTCCTGGTTTAATGCCGATTAAGTTCTTAAACAACCTAGCCAATATTGCCTTTCTATTTTTGTTTCTTATTTAACAGACATTTTTATGTTATTTCACTTGGTGTCCGTGATCGATTCTTTGTGTTATTGGTGCTAGCTTTAGGTGTGGATTGCTTCCCTTTGGCTTATCTTTATCTGTTTTATTACATTAGTTCGAAGAACAATTATAAGTCTGTAAACGATATATTTATAGCAATGTATCAGCACCTCGTTTAAATTATGAAGCTTCATTAAAGAAAAAAGTGGATACTTTATATGAAGAAAAATCAAATGGTGCATTTGACAATCAATGTTCTCACAAAAAATGATGCATGCCTAAGTCATGTAAGTTGGTTTATTAGTTATTGCTTTACTCCCAAGCTGCACGAATTCGGCTTTGTCAGGGATATGATTCTGAAAGGGTTGATAAAATGAACCTGATGTGAAGATGACGAAATTTTTGACTGTCACTTGAAAAAAGATTGGGCAATTTAGCCTTGTGCATGGGGATCCTATCGAGCCTTTAAACCAGGTATTTTAATGTACGAAGTGCCTGTCAATTTTCCCTGCATGATGCACCACTATAATTAGCGGTTAGATTTTCCAGATGATAGCCTGACGACCTGGCATTAATTATGACAGGGTTGTCTCATTGAACAACCTTGGGCGCACATCCCATTCACTTTATTGGTATGACCCGATGCCAGGTTTCTTTTGGCTGTTTAGTTTACCTAAAAGGTTAGCGCAATTGCGGGTCTATTCGTCTTCCGAAACCCGCACGGGTCGCAAACTTTGGACTTCAATCGAAAACCCAATTTTGTCACAATTTTCCTTCCATTAGTATATTTGCACATCTTAATGTAAAAATGTGCAAAATATATTGTTTATGATTTTTCCTAATATCAAAGAATAACAACAACAAAAAACAATTAAAGATATTCCTAAGACTAGTTTCTGCTATTAATATAATCATAGACATATATGGGTTATATGTCTATGATATAATCATGTATATAAATTTTTGAAATGGTCTTTGGTTCGGCTCATAATAAAACTAAATATTTGCCCTTTTTAAAACGCAGTTCTTTAGCAAAGCAATAGTTCTTCTAGTTAAATTCACATTATTGAATGAATTGAAATCATGATTTCACCTCAACTTAATAATTTCTAAAATTTTGAAATAATGCTCTTATCTTTTGGCTGAAGTTTATTACACAACAAATACCGTTGTAAGGGAGAGAATTCGAGAATAGCATACGTCTTATTTAAGTAAGTGCCAAAAAGATATGAAGATTTGTTATACGTGGATATAAGATTAATATTAATTCATGAATAAGAAATGTCTACAACTCTATTAAAAATTATGTTGATGCATAGTAAATTATCTGTGCCATTCTAATGAAAGTCAAACAATATTATCTTTACTCAAAAACTCGTCAGTGAAGGCAGAAAAAACAACGTAAAATGAAATTGCATTGCATCTAGATCTTTAACTAAAATTGTACATGCCATTTTTTTTTCTCTTTGGAAAATCAACACCATTCCAAAACATATATTTCAATATTTCATTAAATTGAAACTCGTCATATGAGGCATAAAAAGGGGTTAAATGGAAGTGGATTGCATATCTAGATCATTAACTTAAATTATATGTGTCATTTCTTTTTTTCTCTTTTGAAACCATTTATGTAAATATCGGCACCATTTCAACACATACAATACCCGGAATATATTATCTTGAATTAGAATTCGTCAGTGGAGGAATAAATCAATGTAAAATTGAAGTGCATTGCATCTAGATATCAAACTTAACATAAAAATACAATAACAGTGATTCTTTAACTAAAATTGAATCTGATATCAGATATTTCTCCCCAAAAAATACAAAATTATCTGATATAAACTTTGTCATTTAAGGCATAAAACAATGTAAAATTGAAGTGCATTGCATCTAGATATCTATCTTAACATAGAAAACAGGATTCTTTTAACTGTTATTGAATCTGATATTTTCCACCAAAAATACAAAATTATCTGATATAAACTTTGTCATATAAGGCATAAAACAATGTAAAATGGAATTGCATTGAATCGAGATCTTTGACTTAAATAGTATCAGAGCAATCCAAAGTTGTATTGCATCTAGATCTTAAACTTAAACTGAATCTGCCATTTTTCTCTAATATGAAAAACCAACTAAAACCCTTTACGGATAAAATATATCTGCACCACTATAAAAAATACATCATCTCAATATTACTTGTCAGTCACTTGCATAAAACATTGTAAGATGCAATTCACTGACAAGGTTTATCCATATGAGGTTGAAATGCATCTAAAAATCTTAAATAAAATTATATCAAAACATCATTATAAGAAATTACGTCGATAACTGAAGCTACATCAGCAATTACATCGCTTCTTGAACTAAGATTGTATATTGCCATTTTTTTCTCTTTAAAGTCCAAATGAAAACGTTTTGATAAACCGATCATGTATAGTAATTGCTGCACATTTCCATGCAAGAATTGCAATATTGCAATATCATCTGAACTAAAACTTGTCATGAATGCATAAAACAAGGTAGAATGGAGTTGGATTGTATCAAGATCTTTAACTAAAGCTTATGAAACAATCGTTAAAAGCAATTACATTGATTGATTAACTAAAGCTGCATCAGCAATAAAACTGCTTCTTGAAATGAAATAGTATCTGTCATTTTCACCTTTAAGACCACATAAAAATATTTTGATAAACCAGAAAGTATATTGTGCAAACCATTTAAAAAATACAATGTTTAGCATTGCATCCTAATCTTGATCTCAAATTCTATTAAAATACCTTAAGAAGCAATAATTTTGATTCCTTAACTAGAATTATATCTTATTATTAATTCTCTTTGAAAACCAACTTAAACTGTTTTGATAAACCGTTCTTGTATACCAGTAGAACGCTTTTGCACCATTCCAAGAAATGCAATATTATACAAAAATATTGTATTCAAAATAACTTGTCATTGAATGCATAAAACAATATGAAATGCAATCTTAAACTTCAATGTGAACTTGCATTTGTCTACATCTTCAACTAAAGTTCTATCAAAATATCGTTAAAAGCAATAAATAACATTGATTCTAACTAAAATTATATCTGCCATTTTTCTCTTTAAAAACCAACTAAAAACGTTTTGATAAACCATTTATGAATAATTTCATTTATCTCTAATCCTCAAAGGAACCGTTCAAACAGAACGGCAGACTTGATGTATTGGAGATTTAAATAAAACGTGATATAACCAAATTTAACCGAGATTTGCTAGACATTTTTTATATTTGAAAATTAGCAAATCATTTCTATAGGGACACAAATTTTGCCTTGTTTGGCGTTTATTTCTTTCTTGTTATTGTCTACAGTTATTTATCAAAAATTATTTAGTTTCATCAATTGTCTGGTAATTTTATATTATCGCCTTTCCAATTTTCTTTATACATTAATATTTGGTTAACGTTAAGGTTGTTTTTTTCTATTGAAAAAAAACGACATGATCTTGGGACATTGGCAAAATGGCTAGCGGCTACCACTGGTAATTTTGCATGCTGCTGGTGGTTTTTCGATTGTGGGTTTATTTACATAGATTGTTTCCAAATAAATTTGTCATCAATAATTTGTGTTAGACAGGTAGGTCGATACACTTGTAGGCTCCTATATCTTTGGTTTTGATGTGTTAAATTTGTTGCCTCGTACCTGTTGTATAGGTTTTTTTCATACTTAACATGTTACTTGTTATTGCAAACTAGACATACATGATATACAAAGAAGAAAGTATCCATTTAGGTCTAATCCGTGCGGGACCCGGTTCGTCGAATAGGCCCACAACAGAGCCTAGCTTGTCGTAAGAGGCGACTAAGGGTCTTGGGATTCTGACGTCGGGTCAGTGCTCAGCCCACAGAGCGACCAAGTGTGTAACCTAGGTGGCTGAATAGGGTGGCCCTCGTCTGCGGGGGTTGTCAGGTCTATAATACGCAACCCTGACCGCCGACCATAGTGGGCCAGAGTGTATGGAGGGTGCCACGCTTCATGCACGTAAAAGACCCCTTTGTGGACCGCCAAGTAGTGCACCACATAGGCTAAATTTTCCGGCCCTATCCACCTCTTCCCTTTTCCTGTGGTTCTTCAAAAATTACCGGTCCTTTGTGTCCCACCATCCTATATTGCATTTATCATCATCATTTTATGTTCATTTTATCATCCTTTTCATGTTCATCGCTTGTAAAAAAACCTATATAGCGTTGCACGGGCGCTGTCCTAGGGATGCCTGTGTTGTTTTGCCTCAGTATGTATCCAATGATCGAATGCCCATTTGAGTTTCGTAGTTGTGTCTGGCATGCTTTGTTCCATTACTCTATATTGCAATCCTTTTATGGTTGTCTGCCTCGAAAGATGTGTCTGTTGACGAAAACATTTTGCCTGTGCGTCAAGCGCTTTTTTTAATTTATTTTTTTTGGGGGGGAGGTAATACTTCTGATCTATACACTCATTTATAAGGAGTAGTTTAAAGCGTGTAATTTTATCGACTGTTAAGTTGAACGTAGGTGAAAAGTGTTGCTGCTTATCATCATAGGTACCAACCATATGTTAGGAACGACTTGACTTTCTTTTCTTTTGTACTCTTGCAAGGTAGTGATAATATCTGAATCAAAATGGTATGGAGCGATCTGAATAGCCGCCTTTCAGATATACATCATGATTATGGTCTGGTTATTGACTTCGTTTTCAATTACCGGTGCACATAATTGATACAAGTGCATTTATCATACATTCTTGGATATTTGAACAAACGTACCTTGGGAAAAGGCATACTTTTCAAACAATATTTAAAGATAACGTTATTTTTTACTGCCCAATCTTGCTTATCGCTGTTAACTAATTTTGTTAAACATAACACATTTCCATTTGAGTTAGTCATTATTTGCAGAAGGCGTATTTCTAAGAAATTAGTCAACATCAACCGTTAAGATAAGGCCCCATTATCAAAATGTTTTGTACTATTATTTGAATAATTTCCTTTTTGTCAATTCGAATCAATTTTCATATAAAAAGGAAAATTCAAAGACCGCCAACGTGAACCTTATTTTAGATGTGTCAATCCATAGTTGAAAACTTTTTCTCGGATAAGAATGGATTATTTCTTTATACTATTTATGGGATAAAAGCTCTTATTCTATTCTTTAAATAAACTCAGCTGATTAAATTCAACAGTTGTTCTATACAGTGCCTGTTATTTTCCAAACGTATATGTCTGGGTTTTGTATGAAATTGCAAAATACCCAAGTGGGTGTAAAACACGGTTAACTTTGGTTTGCTTAAAATTTTCCACAACTATTGCTCTAGTTTGGGTGCGACCCAGCGTCTTCTCTCTACTTTTTTTCTTAGAATGAATTCAGTTGTTGATCCAAAATTTTTTGAAAGGGGACTCCACATACAGTCCACTGTGGGCAAAAGGGTTCTTGTACAGTTTGCAAGAATCTTCACGAAAACATTTCACAGAAAAGGGAGTCAAGCCCCCTGAAGACCGCCACTGAAATAACAGTAAATATAAATAAGTTATAACTGCGGACAAAACGGTTCCTGTTCAATGTTGCCAGAATCGCCACGAAAACATTTTGCAGAAAAGGGGGGTCCAGCCCCTGAAGGTATCCCCCTGGACCGCCATTGACAGTTTATATAACCTCTTAGTCTTATCAATAAATGCCTTCTATAAAACAGATTATAGGGTGTGGAAAGCTTTAGTGTATGAGACACCACACTCATAAACCAACGGCTTCACCTTACCCTTATATCGATTGAGTTTTTAAAAAGTACGAACATTCTTCTTAGACAGTTCCTACACGTAATTTTGATTTGTGAGCTTCGATGACGTGTCGGACATGTCTGGCACAAAGTCAACCATTTAAACTATAAATTCCTTAATATATCACATTATTCTATTATAAGTCTATTTTCACCAATTTCAAATTTACGTGCGCACATATAATGAAATTATGGTGTCTCACTGCTCCTACAGATTTAGTCCACGAGTACTTTAATCCTGACATCAATTTTAGTTTCTTTAACTACTTTTTAAACGATTTTGTGTAACCGACATCTTTGCTAAAGGCAACAATATAATATGGTCGTTAAACGCTCAAATTTCATTGAATTTGTTTGTAAGGGTGTGAAGGCAAAGAAAAGTCATCCCCTATATTCAATTTAAAAACTCTCGGTCTTAAACATGATAGGTTATGAAGCAAAAAATGCATTAAAGTTCAAGGCAGTAAATTTTGCTTTTTTACTTTGTGAACGATTTTGGTGAATATAGGAAACAACTTTTGCTGACAAGCTGGAACTATTAAAATGATTGGATTGAAAAATTTTGTTCTTTAAAGTTTACTTAAGTCGCTGATTAAAAACGTTGTACTTTAAATGTTTTTGTCGTTCAGCTTTGATTCGAGTCTGTGTCTCTGGTGGTTGTTTCTAAGGAGAATAGTCTGTAAGTTATAGTTTAGACTGTCAATGACTGTTGCCATGGAGTTGTACTGTAGTTGTGCTCCACTGAAATCAGAAAAGCTTACGGCATACCCCAATCAATAAGCAATATTCTATAAGTACACGATTAAGATGCTTATTTCTGACAGGCGAAACCTCTTACCATACTTACGTGATAGAAGTGTATACTTATTATTTCTTCCGTTTAATAATCGAACCCTCCAAATAACCCAAGACAGAAATACTTTATTTATAACGTCGTTACAGTGGCCCTATCTAGACTCTTCCAAATTATAACAGCAGAAATTCTGTACAATGCCGTCATTGTGGTCCATACCAAGTATTTAATATCTCGATTTACACATTTGAAATAACATTTTCATTCCATCATCTTCAATAAATTCAACGTAAACGTCAAAAGTTATAATTGCGTCATAAATAAAGCCTCTTTATTTCATGATAACTTTATCAAATATGGAATCCCAATTTACAGCGTTGAATCAAAAGCAATGTGTCATCATTTTCGTCTTTGTTATGATGTTATTCACTGTAGAAAAAGAGCAAAACGAAAATACGGCTTTTTTGAAATATTTATACAATGCCATACAGGGGCGGATCCAGAAATTTTCGAAAAGGGGGGGGGGTCCACATACTGGGTTCTGTGGGCCAAAGGGGGAGTTCCAGACCATTTTTGCTAAAAATCTTCACAAAAATTTAAAAATTCTGGAGGAAAGGGGGGTTCCGACCCCCAGAACCCCCCCCTCTCTGGATCCGCCACTGCCATATAATACAAAAATATAATTTCGACTTCAAATTCACATTGTAAGCTTTGTTTAAGTGTTATTAAAGCAATGTGTCTTAATTTTCGCTATGGTGTTATTGATTGTTTTGAAACTGGGTTGCAGTTATCTTAAAGAAGCAGAAAGGTACCAGTGAAACATTCGGATGTCATAAGTCTGAAAGGGCAAGGAATACCAGCAAGCACAAAAGATAACAGCGCGAACAAAAACAACATAAAACAAGTAAAAAAAACAATGTGTAAAATAGCGGCTTCAATAAAGAAGATATAGAATTTAAGCATTCACAATGGAAAGCAAAGTACAGCTTTCAATTTAACCGGTTGTTGAAGATCACCGTTTTCCAATGTGTCCTTAATAAGATAAAAAAAGCATATGAATTATAAAAACAATCTTGAAATAATCAAAGAAAAAAAAAAACCATGCTGGATAAAGAAGAACTACAAAAAAGACAAGTACAAACATAACCTCTGAAAAAAAATCCTGGGATAAAAGATGAGCTTTTGGTAAAAAAAACAATGTAGGTGAAACCTTCTTTATTCAAAGATTAATATAAACATGTACCTAACGTGTCTAGCAAAACGACTTCCGACACGAGACACTCTCTAGTGGAATTGGACTTTGATCTATTTGATTTTTATTGTGTGTTTATTTTTGTGCTTTGTCTAGAAAAATTGATAGGGGGAAGGTTGGGCCCAAAAAACTAGTTATACCCCGCCACATATTATATGTGCCTGTCCTAGGACAGGAATCTTTGACAAAGCTTTCGTTTGTACTTGTCTTTTTGATGTTTTCTGTTCCTTGTTTAAGAAGGTCTATCTGTGACTATTTCAGGACTGGATTTGAATTATATGCATTTTATTTAGACCATGGGCTAATTGCAGAACCGCGAGCAGTGCCAAATGGCCTCGTTGAAGGCTGCTGGCGGTTGTCCATTGTGGTTTTTTCTGAATTGCCGCTTGATTGTAGGCTGTGTCGCGTACAATTATTCCACATCTCATTATTTTCTATTCAAAACAAATGAATTATAATAATACATATATCTTAACAAAATTGAAGAATAACCGTTAACAGAGGACTTATGCGGCAGTACACATAACTTAGAGAACGTGTGCTTTTTTAAATTCCGCTCTTTCCATACAGTGAGTTAACTTTTAAGGAAGACGGCATCAATGCTATAATTTGATCGACACCAGTCCGTCCTTCTTGCATGACCAAACTCATTTAGTTTAGGGAGAGACTTTTTCTCTAGATGATCTATAATATTATCACAAGTATCCTAAATTCATATTAACGTTTTATACAAAACAGTAATTACTAGAGTCGGGGAAACACTTTAAAAACGTCTAATCGCGACTTCGGCTATAGCAAAAGAGGAAAAATTATATAGTAGATGACAAATACGTGTACATGTTTATTAAACATTGTTAGGCAAAAGTACTGCCAGTCTAAACATTTTTGCTAAATGCAGCTGCAAATTTAGCCTGAAAATTATATTAACCTGATTCTGTTTAACTTCACCGGGGTTCTTTGTATATCGCAAAATTAGATGACCCTTATAAAAATGTGTCGATTTTTTTAAATAATGAGAAGGGCTTTATAGATTTTGTAATGTTTTGTAAAAGTATTGAATACGTTTAATGGTACTGTATGGTTCTGAACTCATGCAGAACTACTTGTAATTGTGTTAATCTAGCAAAATTAGGTAGAAAGTACATCAATTGAACCCTTTCTACATAAAACCTATTTACAAGGTATTACCGTCAGTGGTAAACGCTGGAAATCTTGATCGGAAAAAAACATGGTGTTTACTTTTTGAAAAGAAAATGACACCAAGATTGCTGGTAATACCCCGTGCTTTTTGGGACTGAAGAATTACAAAAATGTAGTCCACTGATTTACATGATAAGTTTATGAACTAGTACCGACAGGCGTTTGGTATACATTCAAATTATTAAGAAATGTACATAGGAGATTTTCAACCCAGTAGTTGATCCAAACATTTTTGAATGGGGGATCCGCATACAGTCAACTGTGGATAAAAGAGGGGGGTCTAGACAAAGTTTTCCGAAAATCTACATGGAAGTTACATTTTTTTTTCGGATGAAAAAAACGGGGGGTCATATCCCCGAAACATCCCCACCCCTCTTGGATCCGCCACTGTAAACTAGATTGGTAAAAATCAGTTATCTATTTATTCTGGGATAAGTGTAGAATTTTGCTGCAAGATTAAATAGGAATAGAAGCAAACATGACAAAGTATACTTTTAATGTATTTATTGACGTCCGCTTTAGTATTATGCATATGCATAATGTTTTTTTTATATAAGAATTAATTATAGGTCGTTAAGGTGAATGAAAACTTGATACAAAAAGCTATTATTTTGTTTAATTTCAGATCATTTATTTCTTTGGGATGGTAAAGGGGGTTAATTGGCGTATGATGAAAAACAAAGAAACAAATGAACTAGAACAAGGGTGATAATTAAATTTTGATGATGGACTCGACTAATTACAATTCAAGATTCAGTGTGGTTGCAACGCCTTACTGTTCAAAAGAAATGTTGTCAATTCCTTCAACAATATTTAACTATAGAAGAATTCCAAAGAAATTTATTGTTGATACAGTTTTTAATTAGATTTTAATTGAACCTAATCATGTACTTGCTCGACATGTTTTTGTATAACGCCTTTAAATGAAACTCGATTCTAGGATGGTTCGAAATCGTCCAATTTTTTACCGACATGTACATTTCTCCCCGCAAACCAACATTTATTTAGTTCTAACTAATGTCCAACTACAAAAATAAAATCGTTTGATTTCATGCATATTTTAATGTTTAATGTGAAAGGAAAACTATCAAAGACTCTTTTGTGGATTATGTCCTCAGCACAAAAAAGATAAAAATTATTAGTTTTTATCAGTAACCAATCGCAAACGACATGCAGTAATCGCTAGTATTGGTCTACTTGTGTAAAAAGCGTCCGGCTGTTTTCGCTTGAGGCGTTTTAAATTGTTTACTTTTGGGTCTGCTGTTAAAGGGTTATATGCCAATTTACCTTTTCAACATTGAATAACTCTATTTGATCGATAAAAAAACCTTTTAGTAGCCAATCCTTCTTTTAAAACATACTCTTAAAGCAAGTCTTTTATATCATAAAAATAAATGTAGAACATGAAAATGGAATCTGCATCAAAGTATTCCATAATCAATGGTTCACTGCTCTAATAAAGGATGGGGTTTGAAATACAAAGCTCTGGGCAAACAAAAACTCCTTCATTGAAAAAAAGTAATATGCCGTTCAACTGCACTTATGACTATATTTTAACTCTTTTTCTCCATCTTGGTGAACCACTTAATGTAATCCATGCTTTGATTTTATAAAACTGTTAATAAATAATAATGTTTCTCATTTTGTTTGTTTGGTCGATATATGTATATGTACTAAAGGTTTTCGTTCAAATATTTACTAACAGTTCGTGTTGACGTCCTCTGTTGAACAGACCTAATCAATTATAAATGTAGAGAAGAGTTACCGTAACAGCAAAATCTGAATTTAAAGAAATTCTTTTCCTATACAATATAGAGCACAGCACGCATGGTTACATTTATGTTATAAAATCGTATAATTATGGATCCCTTTTTAGTTTAAACATTTATTTATCCTGGATTGGAAAACAAGCTTAATGCTTCTATAAATCCCTCTCCAGCTAGCAGTTTGTGAGTGTGGCCTTTGTATACGGCCCAATTCAGCCTACTCTTATCGAAATCTACAAAGGGGTCTTTAACGTGCACAGGATATTGCTTTCCTTATAAACGGGACAACCTTTTTTCGTCCCTTTTGAAGGACTAGCATCGGTTCTTGAGACCATTCTCGCAAATGGTGTCAAGAGAGAGTCGGAAATTTTCACCTCTGACGAGGATCGAACCACAAACCATGGTGTTATATAATTAGTAGCCCGACGCGTTAACCATTACACCAACGGATCTCTTTTTAAACTTCAATGTTGGGTATAATTTCCTTTTAGTAAGGGACCGACCATAAGACTTGAAGGGGGGCTTCTGATTTTGACCTAAAAATGTATTTTAGATCTGATTTTTTATTAAATCAATATTCAAGCAGCAAAGGTAAAGAAAATTAGGATTTCTGCCATACAAAATAATGTTAATATTTGAAAAAAATATTATGCCGCGACACCTTAAAAAAACATTCTGGACAAAAAAAAAATAAGCCTCCTCTTGAAGTTAATTGGTCGATTTCTTAGTCAATTTACAAATTCAAAGACGACGAGCAGTGCCCACTATAACATTGAAGGCCGCTGGCTGTTCTCAAATTGTCACTGATTTTTGTTGGTTGTGTGGCCAACATGGTTCCAATTTTTTTTTATTCTATTACTACTGTAATATACATCCATTCATGTTTATTCTATAAATGATTAATGGTATGAATATTTCAATGATAAATGTCTATTATATTCATCAATCAATTGCCATTACCTTGGAAACCTTAATTAGTCTTTTTGGTGAACCTTGCTGACTATTTTCAAGGTCTAACAAGAATGGTCTTCCTTAGACTAAACAGATGTGTTATCGGCTACGGCTAACACTGGCAAACTGAGGACAATCAAACAAAAACTGACCGTGCATTACTTGCAGTCTTATTCTGGTCTGTAGTCTGTTGTCTATCTGTTCTCCTATAATTTTTCTCTTTTTTATCATGATAAATCATACACCGTTAAATTTTTGGGACCTCTTCAGTTTGCTTGGGCAAATAAAGGTAATAACAACATTACCTCCCTCTTCCATTGCGGTCTTTGGGTCCGGTAGTTACACAAAACACAACAGGTTTGTGATGACATATCAGGGATGCTAGGGTGATCATCTCAGTACATCAACCAGCCAAACACTAATCAAACGAAAGTCAGTAATTACTCGTGATATAGGTCACTGACAATCTTTCTCGTAGGGCCCGTCTAAACCGACCGCTTTTACACTCTGGAATACCTGTTAATTCCTGTTTTAGGTGAATATAGAATGAAAAAAAGGAGCATGGAAACTGGTGAACTTTGGAAGTTTTTTCGGTTAATTCGTGGTTCTGTGTACAAAGCAGGAACTGCTTAATTTTCCAGAGCACCCAAGTTCACTCTTGAAATATTTGAGTTTGCGTTGAATTGCTACTCAGTTGTTTTTGGATTTTGGGTTGTCTGTGTCCATGTTTTGCTTGCGCTTTCGAAATTTTGATATTCGGATGCCCCATTGGTACCTCTTTGCTTTGTTCTCTTTAAACAGGTTTTACTCTATACATTTACGGATTTTACTTAAACAGGAAACTCCATTTTTGTATTTGTCTTCTATTTCAATGCGCTAGTAACATTTTTAATCATTCGTGTATTGTATATTGAGTTGTAAGAAGTCAGATTTAATTTTTCTATAATCCTGAAATGGAATTAAAATAATCAAAATTGTCTACGTTATTCGCCGATCGTCTGCCTTTAGCGCATGCCGCTTCATTTGTTCTCTTTTTTAATCATTAAGCAAATCAACTGCTAAAGAAATCTTTAATATAATATAAGACATTCATTCACATCTTAATTTGGTTTGAGTGACAATTTAATATCTCTGACGTTGTATTCAACCCTGACAAATATTGTTCGATTCAAACAGTCAGGAAATTAAAATGGCTTCTAATTTGATAGAACATATTCACCTCCATGGAGTAGAGCTCCAAAAGAGATGTTTAGTCTTAAATGAACTGACAAAACTGACAATTTTATCCAGATTGGTTCTGATTTTTCTCTTTTTAAATCTATCTACATGAAAATCTTCATTAATTAATCCATAGAAGACGATTGCAGACAGAAATCACGGCTGTACGTGGAAATTGCAAATTGTGCTTCCCTCGGCAAGAAAAATCTTGATCGGCTAAAAACCAATAAATCCACTGAGCAAATTAATTATAACATTGAAATAATGGATAGCTTTATTTGTAAAAAATGACGAAAAGTCTATCATAATATACCACTGTCTGGACTTATATTCCCAGAATCACTATTGTTACTTTGACAAAAAGGGAACCCATTAAGACTATATTTAAACAAATCTGTTTATGTTCGAGCTAAGAGCCGATCTATGAAGAGATAACAATAGTAATGTCTATGGATTTTTAAACTATCAATGTTATGGAACCGTTAAATAATAACGATGTTGATTGCTAGAAGCGACGGTTATCCTGGCAGATGGAGAATTAATTGTTTAATTCGATGTTTTTGAACAATTATTTACAATACTATAACATCCACCCACAACTCCAGGCGACGGCGTTTTTATGTCAATTCAAAAATCAATAATCAAAATCAGTACCAGTCGAAGGAACCAGACAGTGCCATCAAATCAACGTTTTCAAGACTCTTGTGTAACCACCTTGTAGTGTTTGTTTTGATTTTTTCAAAAGACATCATCTAAACGTTTTATTTTTGACTTGTTGAATAAAAAATCGTTATTGGTGAGAATTCCGTATCGTAAATTGAACCTGATACATATCGATTGATTTGCTTCCACGGAGAATTTGTGACAACTTACTAAATATCTAATATGGTTGATTCTTCGACTCTTGGAACAGCTTAAAAACCATGGTGCACAGCTTCCACCACCATCACGGGCTGTAAGTCATAATTTAATTAATTATTATTAAATTTTACACTCGCTTTTACTCGTTTTTTACCGCTTATTGTGTAATATTGTTAAAATTAACCAACACGTTACGGTTTTATTCAATTACGTGTGTTATCTGTCATCACACGTGGAAAATATCGTTCCGTATTAAAAACATGGACATGCTTCATGTTCAATCTAATTAAGTATAATCAATGAAAAGAACAAAACACGTGAGAATAAATTGCATCGGTGTCATTTTTTTCCTGCAGATGAAACTTTAATTTCAAATGGATTTTTTAGTAATGTTTTGGGTTTTTAATGATGAAAAACCAGTTAGGTTTAAAATACAGAACTGGCATCGATTTTGTAGAGAATATTCCTTAATTGTAATTACGCTTATCTCCAAACAATTTCCAGACATTTTAATGAAGGACCATGATTAAATGGGACTTTGTTAGACAGATTGTACATGTATGAAATAAAATTGAAGAATGACTTTGATTTATCAGCAGAAAACCTGAAATTTTGTCTCTGCAGGCTTTATTTACATTGGTTTTTCTATCATGTCTATCTATTTAGACTTGAAAATATATCACATGTCTGAATACAAGAATTCTTGTTGTACCCATAAAATATATATATCTGATATATAGATGTATTGTTATTGTCGTAAAAAACCCACATTTTATTCAACTTCTATATTCTAGGGTTAATTTGGCATCTAGTTGCCATTTAGCGTTCTTTAAAGTTTATTTTTGTTGTTGGTACAGTATATGAACTTCAAATTCTTCATTCTATTCCCTTAAAAACTTGATGTGATGTGGAATAAGTATACCCAACACAGCTCACAGCAGCCTTCAAAGAGTTGTTTTGTGGTACCAAGTTTAGTAGTAGTGTCTTATCTTTGGTAAATTAATAATCATATTTTTTTTGTTCAGGGTTGTTTTAAAGCTAGAGCATAAAGCTTAAAACACAGGTATATTTGAATCTTGAAGTCCAAATAAACAACTATCAAGTAAAAAAAAGATTGAGTTTGCTTTAAAGTCCTTTTTGCTGACCATGAACAACTTACAAATTAGAAAAACCTTTCTAATAAATCTAACAAGGCTACAATCTAACAGCTAAGATTAAGACAACATTTACATCTAAAACCATTAAAAAACAAAAAAAAAAAACTTATGAAAAATACAAAATGTATCAAAGAGAAACCCAGGTGATCTACCATAAAGTACCATTCGATTGCATTAGTCCCGTCCTTATTAACCGATTCGTCTTACTCTTATTGCGGTGTATTTAACTTAACGAAGAACCTTAATCCTGGTCAATTCCAATGCTATGCATTTATTTACTAGATAGAGAAGGCCCTCTTAATGAACTTTAGATACCAAATCTTATTAGGACATAGGAATTCATTAGTTTCTTCTTGAATAAACCCTGATAGAGCCGCATTTACATTATCTTCTTGAGGTCCTAAGCCGTTTTGTAGATCAACAAGACAAAGAACGCTATGTACCAACATTAATGGTCAAGTTTATTATTACTGTACATTCTATACCACAATTTCCAGTAAAGTTGTCTGCAGGTGTGAGTAAGAAAAGAAATTTCAGGATCCCTTGCAGTATTTAGTGGGCAAGATTGCCAAAACTTACCCATCACTCCATTTCAAAAGCATTTAAAACTCACTTCCCCGATTAGCCTTGTGTCTCCATCCAACTTCAACATCATGTTTATATCAACACCCTTTTTATGGTCACCCAAAAGGTATAATTGGCTTTTCGCTGTAGTGGTGTAGCACAATAAACAACTTAATATCCTCTTACATTGGCATTTTGAAAAAAATGTGAAATACTACACAAGATTTGCAAATACACTGTACCTGTACAAAACAATCAGTATCAAAGTTATTAGGTTCAAACTGTGATGGTTCTACACACAAAAAAATATCGAGATTTGAAGAAAATGTTTGCAAACTAGCAGAGTGAAAAACAACCAGCAGTATTCAAAGTGGCTATACATTTTATATAGACCATGGGTCATTAGCAGAAATGGGAGCAGCGCCTACTGGCCTCGGTGAAGGCTGCTGGCGGCATTCCATTGTAGTTTTTTTTTCTGAAATTGCCAGTTGATTGTGGGCTTATTCCACATCTCATTATTTTCTATAGTAGTTTCTGCTCGCTTTCTTGCACCAGTTGTACCAAGATTAAAACTAAAGATTCAAAACCAGTTCAAAAATTAACGTTAAAAGATTCCTATCTGGACGTAATAGAAAATACAAAGATAAATTTTGACCAAGCTTCCTGACTAGGAGCATGTACTTATAAAAGGTAAAAATATTTTTCATTTTTTTATTTTAATATTTTTGTATTTGTAGTTATTTACCATAATCAATAAAAAGCCTGTGAAAAATTTAATGGCTGTTTAATGGTCGTTCACTTGAATCTTATTTTGACCTTGGGCAAATGGCAAAACAGCGAGCAGCGCTTTCTGGCCTCGTTGAAGGCTGCTGATGGTTTTTCGTTGTGCTCTTTTTAAATTGCCGCTTGTATTTGAGCTTTGTCGCGTACACTTATTTCACATCTATTATATTTTCTATATGTTCTATTTCATCTTTAGCATTCTTTTGGATTTATTCATTTCTGTGGCAGCATATAATGAATCGTGTTTTTTTTAATTGAGCATTTTGGCTTTTTATTCAATATATCAATCTAGACAAAAGATCATGCATATTTAACTTAATATTCACGAACTCTTCGAGCAGTGCACCCACGAAAACTATGACATGTCTGGGTTCTTATGTCATGAATGATTTTATCCTAAATCTCAAACTTCAAGAAATTGTATATTTCCATTTGATTATCAAATTCGTAAATCGTACCACTTCAAAACCCATGAAAACCAAGGCTATGCAGATACTTTTTAATAAGCATAGTTTTACAATGTCAGTCTTACGAGAGGATTACTCATTTCGATATTGTTTTACAATGATCAGTTTCTAGGTGAATTTTTCATTAATTAGCTATAAATATTACATGGCATGTCATAACATTGTCGACTTAGGTGTCAATACAATTATTGAGGTTATGGTATTTATACCCTTGTTACTGGAAATGTAGATAAATTATAAATTAGAGAAACCTTATACAGTACGTATACATGTATACTTTATACATTTGTCACCTAATTTGTAGATACTGTGTTTGTTGTTGCTTTACTATCGAGCAGGGCGAATTCAGCTTGATGGCCCTTACGTGGCCCGTGGCGAATAACTTGCAGTAGAGCTTAGCTTGTCGAAAGAGGCAACTAATGGGCTAGGATTCTGACATCGGGTTATTTTTCATCCCACAGATCGACCAAGTGTGTACCCTAAAAGCTGAATAGGGTGACACTCGTCCGTTGGGGTTGCTAGGTCTCTAATACGGAAACCCTGGCCGCTGACCATAGTGGGTCAACGTTTGTGATGAGTGCCACGCTTTATGCACGTTAAAGATCCCTGCCATGCGGGGCCTTGGTGGTGAATACGCCCGCAGCAGAGCCTAGCTTGTCGTAAGAGGCGACTAAGGGTCTTGAGATTCTGAAGTCGGGTCAGTGCTCAGCCCATAATGCGACCAAGTGTGTACCCTAGGTGGCTGAATAGGGTAGCCTTCGTCCGCGGGGGGTTGTCAGGTCTATAATACGGAAACCCTGACCGCCGACCATAGTGGGCCAACGTGTGTGGAGAATGCCACGCTTCATGCACGTAAAAGACCCCTTTGTGGACAGCCAAGAAGTGCACAACAATGGCTAAATTTTCCGCCCCTACCCACTTCTCCCCTTTTCCGGTGGTTCTTCTAAATTTACCGGTCCTTTGTATCCCACCCCACCCCGATATTTCATGTATCATCATCATCATTTCATGTTCATTTTATCATCCTTTTCATGTTCATCGCCTGTAAATAACCGACATAGCGTTGCACGGGCGTAAAACACCAACTAACTCACTCACTCATTTACGTTAAAGATCCCTTTGTGGATCGCCAAGCAGTGCACCAAATAGGCTAAATTTTCTGCCTTTACTCACCTATCCCCTTTTTCCATTGTCTTTAGAATTTACTGTTCCGTTGATTCCCACCCCCACCCCCATATTTCATTTCTTGTCATCATCCCATGTTCATTTTATCACCCTTTTCATCTTCATCGCCTTTACATTATCTCTATATCGTTGCACTCACTCACTCATTGAACATGAAAGGGTGATAAAATGACCATAAAATGATGTGACGGGATGGCGGAACCAAGGACAATACGTAACACGTTCAGACTGCCACTTGAAAATGAAGGGATCGGAAGGGTAATTTAGTATACTGCAGATTGTCCTACGGCTCCTACCAAAATATGCAGCCGTGTTTTAATGGAAGGTGACATTTTACTAATACTTAACAGGTGTGCTTGAACAAGCAGGAACATCTTACTCTTCCGGAGCACCTGAGTTCACTCTCGTTTCGACTTGAGAACACGTTGCTAAATGTGGTTTAGTTGTTATGCGTGTGTGGTTTTGGTTTTTTTTTTCGTTATGTGGTTTGTTCCGTTGTGATGACCTTTTTGTCTACCGATTTTGCCTTTGTCTTTTCGGGATAATGATGTTTGATTAACCCTTAGGTACACCTTTGCTTCGTGCATAACATTGGTTTGCGGTCAGGTTTCCGTATTTTGGCATGACAATCCAGGCATATGAGATATTAGTGATAGCCCCGTTCAACCACCTAGGGAACGCAACCCGGTCGCTTTACGGGCAAAACGCATTTATCCTATTGTCTATTCGCAACCCGTGACTTGCACAGGGGACTTATCATATAAGGTGAATAACACCCTATTTTGATTTTATTTCTGTTTAACATTTTGATTATTATGAAGTTTTAAACTTTTACTGCATTAAATCATTTAATTTACCAATCGTTTTTAGAAATTTCTCTGGGTTATTTGTGATCTAAGGCCAATAAACTGTGAATATAAATGGATTTTCTTTAATCCAAGAGCTAAACAAAACAAAACGTAATCAAAACGAATGTACCATTTCATGATGGTACCAGCATTGTAATACAAACTTGTTTGTACTTCCGGGACATTTCAAGTGCTGTAATACATATTTTAGCTTCCCACCGTAAGCATAACAGTTACCATATCAGAAACTAAACTTCCGGTGAAACATTAAAAAGTTTAAATGTTTTAAAGCTTGCAGTTGTTATATGTAGTTTTTGGTCTTTTATGTAAATGGTGCTTAATAGCTCAGAAACTATAAGACACTGAAACATCGCAAATTAAGACCAACAAATTTGACTTGTAAGGTGTAGCAGGCTAGGATTCCATTTATAAAAGGTCCACGGAAGCTAAAGCAAACACACACACACACACACACACACAAACCAGGATATAATATATATTCATTTGTTTCTTATAAGGCCAAATAAAAATTTGTTTGTTTCTGGTTTCCTTACCTAATTCAGTGTTTTCATGCCGAGTCTAACCTTGTTATTGTAATGTTTGCGTAAGCAATGTTTAACTTGCAATGAATGGAAATTGAATGAAATAAAATAAAATAAAAAATAAAAACACCTATTCTATCGTCCCTATTTTGTATAGAAATATATATACTTTTTATTTTCACTACACAAGACGCTCTATCAACAAGTCAATTCATGATTATGACAAGACTTTGTTAAGGCAATCATTAAATCAAATTATTTTGAAAAAAACAGTTTCTACAGTTAAAAAAATCAGCTAAAAATGAAAAACAAAACTGTCCCTACCCACCGGTCCCCTTTCCTAGTTGTCTTCCCTTTGTTTCCTAAACCACCCCCACATTTCTCATCATCATTTCATCTTCATGTTCATTCCCCTTAAATAACCTATCAATGTTGCAAGGGCATAAAACACCAGCTCACTCACTCGCTCACTTATTTTTGTACTCACTAGAAAAAAAAGGTTCAATAAAATAAAACGTGGTTCAAATTCTACATGTATCTGACCTCGCTTCTAAAAGTGTTTTAGCACACCTTTGTACAACCTTGAAATAACAATCCTACGCCTTTCATGAATAATAAATCGTTACAATGTATGGTATTTATATTATAGAAGATCGTTTTCTTACTGAAGATCTACAGTCAAACCTGCCTTAAAGGGCACCTGTATATAGCAAATCTCTGCCTATAAAGGGCACCTCAAAATTTGCCTGTAATGAAAAATACATCCAAAATGATTCTTCATAAAAATGGTACTTGCTTAAAAATGGCATGATTTTGTCGCCCCATGGCTGCCCTTTATATACAGGATTGACTGTTTTTTGTTTTTGTAACACATTAAAGATTATCATTTCATTCATTGATAATCAATTAAACATGCTCATTACTAAATTTATCGTAGGTTGCGATTTAGGATGGCGACTCGTCACGTAAACAGATTTTCAGTCATTGATATTTCTTAGGTCTTCTATAAATCTCAAAATACCGAATAAAGGTATCTGAATTGATCCAAGAGAAAAAACAAAACATGGAAGACACATCTGAATAGTTATAGATCACAATGGTCCTGACTTGTGGTACAGGCATTTCAAATGAAATGGTGGGTATAACAAAGTTTTATGGCGCGCTAAACCTCAGAGAGATTTTTCTCACTAATTCCAATTTTTCATTTTTCATGACAGTATTAAAGATAAAAAAGGAATGTTCAGTTCTTGCGGTTTTTAAACAAATTTATATTCATAAATTTATGTGTACGAGAATTTCAGTGAGTATTTCGGTCATATTTTGAATCTCCTCTCGACTAAACTTTTTTTTTCAAAAATAAGGTTATGAAATATTTTGCAAGTTGACACTATTTGGTTCACAATGTGCTCTCCATACTCAGTAGTTTCGCCTGGAATTAAAACATTTAACGTTTTTTTAGCTCACCTGACCCGAAGGGTCAGGTGAGCTATTGTCATCACTTGGCGTCCGTCGTCCGTCCGTAAACTTTTTAAAACGTTAACTCCTCTGACACCATAAGTCCAATTGAAACCAAACTTGGTATGGTTGTTCATTAGCATTCGGCGCTTAGAACTGATGTGGGGATTTTTGATTCGTCGTAAAACATGGCCGCCGTGGCTAAAAATAGAACATAGGGGTAAAATGCAGTTTTTTGCAAATAACTCAAAAACGGCTTCAGATATCAAAATTCTGGCACAAAGGTAAAAGTGATCAGCACCTCAAGATCTACCTACCCTGAAATTTTGAAGAAAATCCAACAACCCATGTAGGAGTTATTGTCCTTTTTGTGGATTTTTTGACAATTTTGCACCTGTTTAGCTCAATATCTTGAAAACTATACAAGATATTTGAGAAATTTAAATTGCATATTGTTGAGCACATCAAGATCTACAAAATATGTAATAGAGTCAACGTTGTAGGACCTTTCCTTTGAGGAGTAATTGCCCTTAGAACGTCAAAATTGAGCTTTTAACAGCATTTCCTCATTACATTGAAAACGTTAACTCCTCTGACACTTCAAGTCCAATTGGAACTAAACTTGGTATAGTTGTTTATTAGCATTAGGTGTATAGAACCGATGTGGGGATTTTTTATAAGTCGTAAAACATGGCCGCTGTGGCTAAAAATAGAACATAGGGGTAAATGGCAGTTTTTTGCAAATAACTCAAAAACAGTGACAGATTTTAAAATTTTGATTGGGAACAAAAGTGATCAGCACCTGAAGATCTACCAGCTATGAAATTTTGTAGAAAATCCAACAACCCATGTAGGAGTTATTGCCCATTTCGTGGATTTTTTGCAAATTTTGCACCTGTTTAGTTCAATATCTTGAAAACTATACAAGATATTTGAGAAATTTAAATTGCATATTGTTTAGCACATCAAGATCTACTGAATATGTAATAGGGTCAATGTTGTAGAACCTTTCCTTTTAGGAGTGATTGCCCTTAGAACGTCAAAATTGAGCATTTTAACAGCATTTCCTCATTACATTGAAAACGTTAACTCCTCTGACACTTCAAGTCCAATTGGAACCAAACTTAGTATAGTTGTTTATTAGCATTAGTTGTATAGAACTGATGTGGGGATTTTTGATAGGTCATAAAACATGGCCGCTGTGGCTAAAAATAGAACATAGGGGTAAATGGCAGTTTTTTGCAAATAACTCCAAAACAGTGACAGATTTTAAAATCTTGATTGGGAACAAAAGTGATCAGCACCTATAGATCTACCAGCTATGAAATTTTGAAGAAAATCTAACGACCCATGTAGGAGTTATTGCCCTTTTTGTGGATTTTTGGCAAATTTTGCACCTGTTAAGCTCAATATCTTGAAAACTATACAAGATATTTGAGAAATTTAAATTGCATATTGTTTAGCACATCAAGATCTACTAAATATGTAATGTCAACATTGTAGGACCTTTCCTTTGAGGGGTTATTGCCCTTAGAACGTCAAAATTGAGCTTTTAACAGCATTTCCTCATTCCATTGAAAATGTTAACTCCTCTGAAACTTAAAGTCAAATTGGAACCAAACTTGGTAGTGTTGTTTATTAGCATTAGGTGTATAGAACTGATGCGGGGATTTTTGATTGGTTGTAAAACATGGTCGCTGTGGCTAAAAAACATTGGGTTAAACTGCATTTTTTGCTAGTAACTCAAAAAGGGTGACAGATTTTTGAATTTTAATCGAGATAAAAGTGATCAGCACCTTAAGATCCACCATATTGTCAGATGGTCCCCTTATTAAACTTATAACCCTTTCAATGTCAAATAGAGTTTGCCTAATACTCTTTACTTCAGGCACATATGTCAGGTGAGCGATTCAGGCTCCTGGGAGCCTCTTGTTTTTTCTCGTCCGGACTTTCGTTGAAATTTTGGTCTGACTCTTTTTAATTTGGTAAAAGAGTGAGTGGTAATATTTGATTTTTTTTAACGCACAAGATGGTTTCTTCACGGTTTTAATTGTTGGAGGAAATCGGATAATACCAACAACCTTGGGCAGATATCTAACGAACCTAACTACATGAACTCCATGCAGGTCCATGTGCCAATTACTCGATTGCTCCTATAAAAGAATTTAGAAGCACTGTCATAAATATCGATAGTTCCGGCATATTTTGTACTCTTATAGTGAACATGTCAACTCATTTAGATGAATAATTAATGATAAAACTCTGTTAGATTGGTCTATTACCATCAAATGTATCTCACGGGATGTTGTAGAGTTATGTCCCCTGTTTGCACTTCATCGTATATTTGTACTGATATGATTCTGTCAAGCGGAAAGGATGCGCTTTGCGGTCCGGTCTTAAACCCTCTTTATAAAAGTTTGAAATAGCCGTCAGTCTAGAGATATTGTAAACATATATACCCGCTAATGGCTTATTCTGTTGCCTCGCTCTGTATTTATGTTTGGGTTTCAGGGGGGTTTTGAGACAAGTCTACAGGGGTTGTACATGTAGACCAACACATTCTGTTCCTTGTTTTATCTGCAGCGGCACCTGAAAATCAACAAATTTTAATAATTAATAATTTTAAATCCAATTTTGTTTGTAGATGGTTTAGGAAAACAAAATATCCTGTTGTAAGATTTAATTCAAATATATCTCTTCGCTCACAATCAGAACACGATAGGAAGGAATAAAACTATGTTTTCTGCTTAAGCATCATTTTTATGCGTTGCTTTCACTTGGAAGCATATGTTGAAATGGTATGTTAAATGGGTCTTATGTAAACATTGGTCACTGGCACCAGAATGGATATGTAAACACAATATGATTTGATTAATAGTATTTATATTTAATTTGATTAAAGATTATAAACAACACTGGCCATTTCCTTAGTAATTGTATTTTCAATATCGTCTGGTTGAATGAAAATTATATGAAACCGTTTCCTCTCCAAACCAATGGTTAGGTTTCGTCCTATATAAGAATATGTAACGCTACTATCAAGGTATTGTGACATTTATGTTTAATCTATACCATCACTTTATACGGATGTTACCCTCAATAAATTGCTCGTTGGGAACGTGACGCTTTTGTTATATCAAGCGGAAACTGCTTCCTTTTCCGTACCAACTTGTTTCAATTTTTACTCGACTTGATGGTCGCTGACTTTGTTTTGGCCTTTTTGAACTTTCGAAAGCCTCATTGTTACTCGTTTGGTTTTTTGTATTGATCTAACAAGAACGCAATTCCATGGCCCCCCGCCGAGCGAAAACAATCTAAGTCGACTTGTTTAACAGAAGGTTGATTAGTGACAGATATAAAAACACATCCCACCATATGAGACCCTGAATCTGCATACCAAGTATCGAAAGCCTGCCAATGATAGTAGCAGAGCAATCCTTTTGAAAAAAGTGTAACGGACGCATGTACGCACCCGTACACGCACGCGCAAGGACGCGCAAAGACCCCATTGCGGCGGGGGTCTTTTATAGATACGTGTTTGCAAATGGAATCACTAATTGTAAAGGAATTAATGTTTTGATTTATTATTCAAAGCTTCATCCGCTCTGACTTTTACAACCATAAATACATTCTTAGACATCAGAGAAGTTTACATAAATCGCATGGTCGTATCAAAATTTAACTTCCGGCAGAATCCTTGGTTAACCTAGAGTACGTGAACTTTAAGCGTGGGAATTCCCAGCTTAATGTGGCTCCTAATTTCCGGATTACGTTTGGCGTACTTTAAATCAAAATGGAATTTTTACATTATGTTTTATGTTTTAGATTGAAAGATATTTTTCTTTATTTTCAAAACCATTAACGCATATTTTACTTAAAAATATGTAAAGACACAAAACGTCGTTTCTCACTTTTTATTTTCGTTGGTACCAGTAAAAGGTATTTGAAATATTATTTTGCAGAAGTTTTGTTGTGTTGTTCTAGTTAATGTTGTCTTTATATTTCTTCATTTTTATTCCGTGAAGAATAAGAAGGAAAGAAGCAAAGAGGCACCAATGGGGGCATTCTAGTGTCAAAATCCAAAGGCCAACGACTAAACCGGTACACAGGAACAAAAACAGCACCAGGAAATACAAAACACAAAAGAAACCAACAACGCGAACTCAAGTCGTAGCAAGAGTGAAGAATAAACTCCGTAAAAATAACAGCGAAATCGAATTTGCGTTGCTTGGCGCTCTAAATCCCTTTCTTATCCATCATTTTTTTTTTTTGGATAATGGCGGTTTCATTTTCTGCATGATGCTAAAATTCTTCAATCTTTCTTGTTCCTCTAACAAAACAACAAGTCACTTGTACAAAGTTTCAACTAAATAATTTTAGTGCGTAGCCTAGCATAGACGTGAGGGCTATTAGCTACAAATGTATCTACCATAATTTTGGATTTTTAGCATTGCTGCTGCTTAATATGTATGTAGGTTGTGTCGCGATAGCTTTCGTGTATTTCACATCTCATTGTCGTCTATCATAAGAAAGATGTCCTATAAAAAATTAAGATCAACCTATGCTTGGCTTTAGAAATAGTTTTTGGTTTTCATGTTGGCGTTGGTGTATTTCTTGGTGTAACACCTAAAATATGGTAACGGAGAGTGATTATGAGAGTTGAAAACTTGATCTGTTCCTGTTCTGTTATTTCTGTAATTTTGTTTGTTACTTGTACTTGATTAACTCATTATATTCGATTGAGATAGCCCCATGGCTGGTAATAAAATTATCTTAGAATTAAGATTAAAATTTGAAAATGAAGATTTTGGAAGAACTCAAAGCACCAAAACAAAAACAATGTTTGTGTCATTCTGTTATGTTGTTGTTACTGATTTTTTAACTATTATCATGCCAATTTATTGCAGTTAGTTTTTATATTACGTCATTTTTTAGGCTGTCTATTGATTTCGTATCGGCCATTTCGGTCTTACAATTTTGGCACGTCGTGAAATTTTTCAGAACCCTTTTAAGTAATGTTCGTTTTTATTCATACCAAATTCAATCCTATGCAGCAATATTACAGCAAGAAACGTTTGCTATCGTTCTGTTATTTTGTGTCGGCCCTTATTTGACTTTTTTATTCGGATACCCTTTTAAGACCTTTTCTCCTTTTATTCCACACCACATTTAATCCTATCCAGTCATAATGTAGGAACAGACGTCCATAGACTTATATTCAATATTGCAAAATGTTTTATGCTCATAATCTAAAGCCGTTTATCATATTTTGACAAAGCCAAGCTTTACAGCAATTATAGAAATGAAATCGGACGAATTACCTTCCATTTGATGAATTATTCCCCCTGTGATTTATTGTCATTTTACCATGCTTGGTCGTTCAATTTTATTACGGTAAAGTGGTCATTTCACTTCCCATTGACCAATAAAGTATCTAGTGAATCATTTAAGATTTTTAGCCATTAGCTACTTTCAATATCTGATAAATCACTGCTTTTATTTTGTGGAAGCCGAATACTATTAACGAGTTTTACTCGTGTATTTACATCTGGGAGTTGATCGCTCGACAAAATTAAACAAAGTGCCCCTTTGAGAGTTTCAGGGTTTCTTATACTGAAGCACAAATGAACACGTTCTTATAAGTAACCGTTTGACAATTGTTATCGACTTTCTCTCTTCTCATTATAATGATACAGACGTTGCTTAAAATATATTTGTATTCAGTTCTAACATTTTTTTCGAACTGTCAGAAAAAAATATAAAAAATAGCAAAATTCAAATATCTTTCACCAATAATCACGATGATGATGATTAAAAAAAATAATGACCACAAATTGCAACAACACAATTGTGTGCAAATAAAATGACGTCAAACTGTCAACATGGTCAAGGATTAGAATTGTATTAAGAAGCAAAGAGGCACCGATGGGGCATTTAAGTATAAAAAGTCCGAAAGGGCAACGACGAAACCGATAAACACGAACAAAAACAGCACGAAGAAACACAAAACACAAAATCAAGTCGAAACAAGAGTGAACTCAGGTGCTCCGGAAGAGCAATTATAAATCTGTTATGGCGTAGTTCAGAGTTGCAGTGTGATGAACAGTTAGAAACTGTTCTTGGGTGTTTTGTCCTTTTTATTGGCGGAATATAGTCATTGGAAACTCGATTGGGGTGATTCAGAAAGCAGTAACCGCTTACTCTTCCGGAGCACCTGAGTTCACTTTCGTAACGCGTTGCTGTTCCTTTGTCCTCTTCTCGCTCATATTTACGGATTTTGTCGGACTTTTGAACTTTGACTGCTCTGTTGGTACCTGTTTGCTTTATTAGAATCAGTCAGTCATTGCATGGCAGTAGAGTCTTAAAAATAGATATCAATTTAACGCGAATCTTTTCGTTGAAATCCTCTCACTTGCATAGGAATATCAGCCCTAATTTTACAATTTTAACAAATATAAATGATAAAAATAAATACTAGCATCTTGTATGATAAATTGATTTGCCTCGATTCATCATACTTTTTTTTCATAAACTTAGCCTAAGGTGAAACTACAATTCTTTGATTATACATTACTTCACTCGTTGTTCTCGTCCCGTGCGGGGCCCGGGAGGCGAATAGGCCCGCAGCAGCGCTAAGCTTGTCGGTAAAAATCCACTAAAGAGCGCTCAGAAACCTGACATCGGGGTCAGGCCGCTTTGCCCACAAAGCGACTGGGATGTGTGCCCCAGGTGGTTGAATGGGGCAGCCCTGACATCGAGAGATGCGGGGTCGTCAGGCGATAATGCGGAAAACCTGACCGCAAACCATAGTGGTGCACCGTGTTGGGAAAAATGTCACGTTCCTCGCACGTTAAAGAACCCTGCTGCAGGTCTCGGTAAGAGTAGGACCCGTAGGATCCCCATGCAGGAGGCAAAATTTCCCGTCCCTACCCATCACTCCTTTTTCCAGTGGCAGTCAAAACTATCCTTCCCGATTGGCCTTGTGTCCCCATTTCCTCCACTTCATCATCATTTTATGTTCATTGTATCACCATTTACATGTTCATCTCCCGGATATAGCCGAAATCGTGCTGCTTGGGAGTAAAGCAATAACTAACTAACTAACTAACTAACTCGTTGTTCTCAAAAAACTTATTAACAGCAAATGATGCATAAATTATGTTAACTTTATGATTTTGTCTCAGGGCTTTTAGGTCACGTAACTTGGGATAATTTAAACTATATTCATCTAAATGTGTCTTTGTCGAAATCTTTATTCAAATATTGAAACTTTGCCCCTTTCCTCTTTTTTATAAATGTAGCCTAATTACATCGTTTCTGATTGGTCATTTATCATTTTGTCCTGAAAAGAAAACATTTGAAAACACGGATCATTCATTTCCGGCTGTAAAACATTTCACCGAAAAGTCGAGATCAATCATGCGTTTTGACGTGAGTTTCAAAATATCTAAAAGACGGAATGATTTATTTTCTCAGAAGACGAATTTAAATGTCAACTGCTCAAATAGAAGCTCAATTATTTACCTAAGTTTGATGGGTCTTGACTTAAATCTACGACTCTGTCTGGTTATCAAATAAAGATTAATTTGCACCGACAAAAATAAGTTTAACTAAAAAATATCAGGTCTGGAGCGGAGCAAATGGTAATTTCTGTAATAGTTATTACATGAGGACGCGGTGTGTCAGTAAAAGATCACCCCGACGGCCGGAGGCCGGAGGCGGTGATCTTACTGACACACCAAGTCCGTATGTAATAACTATTTTACATCCCAGCCTTTAAAATATATCATGTAAAATTTAAATACAAACATTAGAATACATTTTGTGCATTTAGAATCAAATAGAAAACATTTTTATAATATATATTATAGAGTATCCTTATTGGGCCCCTTCAATATTCTTTATGTACAATTTTTTAGCGACGATTTTCCATCGGTTTCGTTGTCTAGTGGATATGAAGGTAGACTTGGAACAGTGAGATCCGATGTTCAAACCCCAGTGGAAACTATGTTATTTTTCAATCTTCAAAAAAACTTTGTTGTTGATTTTATAATTTTCCTATGTTCAACTTAGTGAACATTTCTCAAAAAACGTGTTTGAAAAACAAAAGAAAAGGAACAATAGAGTTGAAAAAGTAGAATAGTGTATTCCGAGGAATGATCCGGCTCAGATCACCCCTGTTAGAACAAAGGAGCTGGGATGTAATTGCTGATCAGCTCAATGAAATTATTCCGAAAAATAAATCTTGATTGTGTCACACAGTGTATGATTTGAAATTCCGTTATCTTAGCCAGTGAGTGATCAATTCATGCAATTTTTTTTTCACTATCTCTTTTTGTTTGCGATCCTTTTTGAGATTATTCATAACAGTTTTGCAATTTTGATTTTACCGTTAACGTTACGCTGCTGCATTTTCACATTCACAATTCAAAAGTACGTATAGGATAAAGATTGATTGATCGATTAAATAATAATAATATTTGTTCAGGATCAAAATATATGCACCAAAATTAGTACTGGTGAAGCAAGTCTGTATTTTAAGAATTTACCTACATGTATAGCCACCTGTTTCTTCCCTTGGGTCAAAAGTATTCAGATTGTTTATCTCTTTTAAAATTGTGTCGAAGCATTTATTGTGTTTTGTTAACAATATTGTTTAATGAATTGATTTTATTCTTCAAACACTTTCATTCAGGCAATTAAGTAGGTCAAGCGGGCCCTTAATGACGTAACGCCAATCTCGTGCTATTGGCATTTCCGGTCTTCGATCTCGTCTTCCAATAGTTTTCCTATCAGTGTCTCAATCGAAGAATGAAGTATCCGTTGCCATTGACAACGAATAACAAATCAAATAACAGGTTACAATTAGATTTTAAAATATATTTTCGAATTTCCTGCGTCGTGTAAGGTGATTATTGATTAGCTGAGACAAACGAATTAATCAATGTTCGGGGCAATGTTATATCTTTAATTAACTTTGTGGGTTGGATCGCTTTTGTCAAAGAGTTAATTGATTTTTATCTTTTATGACATATTAACACAGACTGATTTTATGATAATGGTGCATCTCTTTTTCAATCAAGAAAAGCAATAAAAAGAGATTCTTTTGTGAGGTAGTTGTTAAAAAACTCCAAGTAAATCTTAATTACGTCTTGGATTAAATAAATTGAAGTTTTATGGTTGATTTTTAATGCATTTTGTTAACTTTTCAAATCCATGCTATGTTGCAACACGCGATGTGTCTTTTGAGGGCATTTACCAAGTTTCTCCTTATATATGTTTCTCTATAAAGATAAACCCATGCATAAACTGATTTTATTAATATTCCATGTTGCATCAAATGTCTCAAATTTTGTATTGTTCTTTTGTGTTGTTCTTATCAATTTCACTTGGCTTTGTTTTTTCTCTCTGTTTACCTCAAAGATTGAAGTGTGGAGAGTGCCACGCTTCTTGCACGAAAAAGACACCTTTGTTGACCGCCAAATAGTGCGTCTTTCTGCCCCTACCTACCTCTCCCCTTTTCCTGTGGTTCTTCAAAATTAACAGTTCCTTTGTTTCCCTACCCACCCCCATATTTCATTTATAATCATCATTTCAGGTCCATTTTATGATCATTTTCATGTTATGTCATGTTTCATTTTCACCTATATAGCGTTGCACGGGCGTAAAACACCAACTCACTCACTCACTCCGAGAATCAAGCATCTTTTTGTATTTTTACTTCTATTTGCATTCAGATGTTATTTATCATATTGGATCTTAGCATTCCATGTTTTTTTCATCTTGCATTTCTAACTAAAGTATTTGATCCAAATGATTTTTAGGAGTTGGGGCATTTATTCTGGAGTTGCAGCTCACAGTTTTTTCTGATGTACTTAGAAATATAATGCAACTTTTTGTACTTAATGATTTTCTTTACTAAAGAAAATGATGGAAAATGATTGAGTGATAAATTCTGGCTTTTCTAGCCTACGACTTATAGAATTATACTTGATCCATTAATTGCTCTGCCTGGAAATCTTGTTACTACAACGAATAAATCAGAAAATGAATAAAAATCTCACTGCAAATGTTACAATGTCAGTAAAAGAGTCAGAAATATTGGAAATCTATCAGGAATTTCCTCGAATGATAGGTCATCTGGTCACCAATTCTATCTCTGATGCTATAATAACTTGTATTTTATACGTTTGAAATGAGTATGGGGTTCTTTGGTCAATATTTCTATCGATGGTGCTATAATAACTTATTTTTTATACGTTTGAAATGAGTTCGGGGTTCGTGTAATAAAGAATTGATTGCGAATGTGTCAGAAATTTGTAGTTTTGTTGTGTTTGGTTGTATGTATGTAATGTTGGCAAAATTTATATGAACAAAGTCAGCACTCTTAAATATCAGAAAATTCCAGAGGAAGGGATAATGAGAATCAAAAGTATTTGTTACTGGGTAAATTGGAATCCAGGGCGATCCAGTATCCGCCTAGGCCAAACTGCAATCCCGATTTCTTCTAGTCTAGGACAAATTCAAAATATCCAAATTAGCCCAAGGAAGATTCTGGATCCTCCTGGCTGAATAGTTAAACGCTGGCTAAGCGAAAAAACAGTGCCTTTTGTACTAGTATTTTCTCGTCCCCAAGTCTTTTTGAGCAGCATTTCATTAAATCTTTAAGATTATGATGATAGCAATGAAAAAGAAGGGGGATCGAGTGTCATTATAACCTGGTTTTACCCATCATTTTTTAGATGCTTTACCATGCCAGGACCATTGCGCTTTTCAATTTCTTCAGTGTTTTTATTGCATTATATTGTTTTTTTTTTCTTCTTCAACTTTTGGGGTTTACTATACGGTTTGGTATCCTGATTTTGTTTATATAATTATGTTATCTTTTTTCATTGTGTAAGTTTAAGGATCAGACACCTATGGTAAAACATTGTGTAGAGGTCATTTGAAAGTCAAATATATGTTTGATTATAAGATTGGCCTCAATGTACCATGAGTATAATTTGTTCAAAGAGATTGTTAATTCCTCGATATAATCAGAGTAGCTCTAGTCATAGAGCGATACAAATCCAGGAAAAGACGGCTAAGAGCTTCCTAAGTAACTATTATTCCTAATCAAGCCGCATATGGCGGAATTCACTAGTGTATCTACCTAATATACCACGCTCGTATCAGCTGTCAATTTTTTGATGTATTAAGTTATTAATGGAAAGCTAGGGTCGATGGTAAATTGTTAGTTTCGGTCAGAATTAATAACGCCTAGCACTACACCTTACAAATTTAGACCAATTATTTGTTTAGGGCAGAAGTGTTGACGGCTAGCCTACGTCTAGTATTGCGCCATAAACAACTTAGACAACCAGATGATACAATCACAAACTTGCTCTGTTTTTCTCTAGAAGTATTACAAAAGCCTAAAATGTCTATTTTTTAGCTTTGAGTGCCATTACACATGTACAGCTATAATAAATTCGATTTTGGAAAAAAATAAATAACATCCAGCTGTTCATAATAAAAAATAAGGCAATGAATCAAATCTTAAAAGAAGTTTCTTTGCTGTTTTGTTTGCCTTTAAATTCGTATGAAACCCTAAAATACCGTATAGCGGTTATATTTGCGAGGTTCAAATTTTCGCTATATTCGCGACTACTACTCCATCGCAAAATTTAGAGGCCGCGTAAAAAAGAATCAAAACAAATTTGTGTTGAGAATGTTATAAAATCGCGATAATAAATGTCCGCATACATAACAACTAAGTCATTTGGTATGAAATCGCAAAATAAATATTTTTTTTAAATTCCTTATATCTTGAAGTGATAAAAGTGCCATATTCAAGTCGATAGTAAATTATAAGTTTCAGACAATATTTTTAACGCTTAGATGGCATCATAAAAAAATTAGGCGATCCATTAAGACGTCGACAATTAGAAGTTAAAAGGCACCATTTGTTTCTTTTATTTCGTAGTATCGTCTTAAAGCAAAGAAAAAATATTTACCTAAAATGCTTTAATTGCAACTAGAACTATATATGTATTTAATGTCTAAAGCATTAGTTTCGAAAAAAAATACTATAAAAGGTCTAGATCTGCATAAAAAATTAAGGAGATGCATCGAGCTATTTAAGGTTAGTGAGGACACCTGTCATGTGACCAAAAACAGCTAAAAATGCAAAAAACAAGTGCAAATGTCACAAATACTTTGAAACTTGTGTGAAATAGTTTCATTTAATAAAACTTAATCAAAATAAATTAATTTAACACAAATAAAATAACCATTCCTTCATAAATAAAATTTTTAAATAAAACAAGGGAGATAATCCACTTGAAAAATGACCAAAAAATTACAAAGATTTGTATTGTAGACAGAAAAATAAGCTGGTGACCCCCAGTTTTTATTGTTTTATTTCAAAATATATTGTATTTCATTGATTTTTATCAAATAAAAATAAAATTCAAATTCGTGGATTTTTTCTGCGACAAGATTTTATGCTTATTATTTGGCCTTTCCTATATAATCTATAGTAATTTTGGAAAACTTTGAGCCTAGATTGTGGGAAAACAAGCCTGGAAAGGGGGTCCAATATTTTTACATAAGATTAAGTATATACCTGATATCAATATATCAAAAAATTGGACATTTTAAATTCGGCATTATTTTTGGGGTCAGGTGTCCTCACTAACCTTAAATTAGAGTTTAAAAGCAGTCGTTGGTTATGTTTATAAAAGCCTTAATAAATGCCGAAAATAATGTGTGTAAATTCTTATTATAATAGCTTTTATTGCTATTAGTACTATATTCAAAATATAAGTTTCGGATAAAATTATAAAAAACCTAGCTTTGCATTCATGCATAAAAAGTTCAAAGCAGCTATTAGGTTCTTGTAAATCGTCTCATAGCTCTGAACAAATGTGTCTTGCTATCTTAAAAGCTTTAATTGGTAAAAGAACTATATTCAAGTCAATAGATTTGAAATATTAACACATTGTTCTGCATAACATGGCGATGTATCAAAACGAAGACGACGAAAGGTTAAAAGAATCCATTTGTTTCTTCTGTATCTAGAAGTCATCTGAAAATGTGTTTTGTCTTCTTTGTCTTTCTAAAAGCTTTAATGGCCATCAGAACCATATCATTATCTTTTTCTGAACAATACACCAGACATTTAAATATAAGACTGAGGTTCGTGTGAGCTTTGATCAAGCCTCAGAAACTTGAGTCTTGTCAGGCAATAGGATGGCATTTAATTATATATTTTGTATACAATAGGAAGATATTTCCCTACATCTATGGAAATTATAGTTAATGTTATACGTTTTGATCAGACAATCTTTTTAATTTCATCCGGTAATGCCTTAAAGCATGTCTACCTAAAGGTTTTCTTTAAAGATTATCTGTTTACTTTGACGTTATGTACTTCAGACATGATCGTTTAATGGCATTTAATACTGTTTTTTTTTATATAATAGATAGTCCGTTTTGGGGTCGTGCTATTCCGGAAAGTTCCGGATTTTAGAATTACCGTTACGTCAAAGATTATTGTAGATCAAAACTTTTGATTTTTTTTCTACTATTATAATTTTAATTTTCTTGTTTAGCTTAAGGTTTCTCGTCTTTGACATTGTGAATTACTTATACAACAATAGCTTGTCTTGGGGTTGTGCCATTTCGGAAAGTTTCGAATTTTGAAACATATGGTTTTCCTTTAAAGCCAAACCTTTAGAAATTTGTTTTCTTTGACATGATAAAGAATGATAAGGTCTACGTTTCTCTGTTATAAATAACTGACGTTTAAAAAAACAAACATAGAGGACAAATCCTTTAAAGCTTAAATACATTCAAGCAAAACGTGTTTTGTAAGGGTGACTGAATAGGGGTCGTCAATTCCTCTCTATATGTCATTTTGACTGTTATTGACCAAAAGCGAACAATTAAAAAAAAATAGACTGACAACAAATACTATATTAAAAACGAAAGAATATGGAATGTGTGCCAAAAAGACACGATCCACACATTGAAATGATTTTAATAAATGTACAAAAGCAAAATATCACTGCGTGTGAAGCGCTTTTCTGGATTAACCTTCATCAGACACGCTAGGAATTGAAAACTTGGAAAACCGTTAGAATATTAGATCTGATAAAAAAATGCCAAAAATATTACAACAATGACCAACAGATAAATTTATCAATTTTTAAAGAAACAGCCAAACGTGGTCAAATTTTGGAAATATGTAAACTGTGTCTTTTTAACACATATTCCAGTACTCAAAAATATATAAGAGCATATAATACCATTTTTATTCTTGTTAGTTAGGCAATTACATACAGATAAAAAGTTATTACACAGTAAATTGTCTTCCATAGAAACTTCATCATTCTTTTACCAATACCAATTAACTGGTCCCACTTTATTGTTAACATACATGTACATCTATGTAAAACTGATAAAAACAGTATACTGTCTTCCATTGGAAACATCACCATTTTTTTCGCCATTACCCATTTACTGTTCCACCATCATTGGATTAAGAATCAATCACATTTCTTAATTTAGTTAGAGACTCCATTATTGCTGTTTCCGGAGGAATTAATAGGTTTAATATTAACTTTTTAATGGATTCTAAATTTGAATTAGTTAACAGTCATTGCTTGTAAATCTGCTTCGACAGGTTCAACGGCATGTATCTAGTCGTTCATTTTAAAAATGGCTTTCCAAAAAGCAATGTTAAAAACAAAATATTTCCTTCATTTTGTTAGGAAAAGTCTTTCTTTTAACCATTGTTTGTGTAAAAGTCATTTACCATGAGAGAAAAAAAAATACAATACTTACTTTTACAAAAATCGTAATGCTTTCAGTTATGAATGTAATTTTTATGTAGTTTGATGAACACAATTGCTGTTAGGACCTTTTTGGTTTTTAGTACTTTTCGTTCAATATGTTTGGTTTATGACCTTTCAAAGTTTTGATTCAAATGCTGTTGATGGTATTTGTATTTTGAAACTGCTGGGTCGATAACCGCTGCTGGTGGACCAGAGGTCCCGAGAATAATCACAAGTCTGGTCGTCAGACTTGTCTGAAACGAATTTACCAATTATTTAATTTAATACCATTTGTCGTTGAAATTTCCGTTTATTGAATTCAAAAATGTTAAAAACACCAGGTTTCTTTCCTTGTACTGCATATGGTCGATATCCTCGTTGCTGGATTTGGCTTACCTGTTCGAACTTTTTTGGTTTCTAGTCCTTTTCGTTGTTCAATACTTTTGGGTTTTGATCTTCCAATGTTTTGATTCAAATGCTGCTGATGAAGGTTATTCCTTAAAATATGCATATACAGCATAACCAAATTGCCCGTTGTTTACCCGTTTTGGTATTTGTATTTTCTTAAGATTTTATGTATTTAAACCTTTTCTATTTGAGAAGATAGATATCTTATATGATTTACATTTATTAACAGCATAACCAAATTATCCGTTTTTATACCTGTTTAGGTATTTGTATTTTCTTAAGATTTTATGTGAAAGGGTTCCTGTTTTTAAACCTTTTCTACTTGAGAAGATATATATATAGGATTTACATTTATTAACTTTTTAATAAAAAAAGTTTCTGGTCGGTTGATGTTTGCTGGACAAAGAGGCAAACCCCAACCATATGATCACAAACGAGAGAGAGCCTGTGGTGTAGTGGATAACGTGTCGGGCTACTGACACCAAGGTTCGAGGTTTTATCCTTGTCCAGGGTGAACATTTCATGAACCAATTTTCCGACTCTCTCTTGACACCATTTGCGAGGATGGTCTCAAGAAACGATGCTAGTCCTTTGGAAGGGACGAAAAAAGGTTGTCCCGTGTACGGGAAGAGCAATACCATGTGGCATGTTAAAGACCCCTTTGTAGAGTTCGATATGAGTAGGTTCAATGAGGGCCGTTAACAAAGGCCAAACTCGCAAACTGCAGGCTGGAGAGGGATTAATAGAAGCATAAAAGCTTGTTTCCCAATCCAGGATAAATAAATATGTTTAAACTAATTTAAACAAAACAAATTCAGTTTACTTGGTTCATGCAAATGCATATCAGATCTTGGACTCGAGATATATATATATAAACCTTTGTTTTAGTTGTCTGAACAACGACCCTTAAAAAAACAACAGATTTATCTTAATAAGCGCATTTATTTCAATGTAAGTAAAGCAAAAAAATATATTTTGTGCCGCTACAATTTAAGGGCGGCTCATACATTGCTAATGTAATGATTTAATGGATCTGTTCCTCATAAATCATTCAACCATGTTGTTTATATTTTTTATCTTCCGCATGAAAGAATGGTACTTCGTACAATTAAAAAAAAGATAATTAAATTCATTAAAATCAATGATAGTGAAAAAAAAATACAAAACAACTCTTGAATACTAAATGAGCCCATTGTCCATAACGGGTTATCTGAATCTAGTAGAATCTAGAAGATAGTATAGATCGCCTTGAGATGGTGTTATATTGCCTCTAGATGGAGTTTTATTCACTTTATCGAGATTTAGATGCTTGAAGATTTTAGTAACAAAGTTTGAGATTTTAAGTTATGGAAATAATTATGTCCCGGCATGAAATGTATGTATTTATTATTGACTATAAGAGAATATTCGAAAAATGTTGTTTTGTTTTACCTTTAGTCACGTGATCAAACCAATCAGGTCTCACGAAGTCTCGGGTTTACGAGATTTGTTAATAGAAAACGCCTTGAATAAAGGCTTGTTCGTTTGTACTTTTAGTGCAAAGGCGTTGGTAAAATTTTGCTTTTGATTTTTCAATCAAAACTTTTAAGTTAAACATGCTTTATAGGGCATTCAGCCAAACTATTTTTTAATTCCCTTTGCAAAGTTCTTCCTTTAGTTATTTTAATTGTTCAATTGACGAACATGTTCATTTAAGCATTTATTAATTTAATTTTAAAATGATTCGGAAAAAGAAACATTTATGCAGTTTGAATTCCTGTCAACAAGATTCGAAAAAATGGAGCAAATCTTGCAAGTTTACTATGAAAGTTTTTTTTTAATTTAAATTGAAAAACCAATCTTTTTTTTTTAAGTAATAATAAGAGAGAATTTTGTTGTTAATTTGGCATTTGTGGCTCGACATTTTTGACGTTCTTTTATTTTCAAACTCTGGCAATGACTCTATGCTCTGTCCTTTTCAGTCATATTATATTTAAAACCACTTAGGCTCAGATTGAACTAGATAAATACAAATGCTAAAAACTTAATGAAAATTATATTTTCAATTGATAAGTAATTAATATATTGTTTACATCTGCCTACATCAATAATCATATTACAACAATCATTTAATTAAAAAGTTACACTTCAGTTCCATATTAGAATTCTGTAACAGTCCTAGCATAAGATAAATATATAGATATGAGCTAATGGAACTAATAAATCAGTAATTATACTTAAAAGCTTTTCTCTCCTGTTGACAGGCTATATGTAATGTAATGTGCATACGAGTACATAAAAGCTAAGGTTTTTAATTTCGTTCCGAAGGCCATCATAGCTAAGAAACACTGGAAGAAGCAATTAAACCAGGCTACTTCTTCATTAAGGAGCATTTTGACGCTTAGTGGGAGGGGGGTTAAAAATGTATGTTAAAAATCGGCGAGGGAGTTTAGTTGTTAAAAACAATGTAATGAGAGTTAAAATTTTAGTAAAACTGGACCTAAAATCCTTTCCTCTTAAGTAAACGAATCTGACACATATGTTATACATACTTTTAATTTGGTTTAAACGATTTTTTTTGCTTATGATTGTAAATTGATTTGTATTTTACTCCTTTTATCATACTATACTGTTTTGACTTAACGTTATTGGAGATCTCATACATTGTATCTAAATTTACTTTTTTTATCTATATAAGACTGTCATGACTCCGTGAGTAGTTATTTTATTTTTCTCCATATCATTCCATGTTTGAATCTAAATCAGGAACAGACTATTCTCTAAATTAGAAATTATATTAAAACGTCAGTCGTTCGATTTGACGTAATTTTATCAATTAACTATTGTGCCAATCTGTCTGTACGTTAAATCATAGCATTCCTTTTCTGGATAAAACAATTTAATCCATAGGGTAATATTAATCAACAAAAACCCGGAAAATCAATTCTAGTCCAATTCTGTATCAGAAATTAAATCGCCTCTTATCAGTCAGTACGTTTTATTGACAGGCAATTGTTATGTTCCTTAATATAAACGCTTGAATGATATAGATCATTGTTTCTCGTCCAGGAAAAAATGGCGGCGGGTCTTGATGGATGACAAAATAACAATTTAATTATACACGTTTGTTTGTGGCTGTTTTGATCGATTTCGATGGCCATTGGATAGAAATATAAACCGAGAATAGCTACCGCGAATTACGTTACTATGTAATTTTCGTTTCAAAAAATACATCACTCTTGTTGAAGTC
This sequence comes from Arcuatula senhousia, assembly GCA_963971305.1. Classification (NCBI taxonomy): domain Eukaryota; kingdom Metazoa; phylum Mollusca; class Bivalvia; order Mytilida; family Mytilidae; genus Arcuatula; species Arcuatula senhousia. The sequence continues at coordinate 35,311,050 of OZ020317.1, read as the reverse complement.
ATGAACTCGTTTGTTGTATAGGAAAATGAGAGTAACGGTTAAAAAATAATTCCTCTCCCATTGGATATGTTGATTAAACATATTAATAGTATAGTACAATAATGATGGCGTATCTTAATCCATTTATGGGTCGATTTGATTTATCTTACATGTTTAAAGCCCCCCAAAAGTAATAGTTTGCTGATAGGAGGCTACTCCAGGAATGATACAAATATGCAGCATATACAGATTTCTATTATATTGTTACTTGCTTTAATATTTTGTTTTTTTTATAACTAATGGCTGACAGATGAAATTATTTTTGGTTTTCCCATATTAATACCTTATATCTATTATCTTATTAATCTTTCTTTAATGATTTTCTATTTTAGAAAAAAAAATACTTTAAGTTCTATGTAAATATGTATTTTGTATCTTATTCTCGAGATATTTTTCTGTAAACATTTATTTCTTGAAAGGTCACCGAAGTGGTTACCATTAACTACAAAATATATATTGATAACCCTTAAGACAAAGAACACATTTCTTAATGTTTTTCATTTTGTAAATGTTATATTAAAACAAAAGTAAATATGTTTGTTCAAGATAAATATTTTTCTTGATATCAGTGTGTCATCAGGTTCAATCTTGTTAGTTGTTTCATCAGGTGTGTGTACTTAATTCTACTTTTTTCAAAATTTGATAACTTTTTTGTAAGCGTTTTATTTAAATGGAACCATTATTATCCATAGAAAGAGACGAAACAAATCGGTTATGCAACTCAAATTCAAGAGTTCTTGATATAAACATCAGAACGGGTGTCAATAAAATCATTACCTTATGCTTTGCATATCTTAAAAGAGTAACCTCTCATCAGCGGTATTTGAATCAAAATGCTGTGGATTCATTTATTTTCGTGGGTACCAGTTTTCGTGGTTTGATGAAAACGGATCAGTTCGTGCTTTCTTGATTGAAAAATCGAAAGAGACGTACTCTACCCAAAACTTCAAACAAAGCAGACAATATATCCGCAATTTGCAGAACCGAAACCTGGGTTTGCAATATCAAGCAGGAACTGCTTACTCTTGTTTGTTGAGCTATCCAAATCTCAATATTGTTTGTTGAAAATTATCAATATCTGGAGAATTTTCAATATCCATTGTTGACGTTTTTTCCTTTCATTCTTATAAGTTCATTAAGTACAATCGTTTGTTACTTAATTCCTTCAATTACGTCATATTAAACGAACATGTCGTAATTTCCCCATTTCCGCCTATTTACGGCAAAGGTCAATGAATGGATCATTGCCATGCTTTTGTATTTGGCACTCTATACCAATGTTTATATTCATTGATCAGTTGAAAAATTCATTGATTCTTTTTCCTTTTTTTTAAATAGTCTTTCTGAGTCTATTAGACAGCAACAAGCCTTAGACATGTAAAATTTATTAGCAGACTGGTTCGTTGTGTTTTTGTTCCATTCATTGGGTTTTAGGATGCACCACCATTCTTCCATGTGAGTAACTATGTTTCATTTCAATGGTGACGTTTTGATTTTGTTTCAGATCATTCATTGTAAGGGTTTATGGAGATAAAAGTAAAATTTGAGCTCGTTCCTTTCGTACTTATGTTTCATTTCAATGGTGAAGTTTTGATTTTGTTTCAGATCATTCATTGTAAGGGTTTACAAAGATATGAGTTAAACTTGCGCTCTTTACTTTTGCAACTATGTTTCATTTCAATATTGTAGATTTAATTTTGTTTCAGATCATTTATTGTAAGGGTTTATGGATAAAGTTAAACTTTTGGGGGCTGTTTTGGTGTTTTGTATTAAAGTTTATGAATTTAAAATAAATTTCTTATCTTAAGTACAAAAAAATGTAGCTATGTTTCATTTCAATGGCGTAGTTTTGAATTAATCTTAATCTTATGTTTTATGGGTTTATGGTACAGTTTAGCTTAAAGTTTTATAATGCATTATTGAATTTGGTTTAGTTTTTTTAGGATTAATTGAAAAGAGTAAAACTTGTATTCATTATGTTTTGGGCTGTTTTGGTCTTTTGTTTTAGAATTATATTTGAAAGTTTAAATAACTATGTTTGATTTCAATGATGCAGTTTTTAATTTTTTTTTATTTTAAAGTAAATGGTTAATTTTTAAACTTATGTTTGTTTACTTTTGGCTGTTTTGGTCTTCTGCGTTAAAGTGTTTTTTTTTTTGGTGTATTTTTGGTTTATTTTAAAAGTATTTATTGATAAAAGTTAGACATGGGTTCGTTAACTTTTTTTTTGGGGGGGGGGGATATTAAAGGTTATGAATTTATATTAAAGTTTGAGATTTTGATATGGAAAGTGAATTTTCCATCAGTATTTATGGCCTGAAGATTTCTTTTTTTATGTTTCTTGTTTGTATTATTGTTATGACTTCGGTGATGATGAATATCAAGTTAATAATGTTTTTTTTTAACCGGGTTGTTAATGTAATTGTTTATTATGAAAAAAATAATACGAGAACAGTCTAATTGGGGTTAAAAAACTAGTTTATTGTTATTCCGTTAAGTAATTTATTGCCTTTTTTAATAGTGTACGTCATTTCGTGTAACTTAATTAAAAGATAACTTCCGCTCTGATGCTCGCAGTTTACACTGTTAACTTCTTAGTCCTTAATGTGTATAAGGCTTGATAACGTTTGATCAATGTGAATTATGAGATTGTTTAATACTCGAACGTTTCTTGAGGTTTTTCTCATTTAAGTGGACTAACATTTAATTTCACTAATAGTTCATTGTTTTATATAATTTTTCTTTTAATTAAACTCATTTCATCACGATAAGCTTGTGCCATTTATGGACTTTTCTAACAAGTTTGTTTTAATTTTTTTTATTTATTTTCTTATCTTTCTTTCATTTCAGTGTTGCAAAGTCAAAAAATAAAAGCCCTGATTTTTTTAGGACTAACCAAAACCTGTCTGATAATTCTTAATAATGTAAATAATCTAAGCAAAGACCCTAAGACAGATAAATTAAGTGTAAAATATTCTAGATCGTAATTGATATTCATTTCTCAACGGCGCAGTAGCATAAATTATTCTGGCTCAACAACTTTAAACTTGATTGACCGGTTTATTTCAAAAGAATAATTCGTGATAATCATTCCTTATCTCTCTATAAATGAATTACTTTTCTAAGCAACATACGTGGTCGTTGTATATTTCGATGCCAATAAAATCATTATTTGCATATTAAATGTAAATTTTCTATGCTATTTTTCCGATCACTACTTTTGATTATTTTCGGATCAGCCTCGATCTAAAAATTACTTCCGCTTGAGATTGAGGGTTACAAAATAATAAATATGACACGAATAGCTTTGAAACAAGGCCATTGTTTTCGATGTAATTGTGTTAATAAGGGGTCTAAAAGATCATGTAGATAAAACTATAACCACAGATATTTTACCTCCTCGAAGTTTCGTGATTACGTGTTATTCCATTGTTTAAAAAAATCAGCGTAATCAGATCAGGGTCAATTTCTTTATTGTTTCCCTATTTGATTAAGAGGCTGTCCATGTAGAAATCAGGCAAAAACCTACAGAGTCTGGCACATGAAGAATTTTATCCCAGCAAATTTATTGTTTTAATGTAATGTTGGACTCGAATGTAAAACAAAAATCACAAGGATTCGTTTGAAAGCAGCATGGATGACTTGTGGTTCAGCCTGAAAGTTCATGAACAAAGCAACCAAATTTTGCAAATATGCAAGAGTTGTCTCCCTTTTTCTGCATATTTTCAATGCATTCTTTATAAATTATATCCAAGTTATCAATTTAAGAAACCAAAAATCTGCATTTGTTTTAGGGAATGGATGTTAACCTGATGTGAAATCAATGAATTTTTTTGATAAAAATTAAAATTTGTCATGTGCCAGCTATTGCCTGGGTTTTGCGTGGACAGCCTCTTAACTACATCGGTACCACTGTTCTCAAATAAAAGAATATTTGTTTTTCAATTTTTTTTTTCTGTTTTACAACGTCTGTTCGGTTGTTTTTGTGTTAATAATTTTTGGTATTTGTTTGTGATGTTTTCATTCGTGTTTACTGGTCTAGTTGACGCCCTTTCGGACTTCCGAATGCCCCATTGTTGCCGCCTCTTTGCTTCCTTAAGACAACGTTTCGATAAAAGTAATCATTTTACTTGAAATACAAATGACAACAAAGTTCCAGACAATAAATTTTGCTACGCCTAACGCGCGTTTCGTCTATTCAAGACTCATCAGAGGCGCTCTACCAAAAATATTAAAAATGCCAAACACTAAATGATTATGAAGAGCATAGAACATTAATCCAAAAATATCAAACTGGGAAACCAAATTTTTACTAAGAGGGTCAACCTATGTCTGGGGTAGGAAGAGCCTTAGGGTTTAGACAATTTTGAAATTTAAACGGGTAATTTAAAGCTTTGATGTGTTCTCCAACACAAAAGTGTTGGTGCCGGAGCAGGCTAAGTTATTTCTTTTAGTCTACCGGTAATGAATAAGACCGTTTGGCATCTTAGCATTATTAACTTATGAATGTCAAATACAATGTTCATGTAGCAAGCCATAAACTAAACTTCATGATAATATTATAAATAAAAGTTTAAATGACAAAATATTTGTTCATACATACTGTTCTTTCGAATTTGGGCATTTTCTTGGTCATTTATTTAATAAAAAATGAGAAGGCTGCTTTTTTTCAAGTTTAGCGATCGTTTTTGCCATATTGAAATTTGATAAGATATTTAAAATTTTAGAATAATTTTGTAAATAAAAATATATAAAATGGTGTTTGCCTTTACGTTTGTCTATGAAAGATTTCACCATGTTTCTATGCAATTTATAAAGTCTTAAATGTATTATTTGGAAATTGTTTAATGTGTAAAAGTTTTGAAAGTAAACATTTTCCAACTTTTAACTCATTTTGCAATTGATTCGTCAATATATTAAACAAATAGAATTTTAATAAAACTACCAATATGCTAAGTAATTAAATATTGACATAATCATTTTAATTTCAAATTCAGAAACAGAAAATATATGTGAAAGTAACGTTAAAAACAATTCAAATATGAAAAGTTGAATAATCTAAACACCTAAAGTTAATTTAACCTCAAGATTTCCCACTCATTAGGAAAAAAGATCACAGTTAACAATTGATATCAGTTCAACGTTACGTCAACGGTCTAATGTTACGTTACACTGATTTTTGTATCATCAAATTTAGATTAAATTCACGATAAATGAATGTGGACAGATCTTACAACTGTTTAATGTCCCAAGAAGTTATTTATTCATACATTGTAGCTTTCACTTATAGAGCATTTAACTTCTTGAAATTGAACGGACAGAATTTAGTGACCAATACCTGAATTTACTGCAGTATTTTAACGTTTTCAGTATACATTCAGTATTTCAAGGTAATAACAAAATTACCAAACTTGGAGAATCAATCTCAAATGTCCATAAGACGAAAAAGAAAGCAAGGAATACATACCGGAAAAATTTAAGATCGCAATGGTCCTGACTTGGTACAGGCATTTCAAAGGAAACGGTGGGTTAAAATAATTTACTCGCAAGAAATCAAGTAGAATAAAGATGGTTTCCAGTAAAAACTAGAGATTATACACTTGACACTACTGGAATGACTGGATGCATGGGCCTTTAACATTTTCTAATGATATTGAACTTAAACTTTTAAGGATGTTGGAATGTCGGTTTCTGCAATTTTTAACATTTTTTCGGAATCCTTGGCTTTATTCCATCAAAATGAGGCAACAAATTTTGCACAGTAACCCAAAGTTTTCAGTTGTTAAACGTCTTAATTTCATCATATAAATACCTGTTTTCATTATTTTCAAATTCTAATTACTTTTTCACAGGCTTAAACAGCAAAATTATGCTTATTTTAAAGCTTCAAAAAAAAAGAGAAAACATTTTCCCACCAAACTTTAAACTCTTATTACCTTAAAAACGAGTACGGTATCCTATTAAATTGTTTGCTTATTTTGTATTGTTAATTGTTCCTTTATGATTTAAGAAATCAATTTTAAAACCTCTTCACTTTCAAAGTCACCATCGAATATCCTTAAACTTTTAACAATTAATACGTTCAGTATAAGCAAGAATACATCAGTAAAGTGTGTCCGATCATAATATTATTGGCTTTACTAGTGTTACAATGTTCCAAGATGAAATTTTGTTAATACTATAAACTACTACAGTACTCTACATGAAAAAAATAACCTTTAAAAAGAAATATCGTAAGAAAATGTTATCTATGTAAATCTGTTTTAAAGTAATGATCACGCATATAGGATACATTCACGTGTGAAGGAACAACATTGAGTTCACTTAAAATCAAAGAGTTATGTTTGACCATATACGAAACTTATTGAGAATGTTGACTCTTGTTCTATTTCTAATTCCCGGATTTAATTTCCTAAACATTTCTTAAAAACAGTAACCAAAAAAAAATATTTTATCTTAGCATACTAAGGCGGAATTGATTAAAATGAAATTTCGAATAATTATAATTTAAACATAAATAGCAAGTATTTAAGAATATTTTCGTCAAAGAAATGAAAAGCTAAGGTTTGGTAATGTAAAAAAAGTAACTTTACCTTGTTTATTACATTTAAGCCAATTTTATGATATCGGATATTTACCACCTCCAAATTACCAAGTTAAGAGATATGATATACCTAAGATATATATTTAAAAATAATTAGAAATGGTGTAGATTTTTATAAGCATATTGAATCAACAATTTGCGTCAGCAACATAGCCCTAGGGACTCTTAAAATAATGCAGATTTTTCGCTAATTGTACAATTTGTGTCCCTACGAGGACATATATATTACTTAATCATTACGGGACATTGTCTCATTAATGTTAATTGTTGATATAATCTATACGCACCTCATTAATTTGACCCCTAAAGTGTTGTCCAGTTGATGGTACAAAAACGCTGGGGACGTTCAACGGTTCTCCGAAACAATGGATAAATATCTTAATAGAATATACATGCCTAATTATCTCCCTTTAATATTCTTCTTATTTATTACAAAACATTGATCTAGACCATGTAAAGAAATATTCTTTATAAAAAGGTACCAAGAGGTTTGGAATAATTGAATAAAGCGACCCCTTATGGGCAATGATCGATGTTCCTTTTATGCCTGTTGCTATAAGATCCTATAAGAGCAGGGGAAGTTTGAAATTCTGCACATGTTCTAATATCAAGTTTATCAGATATTACATATATTTATATTTTGTAGTTCTTTTGACTTTCGTGTAAAGGGGATCATAAAGAGACTCTATACGTCTTTATACTACTTTCGGTTACCCTCATATAACACTACTGTAGCCGTATGTCTGGGCATTTTCATCTTAAACATTAAAATACTTAGTAATAATAGTTCTGGTGGATAATTGGTCTAGTTATGTTCCGAATTACAACTGGTTCACTAAGTTGTTTCGACCACGGATGTGATAACAGAACAACAAGGACCCCAGATGTGATAATAGAACAACAACAAAATTAAAATTAAGTGGAATTTGCATTTAAGAGAATGATTTTAGTTTCAATTGCCGTACTGTGGTGTTTTTCAATGTATAATTTTAATCCCTCTGAACTGTATTGTTCTGGGTGGATTTCTCAACTTTCGTCCTTGGACAATTTTTAACAGAAAGGAACTAAAATCCTCAATGAAGTAAAGGACCAGAATATCGTGAAAACCCGTACAAATGTAAGTGAAGGAAGGATTAATTGTTTATATAAGTGATGGCAGGAAAAACCAAAAAAGGGGGAGGGGGTCATCGAGCTCACAAGAGCCATCATCGTCACAATCACCACCGGCAGCAACAGCGTCGACAAGACGCGGAAGGCGGAGGTAGTTCCGGTGGTGTTCACGGTGGTTCGGACGATGAACATCCCTCCGCCCATGATATTCCTCTAGGCGATTTTCAAGCCCCTTTATTGGACTTCTTTTTACCTGAAGGGTAAGGATAAGTTTGTTTTAATGGCTGAATTATATTGTTTAACTGAATGCCAAAAAAAAAAAACTAAATTTGATAAAAAAAAAAGCATCAATTTTGTTTTAATTTGAAATGCAAATGCATTTTAACACATTTCCTTTTTTTTAAAACCGCTCTTTGCTTTAAGATTTTTTTCTCCAAATAAGAATTTAGCTCGCATTTTCTAAGGAAGGTAATGTTTCTGCCACTTTAGATAAAAAAAATATGTGTGAGGCAATACTATTCAAAAACATGCACGATGTGTGAAACTAAGGAACTAACTTTGTTAAGACATTTTTTTTCACATCTTACTTTACTTTAAGCCATATATCGAGAATGCATTTTTATAAGTAAAACCTGTGATAAATGAAGACAAACCTGACCCATTTTGATTGAACCTTTTTGGTTGTTTTTTTTTTGTTTTTTTGGTTTTTTTTTTTGCCGAATGTATTTACTATATAGTTCTATTTTGGGTATATTTGCCAACTATTTTAATTTCTGTTTTAACAATTTGCTAGTTAATTTGCTTTCTTTATTCTCCACCTCGTGAGTTTCTTTTCCGTCAGGGTCATATAGATACATTAATCATTTCCATTCGATTAAACGCACATCTGCAACCTAATTCTCCTAAACACCACGTGATTAAACACAAAACAAGACGTTACAATCCCCTACAAGGTCAATACCCATATACTGTTATTAACAGCTATATCATTCAAAAACTCATCTAACATGAAACAAATGGCCATTTCCCTCGACAGTTGTTTTCTAACCGTTATTATAAATAAAATGGTAAACTATATTCTATAAGGACAAAAAATGACATCCATTCTCCCATTATTGAATTTGCGTGTTTGCTATTCATCGACAGAAAGGGGGATAATTAATTGATTTATAGGTCTGGGCGGTAAGATCTGTAAGATGGTGTACGAAATGTAAACAGACAATTCTAATAAATTTTGCCCACTGAATTGTTAGTTCTACATTGATAACAATGAAAAAAGAAAGATATTCATAGGAAGCATGAAGGAGGCAAATAAAGTAATGCTGCTTATGCATATTTTTTCATGAATTCTTGTTGTTGAGACTGAAACATTGAATCGGAAATGAAAACAAACATTTCTAATAAATTTTGCCCACTAAATTGATAGTTCTACGCTCACTCTTCCGGAGCACCTACGTTCACTCTTGTTACTTCTTGAGTTCGTGATGTTGATTTGTGTTCGGTTGATTTTGTGTTTTGTTTTCTTCGTGTTGTTCATTATTTGTGTTAACCGGTTTTGTCGTTGCCCTTTCGGACTTTTGACACTAGAATGCTCCTTTTGGTGCTTCTTAAACATAACAAAAATAGACAAAAATAGACAAAAATAGACAAACAAATAAAGATAAACACCCATCCGTGGAAACCCCTCTGAAAAGGGGGTTCGATTGTTCTTCGTCCTTTAAAGTGATAAGAAATTTGTTGGCAATTGGTAGAGAAATAAGCATGAAATACATTACTCCTAAACACTTAACTTTTCCTGAAGATTTTTTTTTCATTTCTGCACTGATCCCTGCGTTAAAAACATTCACTATCTTTATCCACTTTCATGAAGCGTTTTATTGACATATGGCCGCCATTTTTAATCCTAGACGTGTGTTTCTATTTCCGGTACACAATTTCTACCATTTCCGTTTTGTAAACAACAATTACTGATAAGAATTCTCCCATTATAGGTTGTCGCTAATAGCAATAAAAGGTTACATTTATTAATAATTAAGACTCACATCGATCTGTTGTCGAGTTTAAGGACACCACTTAACGGTTAATTGAAATAGAAGCTATTTCGGATAATCGAGGTTTTACCAGCTATCAACTATGTCTTAATTTTCTCTTAGCTGCAATGCGGCTAGTGTTAGGCTATTTCTTGTTTGAGTTGTTAATCAAATTAATTTTGAATGACAAACAGGACAAAACATCGTTGAACAATGAAGTTTAACATTATATTTCAATGTTATAATTATTAGTTTAAAGAAATTGAAAGATAAAAGAAAGATAAATCTGGTAAAAAAATCATCAAAATATACCATAATAACCAAACTTTTAATAAGTTTACCAACATTGCTAGGGCTACAATCAGCCAGTGTACTTTAAAATAATTTTCAGGGTCTATATTGAGACAAAATTTACCAAAATGTGTGAAGAAAAACAAGGATAATTTCCAACATCCGATTTTCAAAGTTTGCTGCAAGAAATAAACACAATTTCTAAAAAAAAACAAATACTGATTAGTGTGAAATTTTAGACTTTTGTATGCCATTGTAAAACATAAGTGCCCAGGATATATATCAACCCTTTTTTAAAATCTGATTGGATAAAAAAATCGCCATGACAGGCTTATCACGCTATTTTTCTTCATCACTTCGTTCCTTTAAAAATGATTTCTTAATTCCTTATTTGTAGATATAGCACTCCAAGAAAATAACTCACGTATTTGATTAATAAATGAAATATAAATTTATCATGATGACGTCAGACAAATGTGACTAGTCCGCAGAATTTGATTATATTCATATCAATTGGATGATATTAAACTGAAGTGATAAACGACAAAGAGTTATATTCATGTCAGAATAGTTACAATTGCTCGTGACAGCTCATGTCGTTTAACTCTCGTCTGCTTTCTGTTCAATCTTAAAGCGGGTCAACTATTTGAGTTGACTTGTTTAGCATCAAAGATATTCTTATGAAAAAGTACTGTTTCAGAAGGCTTAATGGTTTTTTATGCCCCCGCGACGACATGTCGGGGGGCATTAAGTTTTACTCATGTCCGTCCGTCCGTCCGTCCGTACGTACGTACGTCCGTACGAATTTCCGTCAAGCTTTTCTCAGAAACCGTAAATGGGAATAACTTTAAACTTGGTAGGATGGTTCAGTATTACAAACAGTACGTCCTAAGTGAATTTTAGACCTGTCGGACATCTACTTCCTGTTTGGGGCTGGATAGATACCAAAATCGACATCAAAATTTCCGTCAAGCTTTTCTCAGAAACTGTACATGGGAATGACTTGAAACTTGGTAGGATGGTTCAGTATGACAAACTATATGTCCTAAGCGAATTGTAGACCTGTCGGACATCTACTTCCTGTTTGGTGCTGGACCGATACCAACATCGACATGAAAATTTCCGTCAAGCTTTTCTCAGAAACCGTACAGGGGAATGATTTGAAACTTGGTAGGATGGTTAAGTATGATTAACTATGCGTCCTAAGCGACTTTCAGACCTGTCGGACTTCAACTTTTTATTTGAGGCCAGCGGGGGCATCTGTGTCCCATGGACACATTCTTTCTTTATTTTTATAAACACGCACTCGATTCTAAATGAGGGAGTGTGTGATTGAATGTTTCACACATTTTTAAGGCCGGTGGTCCATACCATGTTTTCTGCTGTCTAATTTTATATGCTTCTAACTGGCCTCACGTTCCAATATCTTTTAAGTATAACTTTTGTTAATTTGAAATCTCATAAACTTTTATTTCTATTTTTACTTTCTCATGACAAACCAGTTGTTTACGTCTATTTAACGCCTTCATTGACCTTCATTTAAAATTAAAATAAGTTAATCCCACTAAAATCTATAAAATTTTAATGATTTCTTCGATTTTATTGAAAACTAAACTTTCCCTCCTTTGTTTGTGAATTGAATGAAAAAAAATCCTATCCTTTGTGATTCATAATTTACATTATTCATTATTATATGCAAGTGTCGTTTGGCCAGTTACATGACACTTTCCCGCCATGTGATGTTTCAAATACGTCATAATTGATTAAGTCCTTTTTTCAAAGTCCAATACTCATTCAATTGGAAGGTGGTACAATTATTTTACTCTCAGGATTCTAGTCCTTGTATTTAAATTATTGATAATTCCCTTCTAGCTTGGCCATTGATGATTGCAAGTATGTTTAAGCTACTACAATAGGTACACTAGGTGAAAATTGATCGAAACCATTCGGAATCATAATATCATTCGGAACAAGTATGGCAGATATTCATTCTGTTAGGAAGTTGAGAGAATTTTATGTTTAACGGATTTTTTCCTTGTATATTAAAGGGAATTAAGAATGCATCTTTTAAGTTTGTGTGCGGTGAGGTATTTTAGAATTTCGTGGAACTAATATAGAAATGATATGTTTTCTTGTTCGGAAGAAATTTGCACATAAATATATAACGAGAGAAGACAAAGATATGATGTAAGTTATTATCAAATACTTAATATATAATTTTTATGGTAAAATTGCTAAATTGTCTTAATCTTTATCAAATTTGTAAGGTATCAGACTAATTTTCTGATATAGGATTTTTTTGCCATTGATTGCAAGGCTAAAAACAATGGACGTCTACCCCTAGCGTAGGGTCGGTTAATGCCATACTGTAAATCGATTTTAAGATCTTATAGTATCATTAACCATAGTAAAATTATATAGATGCGTCTTCAGATTAGATCTATATATATGTCATCTCTCTCATCGCAAATGGAATCATTTATAATTTCGTTTTGTTAAAAGCGGTTTTGTATTTTACCACTTCATTCGTATGTCCTCGTTCGTTTTCTTTCAGTCAACATGTCTTCGTGTTATATTACTTTTTACTTCGTTCATATACCATATCTCTCATTCTGATTATTTTTTTTCTTTTTGTCAAAAGCGGGTTTATTTATCAAATTTCATTCGCAAGTCTGCCTTTTACCACTTTATCGTAAAGTTTGTGTTATAACGCCGCTTGTATCTTTTAATCGTGTTTGAAATTAATCTATACAGGTATATCCATTTTTTTTTCGCAAATTAAATTTCATTTTGTAAAAAAAAAATATTTGTATGGCTCCGCTTTTTACCTTGGTGTTTTTCCATGGAGCACTTATACGGTATCTTAGATACTTTTTCTTTAAAAGAAATAACCGTTACATTGTCCATTACTTTCAAAAGTGTTTGTTATGCTCATATCCTTTAAGTTCGTTTTGTCAATTCAAGGTGCGACGTTTTGTTTTCTTTTATTTGTTAAATATTGTTTGCAAACTTTAAAGTAAATAGACAGAATAAGAAAAAAAATGAAACGACACCGTACACTTTTGTTTTATTTCTTAGCGTTTTAAATTCAAATATTTCATATGCCATAATTTACAAATAAAGTTTAATGATTTTCAATTATGGGAGGTGCCAAGATATTGGGCATGCATTTTGTTCTTGATATGACGTACAAAGTGTTTTCTCTTGATGTGACGTACGACGTGGTCTAAATTGTCAACAGAAGGAAAACCCAAAATGATAAAAAAAGAAAAGAAAAAAATCGGCAGATGTTCATTTCAAACATGTAAAACATGTAGGAACCTGTGCCTTCATTATCAATGTTATTTTTTATTCCCCCGGCACAATTAGCGCTCTTTACTCTAATTTACAACAAAAACCGAACAAACATTCTATTATATGATACCTGTAATTAATTACATAGATATCCCGAAGACATCAAAATATTATAAATAATAACAGGTATTTTTATACAGAGATTGCAATGAAATCAATACTTTATCCAGCTTTGTTGTTCCTTTTTATTAATTATGATTATTGAGTTTTGCCTACAGTTAATCAATCTTGGGGGGAAATAACAATGATTAGGTCCAAATTACAGTGGTTAGCCTTCTAATGTGATTGGCTATCTGATAAGTGAATTCCAAGGCCTGACAAAATATAGAGAAAAATTATATATATACTTGCTATGTTTGGCCCCTACCGTTATGTGACCGTGATGTTTGTTTGCTTGAACTTTCTTAAACGTCTTCCTATTTGTTAAAATAAGCCCAAATTACTGTGTTCAGCCTTCTGATTCGATTGGCTACATGTATCCGGAATTTGAATTTCAGCGCCATACAGCGGCAAAAATCGAGCCAATAAAACGATTAATTTGTATCGCGAATCGATGCTTTTGTTTTTGTTTTCTTATATGTCAACTGGTTTTTGTGGTATTTTGTCATTTGAGACTTAAATATCTTTTTGATATCATATCTTTTTTTGTGTCGCTTCAAAGTTTGTTTGCACTGTCTATAGCGTCTCCTGTTGTTGTTTGTAGCTTGTTTTTGAGATGTGAAAATTGCTTATATTTGTCTTTGGTTTCAAAGAAAACATCTTGGTATTTAGTTTAAACATGTATATTTATCCTTTAGTGGAAAACGAGCTTTTTGCTAATGTATATCCGCCTCAAGTTTGCAATATACGAGTATGGCCTCTTTATCGGTCGCCTTAACGCTTACTCTTTTCGAACTCTAATAAGAAGGTCTTTAACGTATAAGGGGTATTACCCTCCCCTTACAAAAGATTTTTTTTCATCTCTTCCGAATGATCTGCACCGTTTCTTGAGACCATTCTTGCAAATCGTACCAAGAGAAAGTCAGTTAATTAAGGTTTATGAAATTTTCACCCCCGAAAAGAATCGAAGCATGATAGCCCGACTCGTTTGACATTACACACACACACAGTCACCTCGTTATTTGATATTCAAAAATCGCTTTCCTATTTATTTGTTTTCATAGAAATAATGTCAACCGTTTAAAGTTAATTCTTTGAAAGTACATTAAGAACCACCGTACTAGCATTCGATTCAATGAAAGAAAATACAAGATCATTGCTGATAAGTTCTTGCCACTAAAAGAATCCTGGTATATCTATATAAAACAGTGACAATAGCTTGGCTTAACCAGGCCATTCACGATCAATAGCAAACAATAGGATATGTAATATATGTACATGACGCAATGTGTACGCCTGCAAATCAAACTATCTGCAATGAGATGAGTTGGCGGGCTTCAGAAATAGTGCTTATCATATGCATGTATGTAACAATTAAAATGTTGAACTGTATTCATTCTTGTCAACCGCCACAACGCAGAGCGGGACATAGAAATGCCGACCTTCCGTGCGTGCGTGCGTGCGTGCGTGCGTGTGCATCCGTCCGTCACACTTTTTTCTCAGCTTTTATTAATCCAAGGCTTTGAATATTTGGTATAAAGCTTCAGGTGGCGGTTCTAATTTTCCTTGGTCCACATGTACTTGTTTTCACTGTTATTAATTTTCATAGCTTTATCAAGCTCTATCAGATATATTTAATTTAAATTTTTCTTTTCTTGTCTTTTTTGTTTTTTGAGAACTATTATCTGTAAAAGAAGCAGAGGTACCAATGGGGCATCCGAATGTCAAAGTCCGAAAGGTCAGAGACAAAACCAGTAAACACAAACAAGGAAAGGACGAAATAACAGACAACATATAAAACACGGAAACACAAAACCTACTGTAATATCAATTAACTCGTAACGAGAGTGAACTCAGGTTCTCCGGAAGAGTTAGCGGAAGAGTAAAAGCTCTAGTTTATGGACGGGTTCGATTTATGTCAATCTATGTTAATCTATGTTTTATCAAAACTGGTATTTTTTCACTGTATCAAGATAGAAAGTCTTGTCCTAATCCATTTAAAAAGTTCAGTGATAGAAAGTCCTATAAATGGACTATTACTCTGCCTTTGGTTTATTCTGATATAATTAAATGTATCTGTGCAATTGAATTGGCATACATTCTATACAGTCAAAGGCTTGGTATCCCGTGTACTGTCAATATATTGCCATATCCAAAGCTTCATCAAGATGGATTGTATTATCAAACAGACCCGTTTGTCTTAGGGTGCGACCATTTAATTTTTATGGAGCTATGGATATTTTCTTCGTCCTGCCTTTTAATTTTCGGAGGATCATTTATTTTAAATAATCATAAATTTTTCAGCCCAAAACTGCATCCCGCCTTTTTTTATATTTCAAAGCTCTGTCCTGCCTTTTTTTTCCTGATATTTTGGCATCATGTCTTTTTATTTCAAATTTCAACATAGCCCACCTCCCTCACCTTCACCTAAAAATCAAAAGGTCCCTCCCTTATCAAAGTCATAAGAACGAAATGCTTTGTCAAATCTTGGCAATGAATTATGTCATTGTTTGATATAAATTGGTCCGTTTCCATCGAAATATTAAAAGAAAAATACCCGTACAAAAAACTTTTCCAGAAACTTTTTTAAAGACTTTTATAGTGATATGTAACAATTTATCAATATGCTCCCGTCAAATCTTCATGAAAATATATGTATAGAACTGGTATTGTTTGATTAACAATGACTCTGCAGATTTGGAGTGGCCCGTTAATTGACGATTTCCATATTTTGTACTTTTCAATATGTACATTATAGATACTTGTGTCTTTTTGATTGGCAAAACAGAAAATGCTTGTCCGGGATTGTGATCTACAAATTGAATATTGGCCGTCTTGTTCATTCAAATATGGAGTACCGTACGGAACTTGTAAACAATTGTTAGATGAAAAGCTATATTTAGATATACGTTAGATCTCTTAGTCTTATTCAATTGGCAAAATTCTCAAATTAAATATCGTTCGTCGTGCTGATTGTAGCCCAATTGTAACTTTATTTAGTGATATCTGTGTCTTATTAAATTGCCCCAATGCTAAATCTATGACCAAAACAGCTATCTACAATATTGAATATTGGCTGTTGCATTGATATGGAGTCCAGTATTCGTGAACAATTGTCGTAGCTTTATTGGGATATATACATAGATCGCTTTGTCTTATTCAATTGGCACAATGCTAAATGCGTGGCCATGCATTATCGAATCCACAGATTCCGATTCCAAGTATTGCTTTACCAATTAAGCAGATAAAACCGGGTTGTCTAAAGCACTTGAAAGCAATTGTAAATCAATGAAGGGGTACCAGATGGGGTGTAAAGGATAGAAAATAATAACAAAAATATTACAAATATAGGAAAAAATGGCCCCCAAATGAAGAATAGAGAATAATGGTCCTTGCAGTGAAAAATGGCCAAAATGAAAAAAGGGCAAAAATATTAACAACTACAGAATTGATGACACCCCCGTCTACACCCTCATATACGGATTTGTCTCCAAGTTGATGGTTAAATCAAATTGCTATAAATCATCGCTAAGGATACAAGTTGTAGCAAATAGCATTATTTGATGACCAGAGGAAACGAAAAAAATCTATCAACGACATGTTCAGGGTGTCCTTAATTTGTAATTTGTTCTGATGACCCTTGGTTCAAGGGTAATAAAAATCTTCCATATGAGGCTTCGCTTAATTAGCCTGCAAATTATGCCTTCATGATAAAGCAAACTTGAGATAGATACTTGCTTTATCAAACAAAACTGTCTATTGGAACGAGTCTTATCTGTATATGGAAAAGTAGTTCTATAATTGAATTTTTCTCTCGAGAGAGATTCTTTGTCTCGCTTTTAGAATTTTCTTTGACTGTACATGTTTAAGTTTGATCAAACGCGTTTTTGTACATGTTACTTTTTCGTTCACCAGTTTAGACAATTTTAACATAGTATTTCGAGTATCAAACAAACCACTTCTAGGCTGCATTTGTATAAAGTATTCAACTCCAAACCTTACGTTTGCTTGTCTGGCCAAAGACAAACCCTTTTTTGGAGTATCTTCTCGAACCAAATATCTGTATGTACTCTCAACAATTAGTTAGTTAGTTAGTTATTGCTTTACTCCCAAGCAGCACGATTTCGGCTATATCCGGGAGATGAACATGAAAATGATAATACAATGAACATGAAATGATGATGAAATGGAGGAAATGGGGACACAAGGCCAATCGGATAGGAGAGTTTTGACTGCCACTGGAAAAAGGAGTGATGGGTAGGGACGGGAAATTTAGCCTCCTGCCTGAGGATCCAACGGGTCCCACTCTTACCGAAACCTGCAGCAGGGTTCTTTAACGTGCAAGGAACGTGACATTTTTCCCAACACGGTGCACCACTATGGTTTGCGGTCAGGTTTTTCGCATTATCGCCTGACGACCCCGCATCTCTCGATGTCAGGGCTGCCCCATTCAACCACCTAGGTCACACATCCCAGTTGCTTTGCGGGCAAAGCGGCCTGACCCGATGTCAGGTTTCTGAGCGCTCTATAGTGGACTTTTACCTATTCGCCACCCAGAATCTGCACGGGTGTGTACTCTCAACAAAATAACACCAAAGCGACATTTGTTTTTCATTAAATTAATATATCATTTCAGCATCTTCATTTAAATGTGATCACGTTTGATGCTCATGTTAAAATGAACCAACCTACAATGTATTTCTATCCTAATTTAGTTCAGCGTATATCAAGTATCAGTCAGAAATAAACGTTTGAAGCTATATGGTACACAATCCCTGATGACGTCATCCAAATCATCGAATGAATCATTGGTTCACTTTGGTACTCCGTTTCCTACTACGTCATCAAAAATGTGTGTCATAAATAATGGCTGCCTATCTAGATCAATCAGTCATTGTAGTGTTTATATTTAAATTAATAATTCAATTAAATTCAAGAAAAACAAATATATCATTTTACAATTTATACCATGGCATATTTTGAACAAAAAAGGAATATTGACAGCCAAAATCAATCCCTGTATTTAATTTAAATTTCTAGATGGTCTTTCATGTTGTTTCAAACGATTTTTCTTTTGATCTAAAATAAGATATCAAATAAAATGAGCAAAACGAGTAGTTAATTTGAATCGGTTTATGTTTACTCAAATACTTGATGCAAAAATAACCATTAAGTTATAAGCGTTCAAGTGAAATGCTTTTGTAATTTCTCATGAAATATGATTAATGTAATGTGACCAAGGCCTGAAAAAAACAAGGATGAAGGGACCGACCATTAAACTTGAAAGGGGGGCTTTTATTTTCCTAAAAATATTTGGAATGTAATTTTTTTTATGCAAATTATTTTTTGGCAGCAGAGGTTAAGAATAAAATATTATTATGATAGTACTGTGTATCCTATTCTTACGTACATACCTAGGTTTGTTTTGCTCTCATTTAAATATATATTGAATAGATTTTGTATTCGTTCTTATTCTGCCGTATTTTAAGTGCTATTCTCTATGAGTGAATCATGATTTTAAAAACACACAAGTTTGACTTCAAAATACTGTTCAAAATGCTTAAAAAGTAACAAAAAATGCATTGGCACTACTCAAACGTGTCAGAAATTTGAGATATACATTGGTTGAAATGCATATATAAAATTTGGATCTAAAGGAGATAACTCGAGTAAAGTCATACTAAATCCCTATCATTGTAACAGAAATTTTTCTCCATCCTCTGACACTGGAGATGACAACTAATGATTGTTTCATCATTAAAAGGCTGTTTTAAATGACATTGCCTTGTCAAAACCGAGTATTTTTAAAATCATGATTCAAACATTTTCGATTTTGCCTTATTCTTACAGAGAACTGCACTTAAGCTTTTACCGACTATAATTTCAGGTTTTTGTAAAGCAACACCATATAAAGTTTACTCTTCGGTGACGAAAAAGACACTTATTTTTTCATTCCAGCAAATTAAAAACACTTTTAAGAATATTTAACCTCATATAAGCTAGCCTAAAAAGCTAATCCAGCTTTATCCCAACATGCATGCAAACATCAAATTTGAATGCAATGATAAAAAATTAAGATACAGTACATCTAGTTATTATTTTTTTTACTCTTTTCTGCATATAGATTTTTTTTCTAAATCCTAAAGCTTGAAAAATGTATTGACATTTTCAACTAATTTATTACGATTGCTATGCAGACATTCAAACATAGCAGATTTAGCTTAAGCATTAGAACATCTTGTTTAAAATTTAGACCAAAAAACTTATTATTTTTGTATTAAAAAAAAAACCTGAAAGCTTCATAAAACATTAGTCTTAGCAGGTAAGGCAAAACAAACTAGTTAAACCCCGCCACATTTTATATGTGCTTGTCCTAAGCCAGGAATTTTTGTCAAAGCTTTTGTTTGTCTCTGTCATCTCTGCGTTTATTGTTCTATGTCCATAAATGGGTCATTTGTTTATAATTTAGGAATTGGTATTGAATCTTATGTATCATTTTTTAGTCTTGGGCCAATGTAAGATAGAGAACAGCGACCTCTGGTCGTGTTGAAGACTACTTGCTGTGATTTTTTTTAATTGCCGTTTCTTTTTGTTGGTTGTGTCACGTGCATGCACAAATTTAACATCTGATTATCGTCAAATCTATTTCGATTGTTTAACTAATATCTTTAACATTAAGCATGTAAAAGCTGCATTTATAAAAATTATAAAGTAAATCTAGTTTAATTAAAACAATCATCATTTCATCAAAATCAAAAAATCTTTTTAAAAATCTTAAATCTTGCAAAATTCATCTTTAAACATTTTGGTGATTCTTTTCTATTGTTGTGCAAACATTCCATGCATTGTAAATTCATTTGTTAGTTAGTTAGTTATTGCTTTACTCCCAAGCAGCACGATTTCGGCTATATCCGGGAGATGACCATGAAAGTGGTGATACAATGAACATGAAATGATGATAAAATGGAGGAAATGGGGACACAAGGCCAATCGGGTAGGAGAGTTTTGACTGCCACTGGAAAAAGGAGTGATGGGTAGGGACGGGAAATTTAGCCTCCTGCATGGGGATCCTACGGGTCCTACTCTTACCGAGACCTGCAGCAGGGTTCTTTAACGTGCGAGGAACGTGACATTTTTCCCAACACGGTTGACCACTATGGTTTGCGGTCAGGTTTTCCGCATTATCACCTGACGACCCCGCATCTCACGATGTCAGGGCTGCCCCATTCAACCACCTGGGGCACACATTCCAGTCGCTTTGTGGGCAAAGCGGCCTGACCCCGATGTCAGGTTTCTGAGCGCTCTTTAGTGGTCTTTTACCGACAAGCTTAGCGCTGCTGCGGGCCTATTCGCCTCCCGGGCCCCGCACGGGACCATTGTAAATTTATCCTGTTGATTGTAATACATGTAGCTGCATTTGGAAAAATGTTTAATTTAATCAAGTTGTAATTTATACAAAAATAAGGGAACTTCCTCTTTGCAACTTAAAAAAGACTAAAAACATCAATAATTTAAAACATCTTGTTTAAACTAATCCATTTCGATTGCTCAATAAACATCGCGTAAATAGATTGCTATAGCTAACTTTGAAAAAGAAATATTAAAGAACTTAGTTACATGTACCCAAAATGTACCTTTTAGACAAAAAAAAATAATCAACTTGAAAAAGGAAAACCCTAAAGCTTGATAATCAAAATATCCATTAATTATCAAATAGTTTTTACCTAACAAGATAAAAAAAACAAAATGTTGTTTGGAGTCTAGCTCTTTTAAGAGGCAAAATCCTGTCCTATTTAAAATAAATATAAATATATGTATTCTTTCTTTAGTGTTGTCCTTAGATTCTAACTATTTTACTTCTTTAAACTTTTTTTTCAAAACTATAAAATCACTTCCTAATATAGCAGACCTTCATACCCTTTTAAACAATTGCAGATCTAGTATTTTGCATTCAAACATCTAAAAACTTCTAGAAAAAAAACGTAAAGCCTGACGAAAAAAACAAAACAAATATCCATCTTAACATGAAATATTTACTAATCCAAGTCGATTGCTGTACAAACATTCGATGCTTTACAGATTTGGCTTGTAATAGGCTGCAGTTCCTTTTAACAAATTTGTAGATTAATCAAGTCAAATGACAGATTACCCTTGTGGTATCGCCACAGTCTGTCTTCAAGTTTTCTGTAAAATACATCGATTATTAAAAAGATTTTACCTAAAACAGGATAATTAAAAAAAGACCTAGATTATTGTTTAGAGTCTAGTTCTTTAAGAGCCACAAACCTGTCCTATCTAAAATAAATTTATATGTATTCTTTCTTATGTGTTATGCTTAGATTCTAACTATTTTACTTCTTTAAACTTTTTTTTCAAAACTATAAAATAACTTCCTAATATAGCAGACCATCATACCCTTTTAAACAATATCAGATCTAGTATTTTGCATTCAAACATCTAAAAACTTCTTGAAAAAAAAAACGTAAAGCCTGACGAAAAAAAAAAACAAATATCCATCTAAATATGAAATATTTCCTAATCCAAGTCGATTGCTGTACAAACATTCGATGCTTTACAGATTTGGCTTGTAATAGACTGCAGTTCCTTTTAACAAATCTGCAGATTAATCAAGTCAAATGACAGATTACCCTTGTGGTATCGCCACAGTCTGTCTTCAAGTTTTCTGTTAAATCCATTGATTATCAAACATTTTCTTTCTTTTAAACAAGGTAATTAAAAAACCTGGAGTATTGAAAATCCATAACTAAGTTTCTTTGTTGAGTTGTTGCAGTTTTTTTTTCTTGTGCAACAAAGGTTGGGTTTGCATAATCTATAATATTTAAGATCATCAAGGTTTTGGTTTCATAAGAAAATAAAACCATACGAATTGCAAATGTATTTTTACATGTAGTTGAAAAGGTACATGTACACATTTTATTGTTCACTATTTTTCTAACTGTAATTAAAATCCTAGTCCAAGGTAGTTGCTTTACATTATTTTTAGAAAGTGTTTTTATGTAACCGACAGCAACCTTAAATGTGACCTAGAAAAAAATAACGGCAGCGCGACGGATGTGCTATAGCAAAGAGGAACTGCTTACTTTCCGGGGTACCTGAGTTCACTCTTGTCACAACTTGAGCTCGCGCTGTTAAATTGCTGTTCATTTTTTTGTATTTCTGATTTTTGTGCTGTGGGTTTTTTTTTTGTCCTGTTCTCGTTGGTGTTTACTGGTTTTGTCTCTGCCCTTTCGGACTTTTTACATAGGGATGCCCCATTGGTACCTCTGCTTCTATGTATGGTTCACAACTATTTCTGAAATTATAAAATAAAAACCTTTCTGAACATGAATGTATATTTTAAAACAATAAGTTAAGAAAAAGTTTCCTGGAAATGCCGTTATAATGTGCATATTTTTATGTGTAAAGTCTTTGACTGTTGCTAAAGCAACATTACACTCAACTCATAGGATAGGAAATTATGTATAGATAAAAATAACAGGATATTTGAAATAAATGAACACAAACCATGATCAAAATAGCTATCAAAACGTTTCAGCATCTTTCCATGTCATAATGCCATTGTCACAAGAAAAAAAAATTAATTGGTAGTCATTCTGATGTAGATCTGAAAGAATTAGACAATTAAGGCTATAGTTTGCTTTGCCTAATATACATTCGTTTTTATCATGTTATAAACTGTTTCTTATATTGTCATAGCAAACCAATCGCAACAGTATCCATAAAAGGCAACGATAATTGAAGAAAACTTATCTTTAATCCAGGCTTTGGATTGCATCGCAAACTCTGCAGAATTATCAGCATAATCTATATTTAGCTTCTTACATGATTATGCAATCATAATTCCGATGGCATATCTTTTTTGAAGCCGTTGTCATCGGCTTATGTAGAACATCTGTTTTAATTAGTTTGTCAAAGGATTTAATTTATAGCCATTGTCAACTCGGTCTCAGATGGGAATGTGCTGCTGGTGAAATATAAAATTGAATCTTTGATGCAATTTATTAGGATGTGGAGGGGGGTTTAGAAAAAAGCGCATATAGTGGCAAAAATTAGCACATTAAGAATAATATCACCAAGAAAGATAGAAAATGATGAACATTAAAAGTATAAAAAAAATAACGAATGATGGTAAAGAATATTAACAAACATAGTAAAATTCCAAGCAATAAATTGCGCTACGCCTAATGCGCGTTTCCTCTTTTCATACCTCCCCAGAGCTGCTCTACTAAAATATTAAAATGCCAAACATGATATAGATATAAGGAGCCATCCACTCAAGTCAGGTTTTTGAGTCAATGTCCTGCATCCTTTTTGGGGGAGCAGGACGTGGACTCAAAAACCTGACTTGGGAGGATTATGAGGAGCATATATTAATGAAACCAACTAAATATGCAGAAGTTGAACCCAAGATAGAGAAAAGGGGAAAAATAAGAGAATACAGAATTTAGGATTCCTCCCACCCCACCCCCGATCCCATATATAAGCTTAAGGGGAGATAAAAATACCTAAGGGAAATAACTCTTAGAATTCAGCTGAACGTTTTGATTGGGTGCTTTTATTGATATGAAACAAGCTTCTCAGTGAACAAAAAGTCAAAATTTTAAATTCTCTTATAATCAATGAAAATTTGTCAAGAAATATGTGGTTCGATTTTTCCGAAGATTTGGTAATTTAACCCATTTAATCAAAAGACATATTTTTGGAAATTTTCAGGAAAAATAAATGATTCAATTTTATCTAGCCATAGTGTTGAGAACCCTCTTAAGGCCTATTAACTTGTTGCGTAGATATGTTTATAGAAGATTTAATACAAAGCAGTAAAATAATTCTAATTTATTACTGCGACATTTTAGTAGAAGATTTATTACACAATGAAGAAACTTTAAGCTTCTAAATTGAGACATTTTATAGTTCAATATTGAAGATTATTATGTTGAAAAGGGAAGGTGAGCATCTATTTGAAGAAATATTATTTGCAAAAAATATTGTAAATTTTCCATACAGAAATTTCCATCCATAAAGTAAAATTTCCAAAAGTGATAAAACATGCGTGGGATGTTTGAGTGTTCTTGTACCTGACCGTTTTAAAGGACATTAGTTTCATTAAGAACGAATAAGGGGGGAAATGTGTGTTACAATTGACTGGAGACGGGTTGGCTACATGTATCGGAAGCTGGTACTTCGTACACTTCCAGATCACCTGAGATCACTCTTGTTACGACACGACTTGAGTTCGCGTTGTAGATATCTTTTCGGTTGATTGATGTTTTCTGTTCCTTGTTTAAGAAGGGGGTATATCTGTGACTATTTCAGGGCTGGATTTGAATTATATGCATCTTATTTAGACCATGGGCCAATTGCAGAACCGCGAGCAGTGCCAAATGGCCTCGTTGAAGGCTGCTGGCGGTTGTCCATTTGTCCATTGTGTTTTTTTCTGGATTGCCGTTTAATTGTGGGTTGTGTCGCGTACACTTGTTCCACATCTCTTTGTTTTCTATTAATCTTTTTTTTTTTTTTTTTTTTTGGGGGGGGGGGTATGTTTTGTATTTTTTTCGATCTGTTCTCGTCCACGTTTACTGTTTTTTGTCATTGCTCTTTCGGACTTTTGACTCTCGAATGCCCCTATTGATGCCTTTTCGCTTCATGGAAATACGAATCAAAACCACACAAACGCAAAACACAGAGATAAATCTCTAAACTTTCAATTCTAATACTTTTTTATAATTCCTATGGCCTATATATACGGCTTTTATATCAAGTCCTTTTAACCAGTTTTGGTCTACATTTTCACGACTACATGGATGGAAGTTTCTATACCAAGTCATTTCAGCCAGTTTTGGTCTACATTTTCACGACTACATACATTTTTACATCAGTTTATAGTTTTTAACTAAAAATGAACACTAATTCTAATGATATTTTCACGACTCAAAGTGTTTCTACGTCATAGTTAAGATATCATACCAAGTTTCACCACGTTCCATTTGCTAATTTCAAAAGAGTTTCTTCTACGAGTCTATTTATGGTTTGCTTATTAATATATTCGTATGAATTATTAACTCGAAATCAATTTCGGTTTTTGTTCTTAAAATTACTTCTAACGCATTGTGCATATCGATTTAATATCACCTTAATATTTCAATGCTATTTTCATATTAATGATGTTTTATTTGTAACATGACCATTAAAGATAATACGATCTTCTTCTTTTAAGTGCGGGATGAAGTTTAAGGTTTCTGCCTTTTAAGGTTAAGTTTCTTCTTTTGTGTTTATCTAGAATTTATCTTTGAAAATTTGCATTAGAGCTGCATTCAAAATCTTTTGTTTCAAGACATTTTATCTTCTAGTCAAAGATCTTTAGCTTTTGATCTGTTAAAAAGATCTTTTACAAGAAAATAAATGCACTTAATGATCAAACACAAATCTATTTTTGAATTTACTGTGGATTCATTTATTTTCATGGGTGCCGATTTTTGCAGTTTTATGAATAAGAATCAGTTCGTTGATTCTTAAGTTCGTGGTTTTTGAATACTGCAGCATATATAGAGATCAGTGTAAAATTTCTTTTTTGCGGGTTATTGATTTTCGTGGGTAAAGGCCATCCACGAATACCACGAAAACTGATACCACAAAAAGGGAGGTTTAGAGCCATAAAACTTGGTTTAACCCACCATGTCTTTTGAAATGCCTGTAAAAAGTCAAGACTATTGCGGTCTTCAAATTCTCCGGTATGTCTTCCGTGTTTTGTCTTTTCTATTTGACATGTTAGATCCACCAAGCTTGGTAGTTTTGTTATTACGTTTATGTATTAAACCAAGTTTGAAAGAGCTTCTTTTCCCTTGTACATGTAGCACTTAAAAATATATATATTAATGATCGTCTGTGCATATTCACATGTACATTTGTCTATACATTTCTACTGGATCTGATGAATAAAATACATGGAAAAATAAATTTCACATTGGAACTCAAAACCAACTTCATATTTTGGCAGTGTATTTTTTCAATGGAAGGAGCTTTTGCCTGGAAATGTGTCAAACTATGAATTCTAATACGTGTAATTTTGTTCAAAACATATATTTGAATCACAAATTGACAGGTGGTCAAAGAAAAAATGTCTGAAAGACAGAAACTTAGTTGCAGAACAAATATATGTCAACCGAACTGATAGATTTGCACCGGAAGTCTTACAGGATTGTCGAACCTTTTGTATTCTGCCTGTAAAGGGAGTGCCAATATACTTGAATTCGTGGGTATCAATTTTCGTTGATTGGGAGTAAATTGCATATTCGTGGATTCATGAATTCGTGGTTTTCACAAATTTTCTATGAAAAGCAATGTTAAATTCTCTATTCGTCCGGAATGAAAATTCATGGTTTGCCTGATCCACGAAACACACGAAATTGGTACCCCACGAATATTAATACAATCACATTAGATGCTCGACTTTTTTTTTAAATCCTCAGGCGTATCGTTTTATATACCTTAAGTAAGCTTGGTGGCTTTTAACCACAATAGAGGTCGAAAAAGCCTTGGTCGTAATTACCATTCCGCACAGGTTTAATGAAGTAAATTTAATAGCGGAAACTTTCTGTCAGCACCAGGCGTCTGATATTGTCTCCTTAAGCTAATTGTCAACTGTCTCCGTGATTTTTATTAAAGCAAAAATGACAAGAAATGAAATAAAATCACGAAAATGCTCTGTCTGAATACTCAGCAGGAGATGTTAACGTCCTTGTTGGGAATTGTGGGGTCAATTGTAAATCTTGGTTACATGTACATGTGACATTTTCAAGGAAAGATAGTCGATATGTTTTAAGCTAGGGGTAGCGGTTACTGCTCGAATTAGAGTCTTTCAATAAAACGCAATTTCATTCTAAACTTATTGAAAAATTATTGAAAAAGAGTCTCTCAAAATCTTACTACTAAAATAGTCAAAGTCTCCATCTTGGACTAGTGCTCACCGACCACTAAGGGATGTCTTGCACAATAGCTATATATAACCACACCTGGTAAGCCTCACCTGGAGGTTTTCACAAGAAATGAGCAAAACTTACCAAGATTCACGTAGATTTGGTTCTGGTAAGGCATTTAAGTCCAGTGACGAAAAAAGTAAACAAGTTGGGATTCTGATTAGTATCGGTTTTCTAATTTTGTGACAAATATTTACCAAAACCATTTTAACGTGAACTCACCTTACTAGGGGCGATAACATGTATAATATAAAATATAAACGTTCGATTCTAGACTTATCAAAGAAAGAAGAATTTACACGTTTGGTAAGACGGATTACAGGCAACATTTCACGCTTGTAATCAGTTCGTGTTTAAACTTTTTTTCTCTTCTTACATAATGCTGGCTTTATCTTTAGTTTTGAATACTTTTTGTTGCATTCTATAAACAAACACCAGTACCTGCAAAATAACCTGAAACGGTCATTCAAGACACACTTATTCCTAGAGGAATATACGAAGAAGTTTTTAGACCTGTCAAGACTTCCATGTGGTGTTAAGATGTTAAGAAAAGGTGATTTAAAGTCAAATCAGGCGTGTTCAGATAATAATGTCTGAACAAGTCTATTTTGAAAACGAAAGAATATGGAATATGTGCCAGAAAGACACGATCTACATATTGAAATGATTTTGATAAATGTACGAAATTAAAATTTCACTGCGTTTCAAGCGCTTTTCTGGATTAACCTTCATCAGACACGCTAGGATTAGAAAGCTTAGAAAACTGGTAGAATATTAGATTTGATAAAACAAAAACAGAAGCCAAAAAAATATTAAACCAATGACCAGACAGGTAAATTTATCAATCTTTAAAGAAATAGCCAAACGTTGTCAAATTTTGGAAATATGTAAACTGTGTCTTTCCAACACATATTCCAGTACTCGAAAATATATAAGAGCATACAACTGCCTGCAAAGAATCACGTTTAAAGAGAACTGGATACATATATCTTGACAGATCTCACCAAACATTTTGTGTCTAGTGTCTAGTTTATGGTTATCTTCAATGTCCGTTTCAGACAAGTTAAAGTTGTAGTGAAACATGAATAAAGGTATTCAATTTTCTGTCTTCGTTATCAGCCACTGGTAGAAAAATTCAATATCATGTTAGACAAAATGGTTCGTTCTTGCTTTGATTTGTGTTTGGCTGGTTGATGTACTGAGATGATCACCTTAGCATCCCTAATATGTCATCAAAAACCTGTTGTTTTGTGTAACTACCGGACCCAAAGATTGCAATCAAAGAGGGGGGTTTGGCGCGCCTTAAAACCTGGCTTAACCCACCATTTCTTTTGAAATGCCTGTACCAAGTCAGGACCATTGCGATCTTCATTTTTTCCGGTATGTATTCCTTGGTTTGTCTCGTCTTATGGACATTTGAGATTGATTCTCCAAATTCGGTAATTTTGTTATTATCTTAATTTCTGTATTGAATTTGAACTATTGTGCTGAACTTTTCTAGCATCTTCTTCCTTCGATAACAGATTCCATGTGTTTATTAAAGATTTTCTACTAGCCTTTGTGTTATTTCCTTCCTTCCTTCCTTTTCCTAAACCCATAAATCTAGCCTATTTTTTTATTCAGATTTGTAATAAATTTTCTATTGGTTATCGTCAATCTCTGCAGATTTTGAGTTGACATTACAAAAAGTGCAGTGGGATTAAGTCAACAGAAATTATCAAATGCAAACATAAAGCCGATACACAAAGCAACGCAATGTGTATTCAGGGCTTGTTAAACACAGTTACATCTGTTCAGAAGCTGAGAGAATTAAATCATTGTAATTGTTTAAATCTTTATGTCGATTAATCTAGTTCAATAGTACTAGAAATTATATTTTGTTATTTCGTTGGAGTTAATTCTAAGAAATTTATAAAGGTCAAGTATACGCGTTCGGTAATCTACAAATCTTCATGGGCTGGCCAGGGATTAATGCAAAAAGCAAGAATTTCGTTGAAGACAAGTTTCAAAGAACTATGTACAACACTATTTAAACATAAAAAAGCGACGACAAACTAATCAAAATATGTTTCACACATGTGACAAATAAAGATTTCAAAAACCTTTCAAATGTTTTATAAAACATGTTTCAACCACTTTAAATTTTTTTTTCAACCTTTAAACTAGGGGTGTTTTTTTTAACATTCTCCGACCACTTGTGAAAGAAAAAAAAACGTTTCAGAGACCGCTGCCCCGCATAGATAGTTCTGAGTTTTTTGCACACACCAAAATAGGCAGATGCATTACAACTCTATGCTTGCAAGGTTTTAGTAAATTTAATGGAAATAGGTTATGACATTCTCATAAATATTTATGCCATAAGATATCTAGCTTTTAACTCAATTTTATTTATTATTTATAGTATTAACTGCCGATCTACGGTGACGTAATGTCTCTAGACGCCATTATTTTTCTGCATCGCGTAAACGGTTATTGATATGTCTAATTATGCAGTAGCATTAAACATTTTAATCACCTAGATCATGCAATGCATGTTTACGCCAAATTAAAATTTCATCAACAGATATTAAACATATAAGATTTCATTAATCGAAACCATTGGCTTTTACATAATTTACATCACGGCAGAATTAAGTAGTATTTTACCGGAATGAGGTCTCGGTGCTTAAGTATTGATTGTGATATGCATATGGACTTCGCTTTCTCATGTAGAACATTATTTCTATAGGAAAACACATGCATAAGGCGGACTTTTTCTTCTTTTATAAGCAGACTAATTAGAAATTTTTTTTACAAAATCGGGTTGGGCTGGATTTTGTTTTCAGGTAATTATATTGAATGATTCATTTTTGGTTTTAAAACTTAAAATGAGAGATAAAGATGTGTCGTGAAAAGCACTAAATAACTAAATAACCAATGTACCGAGCAATGAATTGAACTGTATTATCTGACAAAGAGGGGGGATAGTAAAAATAGCAAGTGTGATCTTTTAAAAAAAGTTGACTAGACTTACATTTTCATTACCGTAACAAGCCTTTATTCAAACATGCAAACCAAGTTAGCGACGATAACGTTAGCGGCTTTTTTGTTTTCTTATTTCTCTCAGTTTCTTTTTTATGTATCTTTATGTTGACTGATCTTGTCTTTACCCTTTTAGAATTTTGATATTGAATGCCCCATTGGTATCTCTCTGCTTTTAATTAAAATAAAGAATTATCAAGTTTGTATGATATTGACATTCTTTTCATATTTACATGTATGTATTATATGTTATACATTAAACCTTGTTTCAAAAGCTTTTACTCTATCCCACTAGGGATGTGGAATCCATCAGTTGCCACTTCGTGGAAATATGTAATTTTTATTTTGGAATTAATACTAGTACTCTATATAGATATTATATTTCTTCACATTTTGCGATATTTTATAATTATATTAATGCTCTGAATTAGAATAGAGTTGAAAGTTTCATTGGGTGTTTATAACTTACATGATCACTAAACCAACTAGAAACAATCCCAAAATTGTACTCGAATATCACAGTGCTTTTGGTATTTGCATTAAGTACACAGTTAACGTAAGTTTCGTCACATTTAGAATTATTATAGTTCAAATAAGCTACTTGTGACAATCACGAAATGTTAAACATAGATGTTAAGGTTGTTCAATTTGTCAAACTTTTTTTTTATTTTACATGACATTTTATTGAAAACGATGAATTTTATCTAAATTCATTTATCCCGGTCTTATAATGAAAATTTTGCTCTATAAGAATGTGATTGCAAAATTGTTGACAAAACATTAAACATATACAGACAATCATTTGTTAGACTTCCAGAGCAATAAACTTAAAGTACTTAAAAAGTTACATATAACAAGAAAATTTCGTAAAGAAAGGGGGCAAAAAAAAACTGCAATGATACTGCTTTTTGTAGGCATATTAGAAGTGTTGATGATTCATGTAAAATACTAAGATAATGATATGTGAAATACATGAAATAAGTGTACGCGACATAACCCACAATCATGACATTATCAACGATAATTTAAAAATCCACACCCGACGGAAAAGCAGGTGTTACGATTTCAAGCCCTGTCTTACACAAGTTACGGTTGAAATGCATTGTCAAAACACTATAATGTTGCGAGAAAAAAAAAATAAATGCAAAATAATCTGATCATCTCAGAACAAAAAAAGAGCGGACCAAGACATTTCTGAAAGAAAAAGGGGGGTCGACATACAATTACATGTAACTAAAGACGACAATGCGGATTTAGAATAAATTTTGTCGAACATCACAAACTTTTCTAATGGAAAGGAGGTTCCAACCCGCGAAACATCCCAACCCCCATCACAATACCCCACTGAATTCGCCATTGCAAAGGATGAGATCACACTGCTACTGTACTACGTGTTTTGGAACAATTATACAGTCTTTGTTTGTGATACACAATCTATTATTTATGAATTTTTGGATTAAAACGATAATATTTGATAGATAAATAAAATCGAACAATGATATCTAATCAATCAGAAATCAGGAAACAAGTTCAGAACAATTAGAACGCGGCATGAAACTAGTAAACTCACAAACCATGATCTCTTCTATAATTCATGATTTCACAGTTACTGGCTTTGAGTTCTTCGGCCATCTTTTTTACAATTTAATTTTTCGGTTTATGACCGTCATTTTGTTTTACTTTAAGACTTTACAATGCTCTTGTAGTATTAATTTCACACTTAGTGGCCGTCATCTCAGTTTTATTTTTTTCAGGTTTTACAGTATTCAAGCAATGGGTAGTTTTGCGATAAAAGTGTCGTTACGGAGATAAGATTAAAAACTTTTTTTCTACTTTGAATTCAGATTTTGTTTTTGAGAAACCACCATTTTCAGTGCTATTTAATTTTACAGTTAGCGAACGAAAGTTCTCTATACTCCATTTACATATCGCATATGAACAGCTCAATACCCTTTTTCTCTCTACTTCCAGGCTTGACAGTGTCCTAGGTAGTTTTGCTACATATGCGAGATTAAAGGGTCGTTACGATGACGATTGGATTGATAGATTGAATCATCTCTACACCACGATAATTTTCATCATTTTTACAATAGTGGTTAGTACGAAACAGTACGTCGGCGAACCGATTCACTGCTGGTGTCCCGCCGAGTTCAAAGAGTCCATGGTAGACTACACAAATAACGTCTGCTGGATCTCAAATACGTACTACGTACATTTTGATGACGACATACCAAAATATAACGACGCGCGATATGAGAGTGCAATTACGTATTATCAGTGGGTTCCGATGATTTTACTGTTCCAGGCTCTGTTATTCAAGGTACCGTGTATTATGTGGAGGATTTTAACTGCATCTGCAGGAGTCAATTTGGATAAAATTGTCACTCTGGCCGCCGAGACCCAGTATATTTCACCAGACGATCGCGAGCGGACTATTAAGCACATTGTTCGCTATATGGACCGATGGCTCGAAAACGCACGTGAGTACAGATCAGGGTGCTTTATACGTTTACGACAAACTATATCTAAGTATTGCTGTATTGTCTGTGGAAAACGTT
The DNA here is from genome assembly GCA_963971305.1 of Arcuatula senhousia. Lineage (NCBI taxonomy): Eukaryota > Metazoa > Mollusca > Bivalvia > Mytilida > Mytilidae > Arcuatula > Arcuatula senhousia. The sequence continues at coordinate 35,277,950 of OZ020317.1, read as the reverse complement.
ACGGGAATTACCTTGTTACTATTTATATGTTCATTAAACTAATGTACATGTCAAATGCGATTGGTCAGTTATTTATACTGAACGAATTTTTGGGAACGAATTACAACGCATATGGACTTGAAGTGTTGACTCACTTAGCCAATGGGGAAGAATGGGACGAATCGGCGCGTTTCCCGCGTGTGACACTCTGTGATTTCAAAATACGAAAACTCGCTACGTTACAGCAGTACACAGTTCAATGTGTATTACCAATAAACTTATTTAATGAGAAAATTTTCATTTTTATATGGTTTTGGCTAGTTTTTGTTTCCATATTAAGTTCTGCAAACTTTCTGATATGGTGTTATACTATGATTTTCAGACAGCATAGAATTCGTTACTTGAAAAAATTCCTCAGGATAAACGAGTGTTATAAATCAGAACTCGATAAGAAAATGGCCGTCAAATTTGCAGAACAATACTTAAGACAGGACGGTATATTTGTTCTACGATTGGTAGGCAAAAATGCAAATGACGTATTAGTCTCCGAAATTGTTTTGCAATTATGGAATCATTACCGTAACAAGCCTTTATTCAAACATGCAAACCAAGTTAGCGACGATAACAGTAACGTTTGACTAGCCGCACAAAAACTGTTAAAACTGGTCAAAATTCAGTATTACGTTACCGCTGGAGAAGCTGAAAATAGTCTTGAGGGTCAGAGGTTGTCGGAGCTATTATTGTCAGAAGGGCATTTCCTAATGAACGGATCTGTCAGCGAGTTTTCGAATGAGACCGAGGTTTAGATAGAAAAAAGATGACTAATATCCAATCTTACTCTATTGAGTTTGAAAACCCCAAAATAACCATGCATGCAACTTTTAAAACAACACCGTCCAAAAACCAGTAACCTTAACACAATCTGACGCAAAGTCAAGGCAAGCAAGTTCCGGAATCTCATCGTTTCCGCTTCAAGGTGCTAATGACATAATGGTGACGTATATGTTATTGTTTGTGGTTGAAAACAAGGAACGGGTTAGCTATTGTTTGCATTTATGCAAATTACAATTAAAGTTGTGTTTTCATATTTTATTACAATTGTATTTTATTTACTTTAATTACCATGCATATAATATGTATAAATTGTAAATGCTTTTTTATCATGTGAATGTTGATGATTCATATTGTCTGTCACAAAAGTACTGCATTAGCTCCGAAACTAAAGGGAGTACAGAACACCTATGGCAGATACATTTGTAACTCTAAGAGATCAGTTAAATGTTTAAATCTAAAACATTTATTATAAAATGATCAAGCATCTCAATGATCAAAGTAGAAAATGTAGAAACTTCTTTGTTTTAACTTTGAAAAAAAAATATTCATTTTGGTTTTTAATCGTTAAATTTCGTGATTTAGCATTTAGTTCCATCTTATAAAAAGAACATTTACAGGCTGGTTAATGAAGAGAAAGTAAAACAAAATGATTCTAAATTGTTTTTGCCTAGGTGTTAAGTATTCCATGGATTAAATGAAATCGTGTTTGTTGTCTGTTATGTCCTGTACTTGATAATAATAGAATTATATTAATTTTGATATCTGAAACTTTCAAAGTTTTACAAAACCATAACTTTTGTCACTTTTGAAAAAAAAATGGATCAAAAGTATTTTTTAAGATTACATGTACTAAATGGGTGTGTAAATGTGAAATAAAAAGTGTTAATTAGATCTATGAAGGTATTCAGCCTTTTTAAAAAAGGGGGGTAATTTTTGACTTGCGTTAAACAGGAAACGAACATTGTTTTATTTGGCTTTTATCGTGTGCTCTTGGTCACGTGCCTTACAAAAATAGGTCAGCTCCATATTTTTTTCCATTCTTTAACACAGAGTAATCAGACAATTTACTTCCTCTTTGGTTGACGCCTTTGGATTAATCATGAAAGGTATGATGTTTAATATTTACTTTTTAGCAACCAATTGAAAACTATTCAAAAGCAGTATTTAATCATTCTTTACTTGTTTGGCCAATTTGGTCTGTTTCACTAGTTTGTTTGGGATGCACATATAGTGATCAATGACAATGAGAGTCATGTAGAGGCATGATGCCTAATTTCTCTCGGATACTTTTTTAACCTGGGAAAATTTGATTAAATAAACAGTCTTTTTTACAACGTATATAATCTGTAATGAAATTTGAAGCTCTATTATTTAAACTGTAAATTAAAAACATTTGATTTTTATTTCTTTGTATTAAGAAGCAAACACAATTCTTACGTACGTGGAAAGAAGGATAACTCTGTTTTAAAGAATGAATCACACCATTTTATCAATTTTTAAAGCCAAAATGTACTTTCATAGATATTGGAAAAATACTTGTAAATAGTTTTATGATCACTTTTTAGAATATTTAGTCACTTTTCAACATAAAACATTCCTGAATTGTTTCATTTTGTAAATGTCACATTAAATATATACATTATAAGGTGTTGTAACTTCAACCAATGGCCAAATAGTGTTTCATCAGTGATCAGAAATTTCCATACCATGCCAGTTATCTTCGTTTTATCAGACATTTTCAATAAATCAATAAAGTTTAAACTATCTTTGCTGAAAGGGGGCTTTATCACATGCTTTTTTCAAACCAGTACAATGTATACATGCATTAAATTCACTCCTTTAAAGTTGTATGAAATATTCTTCAAAGAAAGGAACTTTTATGTTCTTTGAAAATATAAAATTTGTGCTTTCAAACAGTGACCAAGAGCGTAGTTATGCATTTTCTTTGCATGATTAGTACACGTATAATTCTAAGAGATAAACCAGGTACATAAACAGTCGATTTTTATTCTCCTTAAAACACAAATTAAAAAGAATTAAGAGTATTTCGTCCATTTTATATGAAGGAATGTAAATTTTATACCAACAAATCGTACAAAAAGGGGGAACAAACTATTTTAAACAGAAAAAAGACACGGAATCTTCTTCTTTTTTCTGACTAATAGGCAAAAACTTCATTTGAACTATGCCTTTTCTTGTTTTGCACCAGTAAAACGTAACTCATGAAATTTTAATTCAGGCATTACATTTTATGGCTACAAGAAAATTTAATAAAATTCAGTTTGTGTACCTGGTTAAGGTTTGTTTCATTAATAATAGTAGATAATGTTATATAATGAGATATGTAAAACTAGGTATGAACTTATTATAGAGTTGTGTTGTGTAACAAACTGGGTTTCAAACCAAATTAAATAAATGTTTTTCTTACGAACAATATACCTATGCATTTTTAAAAGGTCTCATGTTCATTAAAATATTACATCCTTATAAGATATTACACAACTTAAAAGCTCGTCTTCTCCTAAACAATAAGGGGTCACTAATTATAATTACGCACCCGACATAAAAGGGTGTAATATATAAATCGATACGGCCTGAGAAAATTTTATTGTCTCAGATACGGCGTACACAGAATTTAAAGTTCCTTCGATTAAAATCTCTTCTGGTCTTACGATAACACATTTGATTTACTTTATTAATAATCATTGAATAATATCTTTAATAGATAAAGTATTTTTTCCTTAATCATATGTCACAAAAGAGTATTTTTCGTTACTTTGAGATGCGCCCTATGATAATTATCTGCATAATTTATACCATGTGCTAAATTGTAATAAAGAAAATCGAACATCGCAAAGACCAACAAATCAATAATTTAAATCATCTACCATCAAGCGAAATACACAGACACACGTGGCTTGTGTAAAGGTAAAATAACATATCAATCAACACGTGGGCAAATATGTTCATAGGTGTACTAGCAACAGAAAAGGTAGCCATGCCGTAAGCTATAGATACATTTATAATGTGTACCTAATCTGATGTGTACATACACTGACATAAGAAGGCGATTAACAATGTCACGGTGATAAGGAGAATAAGATTGAACAGGACACAATGTTTTAACCGGACCAACGCACAATAATAATAATGGTAAGGATAATATAATGTTCTTACTTTAAATTGCTGTTTTGTTTAATACTTTTGGCATATTTTGCAAAAGTTATAATTGAAAAGATAAAGCATTGATCGTATTTCAATGAAAATTGAAATCAACTTTCATTTGACTTTGAGAGATACATCTCGTTTACACCAAATTGCAATGTTTAATTGGGCAAATTGCCAATTGCCAATATTGAAACAATTTTAGATCTAAGATATTAGACATTATTTGCGGAAAGCGAAACTAAACTACAAACTGAAGGCATACATAAAACAGATCACGATCCTTTAAACACACACACAAAAAACCAAGTTATTTTCTTTTAACAAAGAAATACAATGACAACAAAGTTAACAAAGAAATGAACCCTTTATGGTACCTCTTAATTTCAGTGAAAATCAATCAACATCTGTCGCCCTGTGACAGAAATGACAAGATGGCGGCTTGTAATACTTTCTGATAACTTGAGGCAACTGATTACTAGAATTACTAGAACAATCTACAAGATATCTTTCATATGATTAGATTGTACTAAACGTGCATTTCTGAATGAAACAATCAGTCCTTTGAAGTTTAAATCAATCGCATCTCCGAATAACTAATTATCTTCTGGCGATGAAGATGTGTGGGCCATCTCAAAGCATGCAAAGTCTAAACAAGGAAAAAGGGGGGATACATCTCAAAGTAATGAAGAATATTCTAGCAGAATGTGGACAATGTAGAAGAACAGTGCTGTTCCTTGTAGATGTAGGAATTCTTAGCACGTAAGCCCTTTTGTGAATGCAGAATTCTAATATTAACGAAATAATGAAATCTATCATGATTCAAATTCGATTGATTCTTGACCCCTTTCACATTGTTTATAGAAAATTATACGATAATTTTGAACTGAACTGCTATAGCATTACACCATGTACATTGTAAACTTTGCATTCCATTTAAAATATTTTTTTTGTAAAATATTCCTAGTTTATTTATTTAATAACTGTTTAAAAAAACTCATATAGATATATATAATTCCTTGTTTATATTTACGTAGTTTTAAATAGAAAATTTAATTCAGACAATAAGAACATAAAGTCATAACTTATTACATGTTTCTGTTTTAGTATTGCCATTACTATGGTAACACCAAGCACAGGGTCTGTTAAGTTTTTATATGTTCATTTTATATTGACAATTTATTGATTGTGATACATGGTTGAGTTTATAAGTTTTTTTGTGTGTGTATTACAAAATGCGAAATAATGTCATTAATGTAAAGAGAGCACGAAAGAATATTGTATTCTATTGAAAAAAGTATGAAAATGGATTTAAATGAAAAATAATAAAATATTGTTTCTTGAAATTTAAGTATATGTGAAAAAAATACAGAATATTGTAAATTTAGCTAAACTAGAAGAAAAATATTTCCTTGAATTATTTCAAATTTTGTAAAGTTTTTTTCCCTATTTTTTTTCTTTTTTCCTTTTCGTTATTTCTCAATTCACTATTCATACAAGCTATTTATAGAAATGATGTAACTTGTGTTTGTGTCAAAGGAAAAGTTCAGTTTCCAGATCCATTATTCCAAAACAAAGTCCAACATTTTGTTCATAATGTACCTATTTATGATTCTCAAAAATCAAATTGATTAGTGTATTTTTTTTAAAACATGTCTATTAAATCTAATTAAAAATGTTTTATAAAAGATAAACCACAATTTACAAAACAGTTAATACATGTAAGATTCATAAGAAAATTTGACAATGAACATGTTTTCAACATCTTAATTTTTGTTTGAAGATCGGGGTTTTATTAAAATTGAATACATTTACCTTTTCATATGCTGACTTTGGGAGTCATCATCATCATTAACTTAAATGTATGGGTTTCATTGGTTGAATAGTCCTAGCCTAAACTTGAAAATTATGCTTAAGGGCAATCTGCCACTACCTTTAACAACAAGTACGGGCACTTGTTGTCTTATCTAATGCTTTTAATGAAAAAAATAATGGGCAAAAGAAAAGGCGGGCAGTCAATATATTTTAAGAAATTTTAATTATATTCTATATATTCAACATGTTCAATTTAAAGTTAAGTCAATGGCATCCTTTTCATTCCCAAGTTTGAATAAGGCATGCCAAAGTCAAAGCCTTTTAAAAGACAGACTTTACACTTATATACTGTAATTTAGGTAGGCTATACAAATTGTAGATGTATATTTATCAGTTGTCTTCTTCATTGTAATACTGGCATCGTCTTTTATTCGTCTTCTTGGTTTGTTAATACGGCATTTGTCTTCGACATGCGAGTTTGGTTATTTCGATGACATTGCATTGTTAAGTATGAGGGGCGGACAGGAGGTACGGGGGTTGAAGAGGCGGGGAGCGGGGGTAGAAGGGGCGGGGAACGGGGATGGAGGGAGCGGGGGTACGGGGGTTGAGTTGGCGGGGAGAGGGGTGGAAGGGGCGGGGAACGGGGGAAGAGAACCCCTCCTGTCCACCCCTCTAAGTATGTTTTAGCGTTGGTGGGCTATTTAATTTGGTGTTGATGTAGCATTTTTTTCTTTTTGTCTTTGTTGACAGTCGAATCTGGTTAGATTGTCATCGGTTTCTTATCCATGGGGCATGAAATGCGCTCTTAATGTGGTATTTGGAAGTACCATATTGTCTCTTCTTTTTTATGCTTCATGGATCAGAGAAAAGCACTATTGCCATCGTTACCAATTAAAATAGCGAGTTACTAAGTCACAGCATAATGACATATTTATGTTCGCGACAGGTTTCTTTTCCATACGCATCGAATTCTCTTTTTAATTGGTATTTAGTTATATCATATTTGTTTCCTCCCCTCGATGCTAAGTGGACCTGAGACTTGCTCTGTGGCTTTATAATCTTCATTTTAACATGTTTAAGGCATTTATGTATATATTATAAATAATAATAATAATTATAAAACTCCAAGTATTAAATAAAAAAATGATAGCGACCAAAATAAGTAATTTACTCTTAAGGCGATTAATGTGCACTCCCTGTTCGTGTTGTTAAGTGTTGACATGTTTAATAAAAAGCACCCAATTTCTTTGCGAGATGTTTAACAATGTTTGTATGTCCTTCACTATAGCTGCTGGAATCAGTGGTGAATGATTGTGTCTGTTACACAGATTAAACTCCTGTCCAAGGTCAAAGGCCGTTAAGTTAATGATGTTTTGATATCCTCCCTATGATGCAGCATACAGTGGAGATTTTTGTTCTGTCAGAGACATTACGCAATTTCATTAACTTTACACAATTGTATAATATTAAACAATGTCCCATTTCTGTCGCAATAAACAATGGTGTCTCATTGTTGTCATGGCATTTCTTGTTTACTCTTTTAAATGGCATTTAACAACATTATAATGACCTCCCTCTGCTGCAGCATACAGTGGTAAATATTCCCGTTGGCATTCCACTTCAACGTTTTGAGGTGAGAAGTTTAACTACATCAACATGTCCCATTGCTGTTGCAATGAACAATGGTGTCTGATTATAGTCATGGCATCTCTTTGTTTTTCTTTAACAAGACGTTTAACAACATTATAATGACCTCCCTCTGCTGCACCATACAGTGGTGATTCATTCCCACTGACATTCCACTTCAATAACAACATTATAATGACCTCCCTCTGCTGCAGCATACAGTGGTAAATATTCCCGTTGGCATTCCACTTCAACGTTTTGAGATGAGAAGTTTAACTACATCAACATGTCTCATTGCTGTTGCAATGAATAATGGTGTCTGATTGTAATCGGGTATCTCTTGGTTAGTCTTTAACAAGACGTTTAACAACATTATAGTGTCCTCCCTTTGCTGCAGTATACAGAGGTGATTCATTCTTAATTGAATGTTGTAATTGCACCACTGGCATTCCTTTCTTGGTATGTTAGCCCCTCGATCTAAAAGAAGTTTAACGGCATTTGTATGACCTCGTCCTGCTGCTGCATACAACGATGACGTATTGTAGTCTATTTGTCATCTGTCGAGCAGTTGCAACCATTTTATATCACTGGCATTCCTTTTTGTTCTTTGTTAGGTAAGTCAATGTTAGCCCCTTTATCTAAAAGAAGACTAATGGCATCTGAGTTTCCTCTTTCGGCTGCTCAATACAGTGCGGTATTGTAAAATAATTTGCGGTTGCAGTTGCAACCATTTTATATCACTGGCATTCATTTTTTCGTTTATCAGATAAGTCAATGTTAGCATCTCGCTCTAAAAGGAGTCTTACGGCATCAGTATGGCCTCCTTCTGCTGTTGTATACAATGGTGACTCATTGTAACGTCATCTGTTGATTGCAGCTGAAACCATATTATATCACTGGCATTCATTTTTGTATATAAGTCAATGTTAGCCCCTCTATCTAAAGGAAGACTAATGGCATCTGAGTTTCCTCTTTCGGCTGCTCAATACAGATCGGCATTGTAAAATAATCTGCGGTTGCAGTTGCAACCATTTTATATCACTTGCATTCCTTTTTTCGTTTATCAAATAAGTCAATGTTAGCATCTCGCTCTAAAAGGAGTCTTACGGCATCAGTATGACCTCCTCCTGCTGCTGTATACAATGGTGACTCATTGTAACGTCATCTGTTGATTGCAGTTGAAACCATATTATATCACTGGCATTCCTTTTTTCGTTTATCAGATAAGTCAATGTTAGCATCTCGCTCTAAAAGGAGTCTTACGGCATCAGTATGACCTCCTTCTGCTGTTGTATACAATGGTGACTCATTGTAACGTCATCTTGTGATTGCAGTTGAAACCATATTATATCACTGGCATTCTTTTATGTATATAAGTCAATGTTATCCCCTCTATCTAAAAGAAGACTAACGGCATCAGTATGGCCTCCTTATGCTGTTGTATACAATGGTGACGCATTGTAACGTCATCTGTTGATTGCAGTTGAAACCATATTATATTACTGGCATTCATTTTTGTATATAAGTCAATGTTAGCCCCTCTATCTAAAAGAAGACTAACCTCATTGGTGTGTCCTCCTTCTGCTGTTGTATACAATGGTGACTCATTGTAACGTCATCTGTTGATTGCAGTTGAAACCATATTATATTACTGGCATTCATTTTTGTATATAAGTCAATGTTAGCCCCTCTATCTAAAAGAAGACTAACCTCATTGGTGTGTCCTCCTTCTGCTGTTGTATACAATGGTGACTCATTGTAACGTCATCTTGTGATTGCAGCTGAAACCATATTATATTACTGGCATTCTTTTTTGTATGTCTGTTTGTAAGACAGTGCTAGCCCCTCTATCTAAAAGAAGACTAACGTCATTGGTCCTCTTTCGGCTGCTGTATACAGTGGTGACTCATTGTGACGTCATTGACCGGTTGCAGTCGCAACAATTTTATTAGTCACTGGCATTTCCATCTCCACATGTTAGCCTCTCAATCTGAAAAGAGTCTTACGACTTTTGCCTCTTAATACAACGGTGACTCGTTGTATAATGTCATATGCCAGTCATGCCGGTTGCAATTTCAACCATTTTTATCTCTGGCATTCTCTTTTCATATTTTAGCTGCTCGATCTAATAGATGTCTTACATCATCCTTGGTGACTTATTATAATGTCGTCGACCGGTTGCAGTTGCAACTATTTATATCACTGACGAGCAACGGGTCGGGTCGTCTTCATCACTCTGGTTGACATCACGATCTTTCTGAAACACAAATTACACAGAATGCATGGATTGAGATTTACATCTGGATTTTTTTTGTAAATTCACTATCTCTGTGTGACCTTTCTGACATGCTAGATACAATGGTGTCTGGTTGTCATTGTGACACCACATTTCTGTCTGCAAAAAAAAAATAATAAACATTATTTTTAAAATATGAAAATGTCTTTTTTCCAATAAGATTTATCAGATTCAGACTAACCCTATAGAGTATATAAAAGCAAACCCATATTATTAATTAACCAGGGGTAATAAAAAAGTTGTCTTAAAAAGCTGCCCATGTGGACGTCTGATTTTTTTTCTGCATTTAACAGGTTTATATACAATGATGTGCGATTGTCATTTTTTGTTACACATTTGCATCTCTATAAATTCTTGGCGTCAAATCGATGTGCCATAAAGAGGCGATGTTCCGTCAATACCTATATATTAGATTTAAACTTGCTTAACATAGTATATTAAGGTAGGAACAAATTAAAATCATATCAATGAAATTTTAAAGTAGAAGTCCACCTAAGAATCATTCAAAATTGAAGAAAAGTGATTTATCGATAAAAAGGCTACAGCGGTTTATTTTTAATGAAAGACAGTTCAAAGTATATAACATAAGAAATAAATAACAATTTGCTCATAACGGCTTTGTCCTGGGAGAAATTTTGCCATTTTGTTACAATGGTTTCTGTTTGAAATTATTGACAATTTTAAGAGTTATCTCCCTTTTTACATTTTTCCAATGCATTCTATTTTATTTCTCTCAGGACCAGAGCTAGTTTGGAAAAAGAGCACACAAGATGAAAGCAGGGTTCTAGTAGGAGTAACACATCAAATATATATTGGTGTAGGCTTTCCACCCATGAATCGCTCTTTGCAAGATTCTTATAAAAAGTGGTACTTTAAAATCATAAAATTCGGGATAATATTTCAGCTAACAAATTTCAGTGATGGCCGTTTATCCTGAAAGTCAAAATGACGTTTGATAATTTGTCTTTTTTATCTTATTAAACGGATTCAAGTATTTTGATGATGACTCCTGAACTCAATATTTAAAATCAACTACGTCTGAAGCGAGTTAGGATAATGCAAACGATCGCTCTAAAATCTAATTTTTGAATATTTTGGCCTCAGAAAGTAATGTGGTTTTTTTTTCTGAAAAGTTAAACCGCTATAATGTAATTGATACAATGATGAAATTTTTATTTAAAACAGAAAAATGCAAAATGTATTACTCTAAATAATTCGGATATTTAAAAAAGTTAGGAACAAAATAAGTAAAACGTACTAAGAGAATTGGGTGGTTGAAAACTAAGCCTTCGTTGAATTTGTAAGAAAAAATCTAACAAATATTTTTGTAAAAAAATGTTAATCTCACTTAAGTCTTATTATGAAAGGCGTGATTCATAAGACAACTCTTTTTTTTTAAATAAATTCATTTTTCACGTTTTTCTTGTCACAAAACTCATATTGTAATACTAGCTTCACATTTTTTCTAATGCTGTTTTTATATAATTTTGTCATTACATTGTCAGTGATTGTAGCATTGTACATTAAAAATTGTTCAATAAACTATGCACATCCAACATTATGTTTGTTACTGGGAAATCAAAACTAAAATTGCAACTAGGAGGATGTTATTTCCGTTCAGTAACATTTGGAAAAAACGACGGATATTATTTCCTTTCTGTAACATCTGATGTTATTTCCCTTCCGTAACATCTTGAAAACGAAGGATGTTATTTCCCTTCCGTAACAACTGGAAAACGGAGGATTTTCATAAAACCTGGTTAAATTGCATGTTTATTAGAAATGGCATAAAGCAAGTTGGAACTAAAAAATCTTGACAAAAAATAAGACTTTTACACTTTAAAATTTTGAATTTGGGAGTCATCATCAAATGCATTATAACGAATAAGTTAATTGAATAACATTTTACGCGTTATTCAAGGTCATGCAGAAGGTCACTCTGTCATCGGACCTTTTATTTGAATCACCTGAACCTATTTCGAAAACATATGCATATAGTGATGCAGAACACAATGTATGATACAAAATATATATAAGATTAAAAGTTAGAATCGGGCATTCTTTGTATAACAATACAGTATTTTAACTGCTACATATATGGAGTCTTTAAAAAATGTATTCATTGTCGTTTTCGTCTGGCATTGTCTTTTCGTCGTTTTCTTATTATATTGAAAATGGCATTTTCTAAAGCCAGCCTTGGTTGGCTGTAGGGTGAGGTCCTATCATGTTTTTGAAAAGGGCATTCTCTTTATGGTCTATCAGGTAAGAAACAATATCAATGTGTCCTCATGTCATGGCGTTGGTAACCGGCATTCTCTTCATGTTCAACCAGGAAAGAAACAATATCATCGCATCGTGTCCTCGTGTCATGGCGTTGGTAACCGGCATTTTCTTCATGGTCTACCAGGAAAGAAACAATATCATTGTGTCCTCATGTCATGGCGTTGGTAACCGGCATTCTCTTCATGTTCAACCAGGAAAGAAACAATATCATCGTGTCCTCGTGTCATGGCGTTGGTAACCGGTATTCTCTTCATGGTCTACCAGGTAAGATACAATATCATCGTGTCCTCGTGTCATGGCGTTGGTAACCGGCATTTTCTTCATGTTCAACCAGGAAAGAAACAATATCATCGTGTCCTCGTGTCATGGCGTTGGTAACCGGCATTCTCTTCATGTTCAATCAGGAAAGAAACAATATCATCGTGTCCTCGTGTCATGGCGTTGGTAACCGGCATTTTCTTCATGGTCTACCAGGTAAGATACAATATCATCGTGTCCTCGTGCCATGGCGTTGGTAACCGACATTCTGTTCATGGTCTACCAGGTAAGATACATTATCATCGTGTCCTCGTGTCATGGCGTTGGTAACCGACATTCTCTTCATGGTCTATCAGGTAAGATACAATGTCATTGTGTGCTCATGTCATGGCGTTGGTAACCGGCATTCTCTTCATGGTCTACCAGGAAAGAAACAATATCAATGTGTCCTCGTGTCATGTCGTTGGTAACCGGCATTCTCTTCATGGTCGATCAAGAAAGATACAATATCACCGTGTCCTCATGTCATGGCGTTGGTAACCGGCATTTTCTTCATGGTCGATCAAGTAAGATACAATGTCAATGTGTCCTCATGTCATGGCCTTGGTAACCAGTTTCTTTTCCATGAAGCATCAGCTGCATTCTTTGTATGGTTTTAAGAAGTACCATATTGTCCCCCTTCTTCGATGCTTCATGGATTGGATCCCGTCATCAATAATGTAAGGGAGTTAAAATCAGATTGCCTTGACAATTGTTCGTTACAGATAGGCATATATGTTTACGACATGACTCCTGTCTGCATTTTACTATTATGTTTGGAAGTACCATTTTGTCTCCTCTCTTCTATGCTCCATGGATTAGATTATTAACACATCGTCAACAATTTATTGAGGGTGTTAAGAAGTGTTACATTGCCATTTATGGTCGTGACTGGTTTCTTTTTCATGGGGCATCGGCTACATTCTTAATATGGTATTTGGAAGTACCATATTGTCTTCTCTTTTCGATGCTTCATGGATCAGAGCCGGAACCCATCATAATTGTTATTGACTTAATGTGGCCGTGACGGGTTTCTATTCCATTGGGCATCAATTGTATTCATTTTGAGGTATTTGGAAGTACCAGGTCTCCCCTCTTTGACGCACCATGGATTAGAGCTCATCGTCATCCAGTTATCAAGAGAATTACGAAATCATATTTGGTCGTGACGGGTTTCTTTTCAATTGGGCATCAACTCCTTTCTTATTATGATATTTGGAAGTATCATATTGCCTCCTCTTTTAGATGCTTCATGGGTCAGAGCCATGAGACCATTGCCATCGCCACTCGTTTGAATAGAGAGTTATAAGATAGAATTTGAAATGTCATGATGATTAAATGATTGTTAACGGTTCCTTTTTCCATAAGCATCAACGGCTTTCTACAGTGGTAAATAAGAAGTACATTCTTGTCTCCTCTCTTCGATGCTAATGGGACAGGGCTTCATTGTTATGGTCATAAAACATTACGAAGTTTAATTGAATTTGTATAAAAGTATACTAGTTGTAATGCTGAATTGAACATCTTTGCTTGCTTTTACGTTGAACGGTATTACAATGTAATTCGTCAGCTGCTTTGTACATTGGTGAATGAAATTTAAGATAAACTTTCCTGTCATGGACTAACACCATAGTTGTCACAATATCATAATTACCTCTCTCTGCTGCTGCATACATGTACAGTGGTGAATTTTCCATTACGTCATAATGACCTCTCTCGGCTGCTGCATACAGTGGTGAATTTTCCATTACGTCATAATGACCTCTCTCTGCTGCTGCATACAGTGGTGATTTATTATGTTCGTTGTTTTCATGGCGTTTCATCAACAAAACAATATAATTCATGATCTTCAATATTAAAAAAATGATAATAATAATTTGTTCTTTGAAAGTCATTTAAGCTGTACACAGTGATACCATGTGACGTGCACATTCACAAATATCAAATTGTCCTGCAGAATGCCGGCAGTGAGTTTAATATAGTTTTAACTAGTACATTTACGAAAAGCCATCGTTTTTCCAAGTGTGAGATCAACATTGTACCTCTTGTATTGCTGTAAGGAATTTATATAAACAATGTGGATATTTCACTTGTTAATGTAATTACAAAGGTATGACACATGTGACTGGTTGTGACTGTTCTTTAAAAAAGCGTCAAAACGCAATTCCACTCATAAGTGCATATGTAAAGAATGTTCTTATTAAAAAAAAATCACTACTATTTACAAGTGTACATGTAAAGATGTAAAATCTTTCCATTGAAGCAGATAATACACCATGGGTTGTAACCATTTTGGATGTCGCCCAATATCTTGTTCGTCTTTATGCTACCGGTAGTTGCACGAATCTGCTGCTAGTCTTCAAAGGTGAGCATGTAATGAAGTAAAGCTCTTTCATTTGAGCAGTGAACACACCAGTACTGGAGCTGAAACCGTTCTGAATGTTGGTTTTGAGCAGTGAACACACCAGTACTGGAGCTGAAACCGTTCTGAATGTTGGTTTTGAGCAGTGAACACACCAGTACTGGAGCTGTAACCGTTCTGAATGTTGGTTTTGAGCAGTGAACACACCAGTACTGGAGCTGAAACCGTTCTGAATGTTGGTCCACACATTGTCAAACTTTATAGCATGATTCGTTGGAACTCTGTTTACCTTTGTTAGGCTGTCAGAGAGGCCGAAAGGTTGTCATGGTTATTCCATAAAAAATAAAAAGAAGTTTACGTTATAAATGTGTCCCCCTGAAGCACCACTATATAATGGTGAATCACTGTAATAAAGGTGTCTTCTCTATGATGCAGTGGTATCATGATTTTATCACTGCCATGCACGTGGTATTTGATAAAGTGTTTAAAACATCTTTTTGATCTTTTTGTTGCTAAATGCAACGGTGACTTGTCTTTTGTCTTCCTAATCATGCTAATGGCGGTAGTGATTAATATATATCACTGGCATACGGATGTTACCGTATAATGTCTCTTTTCACATGCTATAAACAATGGTGTTTGGTTGTCTCTCGTCACACTGGCATACGGATGCTACCGTATAAAGTCTCTTCTCACTGCTATAAACAATGGTGTTTGATTGTCATTCTCAGTCGGGTTGACATCAGGATTTCTGTCTGCAAAAGAAACATTAATTATACAAAATAAAATTGAAATTTAATACAATAAAATAGAAATAATTATAAAATGACGTTATTGACAAGCTACATCTATACTTAGGATACAGAGGTAGTATTTCATCATATATATCAGAGTCTTACTTACCATACAGAGTAGATAAAAGCAGGTCCTATCTTATAAACTAGGCAACAACCGAGCTTCTCGTTGTCTTCATGGCAGAGATTTACATCTGGATTTTTTTCTTTTTGGGTGTTAGTGGCCGATTGTCCTTAATACTAAACAAATCTGACCTTATACAGGGTTTCTATCAAACCATATCATGCCAAAACAATGAAAGACAATATTGATTGATGACCCGAAAATTTATTATGTTATAGGTATGATAATTAAAATTGAATAATAATTTCTAGTATTTAGAAGAATGAAATCTTCAAATTAAGATGAGCTTAGGGAAATTATGAACACTTTAAAAAATGCATTATTTTTTACCAATAATACAATGCTAAATAAGTCATATTGAGACTGGAAACTGAACTTGCCTTGATTACATGTTACATTATTTTATTTATAGATAAGTTGGTTTTTATTATTTTATTTATAGATAAGTTGGTTTTGAACAAAGACAAATGTATGTTTGTGTTCTAGACTTCACATTTTTTTCTTTATATTCAAATTTCATTTTTATACTGTCAAAACATATTGTTAGTTTCGTAATTGTTTTCTTGTTCTGTTTAAAATACAATTTCTCACGATGTTGTACCAATTCTAGACTTGACATTGTTATCTTTATATTCAAATTTCATGTACTTTATACTGTCAAAAAATGTATTTTTTTCTAAATCTGTATTTATATAATTTATCATTACGTTGTACCATTGTAAATTAAAACTGTTTAATAAACTATGCACGCACAAATTGAAACTATTTTTGTAGCAACAGCAATGGCGGATCCAAGGGGGGGGGGTGTTCTGGGGGTCGGACCCCCCACACTTTCCTCCGAAATTTTTTAATTTTTGTGAAGATTTTCAGCAAAAATGGTCTGGAACCCTCCCCCCCCCCTGTTTTCGAAAATTTCTGGATCCGCCCCTGAACGGGTAGGTCTGAAAGGCAAATGCAGCAACAAGAAGAGGCTATGTCCATTCTGAAGCATTAACTCTATATAATAATAATATTTTTTATGGCCCGACCACGTATGTAGATCGGCCATATAGATCTACCCTTGTCCGTCCGTCCGTAGGGCCGTAACAGTTTGGTTAAGTTCGTGGTCAAGGTTTATTCTTCGGATACTAGATGTTGGTGGTCAATAATTTTTCACCAGTAGATGTGTCTTGGGTAAGGTGACACCACCCACTAGAAATTAGGTCACTGTGACCTATATTTTACGCATGAATGCCTTGTTAAGTTCTTGGTTAAGGTCCATTACTCGCAATCGAATATTAGATGTTGTGGGTCAATTATATTTCACCACTAGATGGGTTTTCGGTAGGACTTCACCACTCACTAGAAGTTAAATCACTGTGACCTTTATTTTATGCATGAACGAATTTGGTTAAGGTCTTTACCCAGGTTATACACATTGGGGGTCAATGATATTTCAAGCAATCCTGTGGCTCATAGGCACATTTTGTAGTTATCTTTTTTGCTGTTGGTTGTACGGTTTGTTTCCCGTTATTTTTCGTTTTCATTGTTTTTGTATGTTTAATGTTAGAAAAGAAATAACTTCAGAACACAGTGTGTGAAAGAAGCAGAGGTACCAATGGGGTATCTTAATGTTAAGGTCCGAAATGGCAGAGACAAAACTAGCATACACAAACAAGGACAGGACGAAAAAAACAGAGAACATATACTACGTAAAAACACGGAAACACAAAAACTTCTGAATATCAATAAATAACGCAAAATCTAGTCGTAGTTTTCTCCGAATTAAATTAGCACTGGTCATGCAGTAAAAATCTGTTCGGGTAAATCAAATTTGGATGAATTTTATATTGGATGGAAAGAACAAACAAAAAAAAACATTCGGGCAAGTATATCTCAAATACAAATTTCTAAGGCTGCTAACACAATAAATGATAGACAAAACTTGCAGATTGTGATACTTGCTGAAGACAAGAACAACACAAAAAATAAACACTCAACTAAAAACAGCAACGCAAATTTCAAGGGAACTTAGGTGGTGGAGTGCAATCAGCGACTGAAAGAAGCAAAGAGGCGCCAATGGGGCATTCGAGTCCGAAAGGGCAACGACTGAACAGGTAAACACGAACAAGAACAGCAGGAAGAAACACAAAACACAAATTCAACCAAACAAAATGGACCACGTATAAAAAATCAACTTTTCAAACTGTCCGATTTTTAAAATCTTTTATACATTTGCATTCTTGTGAAAATCCTTGCCTGCTTTTTAGCTCATCTGGACCGAAGGTCCATGTGAGCTTATACCATCACTTGGCGTCCGTCGTCGTCGTCGTCGTCTGTCGTCGTCGTCGTCGTCGTCTGTTAAAAATTTTTCAAACTTTTACTTGTCAGACACCATAAGTCCAATTGCAACCAAACTTGGTACAGTTGTTTAGTAGCATTATGTGTACATAACTATCGTTCGGATTTTTGATTCGTAAAAAACATGGCCGCCATGGCTAAAAATAGAACATAGGGGTAAATTGTAGTTTTTTGCTAATAGCTCAAAAACAGTACCAGATATCAAAATTCTGGCATATGGTAAAAGAAATCAGCACATCAAGATCTACCTGCCCAGAAATTTTCAAGAAGATCCAACAACCGATGTAGGAGTTATTGCCCTTTTTCTGGATTTTTTTTATTGTATAAAAATAACCATAGAATACACCCATTTATGGAATGGAAACCATGTCTCTGAATTTTTTTAGGAGTTATGGCCTTTAAAGCATCAAAATTTACCATTTTTCATTACTTTTCCCCTGAATTTTATAGATTAACTTTGCTGACATCATGCATCCAACTTCAACCAAACTTGGCACAGTTGTTGAATAGCATACTAAACGCTACAATTCTATCGTTCGGATTTTTGATTCGTCAAAAAATATGGCCGCCATGGCTAAAAATAACATAGGGGTAAATTGCAGTTTTTTGCTAATTACTCAAAATTAGCTACAGATATCAAAATTCTGATGGGAGACAAAAGTGATCAGCATCTCAAGATCTACCTGCTATGAAATATTCAAGAAGATCCAACAATCGATATAGGAGTTATTGCCCTTTTTCTGGATTTTCACTTATTTAGCCCTGTATCTTGAAAACTATACAAGATATTTCAAAAAATTAAATTGCATATAATTAAGCACATCAAGATCTACATTTCATGTAATAAGGTCAAAGCTGTAGAACCATTTCTTTTAGGAGTCATGGCCCTTTAAACAACAAAATTTACCATTTTTCATTACTTTTCCCCTGAATTTCAAAGATTAACTTGTTTGACAAGGTAAAACCAACTGCAGCTTAACATGTCACACTTGTTTAATAGCTTATATGCTACAACTCTATTGTTCAGATTTTTTATTTGTAAAAAACATGGCCGCCATGGCTAAAAATAGAACAAAGGGGTAAATTGTATTTTTTTGCTAGTAACTCAAAAATGGTTTCAGATATCAAAATTGTGCAAGAATCAAAAGTGATCAGCATATTAAGACCTACCTGTCCTGAAATTTTCGAAAAGATCTCACTGCTGTAGTGGGAGTTATTGTTCTTTTTCCTAATTTTGCCAAATTTACACTTATTTAGCCCAATATCTTGAAAAGTAATCAAGATATTTCAGAAATTTAAATCGCATGTTGTTAAGCACAATAATATCTACAAATATATGTACCTGTGTAGTTCAGGTGAGCGATTCAGGCTCTTGGGAGCCTCTTGTTTCAATCATATTTGCAATATCTCTAACCGTTTGCGAGAAATTAAAGTCGAAGGGACAAAAATACCATTTTAAAAAGCTCAGGTGAGCTATTGCCATCACTTGACGTCCTCTGTCGTCCGTTGACAATTTTTCAAAAATCTAAGAATTTTTCGTTTTCAACAGTTTTGGAATTTGACCTTTCAATGTTTTGATTTAAATGCTACTGATGAGAGGTTACTTTTTAAAATATCGATATATAGCATATCAAAATTCACCACGTTTTTTTTTTTTGTATTTATAATTTTGATGCAACTTGGTATGATTGATCTTTAGGGTGTTCTGCACAAAAGTTGTGTTTCTATTTTTTATTCCTCAAAAAACATGGCCGCCATTGCAAAAAATATACCAGGGGATTAGACTACTGTTTTTGGCTTTTAAATCAAAAAGTATAAGAGATAGAGAAAATCTAATGCAACATCAAAAGATCTACAAAAGTTTCCACTGGGTCAAAACTGTCAGATGACCCCTTATAGGGGTTATGTCCCTGTAAATGTAAAAAGGTGTTTTTCACGATTTATACGACCGCAAAATTTTGCGATCGTATAATGGTATAGCAATGTCGTCGTCGTCGTCGTTGTCGTCGTCGTCGTCGTTGTCGTCGTCGTCGTCGTCGTCGTTGTCGTCTGGGAACATTTGGTTTTCCTTGCAATAACTTGAGTAAATGTGGACCAAATGGCTAAAACAGGTGTATTGACAAAACTGTTGTAGAATGTTTGTTATTCATTTGATTTGAAAAATTCATTTTTTATTGAATTCCTCATGAAATTCTGTCAACTAAATGTGTCAATGGTTTTGATATTTATTGCACCGTTACATTGCTACAGGGGGTCAAAAAGGGGCCACACCCCAAAAATCGACTTTTATTTGTGGTCCGATTTTCAAATTTTTTTTTCATTGGAATCCTTGTGAAAATCCCTGGCTGCATTTTTCAATCAGATTTGCAATATCTTTGACCGTCTTTGAGAAAATAGGGGTCGAAGGTATGTAAAAGTTTGTTACAGCAAATAGTTTTACAAAAAAAAATTAGTTGTAGTGGGCCAGCCAATTGTCTAGAAGTTTTAATATGATAGTTATATCCAGAAAAAAAGTTGGTATAGTATTTAGGGTTTGTGGCCCCTATGATTTTAGAAAAAAAGGGCCGAAAGGGGCTAAAACGGGTGTATCGACAAAACTATTGTAGAATGTTTATTTTTCATTTGATTTGAAAATTCTTTTTTTGTTAAATTGCTTATTAAATTCTGTCAACTAGATGTGTCAATGGTTTTGGTATATATTTCACTGTTACATTGCTACTGGGGGCAAAGACGGGCCATGACAACAAACACAACTTTTTTATTTTTGGTACAATTTTCATTGGAATCTTTTTGCAAATCCTTGCCTGTATTTTTCAGTCAGATTTGCAATATCTCTTACTGTTTTTGAAGAATTAGGGGGCAAAGGACAAAACATATCAATTGATATATAAACAAATCTTTTTCAATTTGATGTTGATGTAGATATATATGAATGTGTCAAATATGCATTTTAAAGTCCACCACAGTATGCTTGTGTCCAAAAGCTTTGTAAGTCCACCATGGGCTGCATGTGACCAAAGCAATAGACTATCCATATTTGGCCTCCAACGTATAGGGTTCAACTTGTTGCGGTCGTATCATGCTGCGCTTGGCGTAGCTTTTTATTGCCCAATGGAATGAAAACTATTGCAGATAGAAAAAAGCTGTTGCTTGCTTTAACCTTTAATTTAAGCTCGTCAAAAGTCTTTATTGGGTCGAAACTGATAGATGACCCCTTATAGGAGTTATTGCCTTTTAAAGGTTAAAAACAGTGGGTTTTTTTCATGTTTTTTTATACGAACGCAATTTTGGGAATCGTATTATGTTATGGTGATGTCGTCGTTGTCGTCATCGTCTGTAGACATTTGGTTTCCATGCGCTAACTTAAGTAAACTTAGAATTATTTTATTTTATTTTGATGTTTAGAGCCATTAAAAATTACGTATCAAATTTGGGGTCTTTAGCCCCTACCGTTTGAGAAAAAGGACCAAAAGGGGCTAAAATAGATGTATTGACAAATCCAATGTTGAATGTTTATTTTTCAAAAGATTTTTAAAATTCCTTTTAATTGAATTCCTCAATAATTCTGTCTACTTAATGTGTCAATATTTTTTTTTGTAAATTGTACTGTTACTTTGCTAAGGGGGGAACAAAGATTGGCCGCGCCCAAAAATCTTTTTTTTTTTTATTTCTGGTCCGATTTGAAAAATCTTTTTTTCCTTGGAATCCTTTTTAAAAATTTCCTGCCTGCGCTTTTCAATTAGATTTGCAAGATCTCTTACCGTTTTCGAGAAATTAGGGGTCAAAGGGGCCAAAATGTCAAGTACAAGAGATGTGGTTTTATTTTGGGTCTGCTTTTGTAAATCTACAATGTATCGAATGCCTTGCGTATTTGTGCATGGAAAGTCCAATTATAGAACGAAGAGAACTCAAAACCAAAAAATTTCTAACTGGAATGCCAAATCTAGCTCCGAGGATATCGACCATGTGCAGTACTCTAGGGGAAAACCTGGTATTTAACACAATTTTGAATTTAACAAATCGGAAATTTTATCTAAAATGTACTACAATTTATTGATAAATTCATGTCAGACAAGTCTATCGACTAGGCTTTTGATTACCCTCAGGGACGTTTGGTCCACCAGCAGCGGTTATCGACCGAGTGGTTTCAATATACAATTACCAGAACGGGTATAAAAACGGGTAATTTGGTATTTGCATATTTCAAAGAGTTCTCTCATCAGGGTAAAAACCCAAAATTACTCAAAACAACAGGAAAACAAAAATCCACCACCGTTGATATCAACGATGTGCAGTACAAGAACAGATTTTAAACAATTTACAATGTAACAAATCGAAAATATAAAAAAAACTACAAATTCTTGATAAATTTGTGTCAGATAATCCTCTGGTCCATCAGCAGTAGTAACTTGGTTCAGCAAAACATATGATCTAAGAAAGATAACTCTAAACCAACAGGTTGCATCTGTGTGGTTGATTGTATTGCCAGAGTCGCCAGTAGTCTTTAATCTACTGGATGATTCTACGGGTACATCGAATAGAAAGCCTTATAACACATTATTTTGTCGACTTGCATTACTGAGTCAATTTGCAGTGAATATTTTACAAATTTTGTGAACAAAATCTGGACACTGGAAACAGCATAGTTATTCTAGTTTTAACTTTTTTGTTAACAAAATTAAACTCAATGATAATTCATCATAAAGATGATTTTCTCAGTAAAGACGCATCAATAATTGATAACACATGCATCGTTTGGTTGAAAAAAAAAATGCGATGTAAATTAATATTTCCGAATCTTAGTTAAAAAAATTATAACATTTTCAATAACGTTTTGAAGATTCCAGTTTTCCATAACATTATGAAAACGCCAGTTTTAATAATGTAACACGAAGATATCAGTTTTCCATAACATTATGGATATATCAGTTTTTCATAACATAACGAAAACACATGTACCAACTTTTCATAACAGAAGAAAGAGACCATTAGTTTATCACGAAGAAGATTCGGTGATACTAAAACTTTAATGAAAAATATAACTGTTACATTGAAGATCATGAGATGTGAAATAAATGTACGCGACACAATAAACATATTATTATACTAACGGTAATTATCATAATTATTCTCAATGGAAAACATCCATATCGATAGACAACAAATTAGGATTAAGGTGTTGTCTATCATTTCGAGGGAAAGGATCCAGAAATATCCATTTGAAAAGGAGGTTTCCCTTATTGTTTACTGATCATGAAGTCGACAAAATGGATTCCAGGTCAGTTTTGCTCAAAATCTGCGCGAAAATTACAAAATGTTCTAAGGAAAGAGGTATATGTTCCAACCTCATGAGCCCCTTCTGAATCCGCCATTTTTTGCATTTTTCTCCTATTGCCTTTTTCTTTGGAGAAAAGTAAAACTACTTATTATAACCACCGGATTTGACAGGCCCAATGCAACAGGTGTGTTGCGACAACCAGGATCTGCCTACCCTTCCGAATCACTTGACTTAGACATGATTTTACGATATTGATTGCTCCTCAGTAATATGTATTTTTTGTTGTTGTTGCCTGTTTCTTCATGTTATTCTCTTTCTTTCTGTCTTTTCATGCTGTTTGCATTCGAATGTCCCATTGGCACCTTTCTGTTTCCATCGAAATTCGTTTAGAAATGACCAACTTATAGTTCCTTTAAACTTGATATTTCTATATTCTGGAAAGATTGGTGATTATGGAAACTTTCTCCGGCTTGCAGCTTTCGAGTGAAACCTACAAAAGATTCTTTAATTTTAACTTGCATCCATCACTTTAAACGGGACTAACTCTTACAACCTTCCTGACTTCAAATTGAGTCAAGAGAGACTCGAACAAATGGACCATAAAACAAGCGTGATTTATTTTGACCAGCGCCGCAACGCGTAACGGGGATAGAGAAATGCCGGGACTCTGTCTGTCCGTGCGTCCGTCCGTCACACTTTTTTGTAACACATTTCTTAGCTACTATTATAATCCTAGGCTTTTTAATGTTTGTTTGCAGCTCAAGCTAAGGATTAAATGTGGTTTGGTGCGTTTCCAGGTCTGTCCCTTACCTACTTCCTGTTAAACGGGCTGACTTTGTTCAAACATGGATTTTTTTTTCGGATCTTTCTCAGCTACTTCTATTTGTGATATTTATATTTGATATGTAGCTTCAGGTAGGGGTCTCATATTATGGTGAGATGCATCTCCAGGTCTGTTACTTACCTACTTCATGTTTAACGTGCTTAGAATTTTCCAAGGGTAAAAATGAAAAAAAAAATCATAACAAACTGAACTTTTACTATCATTGGACTTTAAATATTTGGTATAAATGCAGCTTCAGTATAGGGGTTTCATATGGTGGGATGCATTTCTTGATCTGTCGTATACTTTCTTCCTGACTTAGATTTTTTCAAAGGTCAAAATGGAGAAAAAAAATATTCGTTCCAGATCTCTTAGCTATTACTATTCGTAGGCTTTCAATATTTAGTGTGCAGCTTATAAGGTATGAGTCTTATAATTATATAGTGGTATGCGTTTTCAGGCTCGTCGTTTATCTACATCCTGTAAAGTGAGCGAATTAGAATATTTTTGCCACTCGTTGGATCCAGGAATATCTTCTTGTTCTTGCTATCTTTCAATTCCGTAATAATAATTTGTTTAGCAAACAACACCATCCTGTTATTAACATCCCGACATATTTTCACGTATATATCAGTTACGTGAAATTGGCCACACTGGTCGGACATAAATGTGTATTGCGGCGTAACACAAATATCGTGGCTGTTTTCCGGGCTACTACAAGTCACTCCGGGAGGGGGATGCTACTTGCTATTATTTAGATGATATGAGTGTGCCGCAGGAAAAGGTCATGGTTTTGGAATCAGTTTGTATTAAACATGGTATATTTTTCAATCCTGCAGTCTTGAATTCAATATAGACACCCTGTTGTCAACTCTTCAGGATTAGTCCGTTGCATGTGGGATTATAAATCATTATATAGAAGAAAATGAGACGTGGAATATGTGTACGCAACACAATCTACAATATAAACGTAAATTTAAAACATCCACAATGGAAAACAGCCAGCAGCCTTCAATGTGACAAGCGGTCGCTGCTCGCTGTATTTCAATTGGCCTCTCGATTGAAAATAAACTACATATGATTCAAGCGCAATCCTACAGTGCAATGATGGACCCTCTACTTGGCAAAACACAATTAACATAAATTCGACAAACATAGGCTTTGATAAAGATTCCTGGCTTAGGACAGGCACATTAAAAAATGTGGCGGGGTTAAACTAGTTTTTTTTTTGGTGCCAACCTTCTCCCTATAGATAATCAATAACAAAGCACAAATTAACACACAGTAAAAATAAAATCGATAGAATACATGAATAATACCTCTGAATTTAATTCATACCGTTGACCATAAGTAAATGGAAAATGGTTCAAACAAGAGTACTACATGTATATGTTATACAGAAATTTTGTACCCTTAATTCGTGACGTCTACTTCCTTTTTATACCCCGTCACACGAAGTGGCAGGGTATTATGTTATACCCTCTGGTTTTTTTTCGGTGTCTGTCCGTCCGTCCCCCGAAGCTTTTCGACCAATAACTTAAAAACGCGTCTACGGATTTAAATGATATTTTGCACAGCTGTTAAGTACAATAAAATACAGGTCAAGTTCGATTTCCAGCATGATCCAAAAAATAGTTTTTGGGAAAGGCCACTTTGAAAAATCAAATTTCATGAAATTTTGAGTTTCCGACCAATAACTTAAAAACTCGTCAAGGGATTCAAATGATATTTTGTACAGCTATTGAGTACAATAAATTACAGGTCAAGTTTGATTTCCAGCATGATCCGAAAAATAGTTTTCAAGATAGGCGACTTTGAAAAATCAAATTTCATGAAATTTTGAGTTTCCGACTGATAACTTGATAACACGTCATGGGATTCGAATGATATTTCGCAGAGCTGTTTTGTACAATTAAATACAGGTCAAGATAAGTTTCCAGCATGATCTGAAAAAAGTTTTTGAGATTGGCGACTTTTGATATTATATCGTGGTGGGGTATCATTTAATGTGCCATTACATGCCCTATTTTTATTGAATATTTTCAGACGCAGGCGACATTTGTCTCCGACGAAAGACTGTCGTTCTAGTTATGATATATATGAATATACTGACAAAAACTACAACTTTTAACAATTCAGGCCTATTATCTGTCGATACAGAACATTTGTGAAAAATTTAGGATTCTGCAATTAATACCAAAGTTTGCGAAATGATTAGACATGAATATTGGTTGTCTTAAAATTGTCAGATATATAGAGTTCAGGTATAATTTGCTCGTTTTGGTTAAGTGTCATGAAAAGTTGAAGACGTCTGAAAGAAGCTAAGAGGCACCAATGTGGCATTTGACTGTCAAAAGTCCGAAAGGGCATCGACGAAACCGGTAAACCTCAGACATGTCGCCGTGAGGGCTTGAATAATCATACGTTCAGAATAATTCAAACCCAGATCAAAAATAAAATGTCCCCTCATGTCTTGAACATTCTTATGGACTTTTACGTATAAAATATATTGAATCTTATTTTAGCAGTAGAGGTTAAGAGATACAAAATATTCTGAATAAGGGACCTGCCATTTAACTTTAAGGGAGGCCTTGGTTTTTCCAAAAAAAAAATATTTTGAAAATTATTTTTGATGAAAAATACATTTTGGCAGCAGAGGGTAAGAACAAAAATATTCTGAAGAAGGATTTCTGCCAAATAAAATAATGATAATAATGAAAATAAAAATATTCTGTAGTAACGCCTTCGAAAATTAAATATTTTTAAATGAAAAAATTCTGACCAAAACAAAAAACCAAGCCCCCCCCCTTTTCAAGTTAAATATGGGTCCGTCCCTAAGGATTTCTTTCCTTATGAAATCATGCTTACATTGAAAAAAATCCATATCAACACCTAAAATATCTTTTTTTCTCGCTAGAACAAAAACTTAGTCCACCTTTCAGGTTAAATGGTCAGCCACTAAGTCTTGCACCCTCAAATTATATTGACAAAAAATATTTCAAAATATTGAAATATACCAGATAACTTTTATTACAAATATAAACTTCTAGAAAACGATCAATCTATTTATTTCTTAAAGTGGTAGTACCTTGGATTTTGCATTGTGATCTCTTGAAAATAACGGTAGAATATCTTCTTTGTCAATTTTAACATGTATAAAGGAAAAGAGAAATTTACAAATGCACGCGGGAATTGATTTGTGAGAAATTTGTTGATAAAACAAACGGAAGTATCAAGCTATTATTATTTATGTAAAAGAATTAGAAGAATAAAAGGATTGAAATTTACTTTGCATTCTACTGACCATTTACACAAGCTGGTTAGCGATTTACGGACGATTAGATAAATCGAGGAACAATGGATCAAACAAAAACAAAACGATTTGTACTTTCTTCATTCTAGCCTTTAAGTTTTTGGTTTGTGGCATATACGAACACAAAAATATCAAAGCAAAAGTGGCGTCTTATTGTCATGTTGTGTCAAATTTGAAAAGATCAAAGGTTAGGAGATGAGCTTCAGATTGTGATTTGATGCATTCTTCAAGGATTTGTCGCGCAGTTAATTCTAATCAGATAAATAAATGGATGGTGAAGCCACATTTTAAAGGTAAAAACTAAATAAGAAACACAAAGAAATAAAACCTTTAAAACAAATAAAACAAGAATGCCCAAATTTTCGGACATAAAGTCCTTCTTCGGGGGCTAAAGAGTAAAAAGATGTTCACACATCGACTGACGAGGACAGAATGACATAAAATTGACTCGAAGAACACCACGTGGTATTTTAATCTTGAACTTGATGACTAATTTATAGATATTAAGAAAAGGTCTGTCTTTTTACATTCATGCCAAAGGGTTGAAAAGTGCCTAAAAAGTTAATTATTCTTTGCTCAAGAAACTGTCTTTGTTTTTCGCCGGTGCATGTTTCAAGGAGAACGGTCACCTGCATATCCTGGACGACATGGTTTGGCAAGAAAAAGTGCTGGCCGACTGGGCAATCGTCGCATTTGAGAACACTTCTCCTGTGTTCAGCAAATCTGTCACCCAGTCGACGATAAGTTTCTCCTACGTAAATTTTAAGGCACTTGGCACAGCGGATGGCGTAAATGACATTTTCGGAGATGCTGGTGTAACTGTTCTTCAACTTGAAGGTGTTGGAGGGGCCAACTATCTCTTCAGTCTCCCAGGTAAAAGGACATGTGACACAGATAGATCGACCACAACCCCTGGTGCCTGAAAAGTCAGAGCGAGGACGTCTCTTGGATTTGTCGAATGAACTGGAGCAAGATGTTGCCTCAAAATCTTACCTTTCCGAAAAGCAGTCAGGGGTGGCGAGTCGAACACTGTCGACATGTGTTCGTCCTCTAAGACGATGGACTTGAAATTGCGCAACAAAATGTTCCGTATAACGATGTTATGAGGGTGGTATGTAAGTACCAAAGGTATACGGTCATTCTTGCGTCTTGACCTGGGCTCCAAAGCCTTGGATCGTGTCACCCGGGAAACTGAGTCGAAAGCTTTATCCAATCATTCTTGTTTTATTTGTTTTAAAGGTTTTATTTCTTTGTGTTTCTTATTTAGTTTTTACCTTTTAAATGTGGCTTCACCATCCATTTATTTATCTATTTTATTTGTACACAAGCCACAGTGCAACATACTTTATTTAATTCTAATCAGTCTTTAAGTTAGAAGAAAAACAAATCTATGACCTTCGTCGTATAATAACCCCCCTTTCGATAGTATTTACTAGATTAGATTTGGTAAAAGTTCTGTTTACTTATAAAATATTGTATAGGCCACAACTGCAAGACATTTTTAGCATTAGTTAAACAATATTTGCCTGCAAATTTTAATATTAAAATATACAAAATAATGTAATAAACCGATTGTTCAAGATATTTTTTTTGCACTTTAACTTAAACAGATACAATTACAAAGTATAAACTTTCAATGGCATAGTTGTGTGTTTAAACTAAAACAATGATAGAAATTACAAATATTGTATTTTTCAAGTAAAGTATTTTTTTAAAATGCAGTATAATTTCGAAAAGGTTTCTCCCTTTTTCGAAAATGTCTATACCTTTTGGTTAGAAATGTTTTTAAACAATGTCGATACCAAAGAAAATGATTGTTTTCTTAATAATCATTACGCGGAAAAATTACCTTTTTAAATTGTTAAAAGAAGAGGTCAAAGCATTACATGTATGTAAAAATTACACTTAACATACATGTAAGACTGGTGTGAGACTTTTATTTAGTTTTCACTATTCTGACATCATTTTGATTGCATAAGATATTTTTATGTATTCAAATAGAATAAGGTTGCTTTGACTAAATAAACCTTATTATTTTTTTGCATGAACTTGATTTTTATCAAAAAGATAAGATATAAGATAAGAAAGATTTATTTGAATTCGGATTTGCAAATAACAATAAACACAAGCTCTCAAGAGCTTTTTTCCGAATAAATATATCAAAACAAATGATAACTAGACCAATCGATGTCTGGCCCTGCGTCGCACGGCAAAACGTTGAACCCTGTATGTTCTATAGGCCAAATATGGACAGTCAAAATATTTTGACACTTGCACCCTAATGGTGGACTTACAAAGCATATTTGTCACATGCCACCCAATATTGTAAAAATCAAGAAAAAATTGTACCCTCCATATGACCAAAATTAACTTGTAAAAAAAATTTCTAAATCGGACCAAGAATAAAAAATGTCACATTTTTGCCCCCCCCCTTTTTGGACCGTCGTTCCTAAACAAAAAGAGAGGGGACACCAAAAATCATCCCCATCCTTTAATTTATGGTGAGTAACACTACTGTAAAGTTTCATAGCATTTGGTAAACCTAAACAATTTATTAAAAATAAAAATAAAATAAAAAAGTTGCTTTTTTGGCCCCTTTAGGGCCCTTAGTTTCTAAACGAAAAAACAGGGGACACCCAAAATCAGCCCAACCCCTTCGTTCTGGGAAAGTAACATTACTGTAAAGTTTCATAGCATTTGGTCAACCAGAACAAAAGTTATTGTGGTAAAAGATTAAAAAGTCGCTTTTTAGGCCTCCTTTGGGCCTCTTATTTCTAAACCAAAAAAGAAGGGACACCCAAAATCAACCCAACCCTTTCTTTTATGGTAAGTAACTACTGTAAAGATTCTTAGCATTTGGTCAGCCAGAACAAAAGTTATTGTGAAAAAAATAAAAAAAGTCATTTTTTTGGTCCCTTTAGGGCCCCTTAATCTTTCTAAACGAAATTATAAAATGACCCCAAAAGGGGGAGGTGCACATCTTCAATATATCTGTAATCACTGTGTAAAATTTTAGAAAGATCTAATGTTTGGTTTTTGAGATTCAGATTACACAAATAAGGCACCCCATAGCGGGACGGACGGACAGACGGACGGACGGTCGGACGGACGAACGGACAGAGTGACCCGACTACTAGACTTGATTTCGCCTTCGGCGACGCAGGTAAAAATAAACCATCCAAACCCCTTAATCAGATGATTATTTTTTGTATAAGAGTCGTCGAAATATATTTTTCCATGGAAGCCCCGGTTGTCTGTCTTGTCGTCAAAATATGTTTTCTCCGCGGAAGCCCCCGTCACAAGCTTTATCGTAAAAAGAAGTTAAGTTTTATCCGCACAATCTACATTGATATATCGCTACGATTGCGTCATGAGCTCCCAGAAGTTGCGTCTAAGAGATGGATTCTCCTTTCC
Source organism: Arcuatula senhousia (assembly GCA_963971305.1). Taxonomy (NCBI): domain Eukaryota; kingdom Metazoa; phylum Mollusca; class Bivalvia; order Mytilida; family Mytilidae; genus Arcuatula; species Arcuatula senhousia. The sequence goes on along the minus strand of OZ020317.1, from coordinate 35,247,207 downwards.
TACTTATGCCCAATTCAAGCCCTTAATTTGCTATTGAAAACAAAAATCATCAGATCATTTTTTTGTTTCAAATGCACAAATACATAACTTCACGAGAAAAATTATGTTAACGTTCAGTCATGAAAATTCAGTCAAAGGTATAGGAAGTTGTGGTTATTTACTTTTTACTTGTTTTTAAAAGATGCAAAATTATATTTTTTTTTAATAAAAATTGTGAATACGTTTGAGATATTAAGGAGGACTTTCAAACTGGGGCAGACAACATTTTTTCTCTATTTGTAACAGATTTCATTCTACAGGTCAAACACAAAACTAAACAATATCTTTTCACCTTTAACCCCTTTGAGGGGCCAGCTGACAATTTTGACCCTAAAATCATTATGTAGATCTCAATGAGCTTCAAATTCTCAATGCTTACTTTTCAGTTTTCAAGATAAAGTCCAAATAAATGTGAGAATAGTCAAATTTGACGATTAAGGGAAAAAAAACTCTTACAAGGAGTTGCCCCACAACTTTGACACCACGGAGAGTTTTGAAGAGCTTTTGATGCTGGAGAAGGAAGGATGCCTCGGATTTTTTCTATTTCTTATACTTTTTGAGCAATCAGCCAAAAACTATATGGTCTGACCCACCTGTTCTATTTCTAGCAATGGCAGTCATGTTGGGTCAGGTGAGCTAACAAGAGGCTCCCAGGAGCCTGAATCGCTCACCTGGTCTTGATGTAAACCCTATGAAGAACTTTGTAAAGCTAAATAAGCTGAACATTTAAGCAACCAACAGCTTTTTCTCTTTCAGCAATAGTTTTCATTCTGTAGGCCAAAAACGTGAAACATGTTATTTTAAGGGCTGTCTGACAACTTTGACTCTATAGAGTCAACCGAACCGAACATTAAAGCAACCAACCAATTTTCTTTTTCTGCTATAGTTTTTTTTTATATATAAACCAAAAACATGAAAACATGTTAATTTAAGGACTGTAACCCCTTCAATATAATAAAAGACTCCTAAATGCTTTTAAAGGGGTCATCTGACAACTTCGACCCTATGAAGACTTTACTAGGGCTAAATGAGCTGTACATTTAAGCAAGCAACAGCTTTTCTCTATTTGCAATAGTTTTCATTCTACAGGTCAAAAACACTATTTTTCGCCTTTAAGGGGCTGTAACCCCTATAAGGGGACATCTGACAACTTTGACCCTTTGAAAACTCTAGTAGAGCTAAATGAGTTGAACATTTAAGCAAGCAACAGCTTTTCTCTATCTGCAATAGTTTTCATTCTACAGGCCAAAAACACTATTTTTCGCCTTTAAAGGGCTGTAACCCCTATAAGAGGTAATCTGACAACTTCGACCCTATAAGGACTTTTGTAGAGCTAAATGAGCTGAACATTAAAGCAAGCAGCAGCTTTTCTCTTTCTGCAATAGTTTTCATTCTATAGGCCAAAAACACTATTTTTCGTCTTTAAGGGGCTGTAACCCTTATAAGGGGTCATCTGACAACTTCAACCCTATGGAGACTTTTGTAGAGCTTAATGAGCTGAACATTTAAGCTAGCAACAGCTTTTCTCTATCTGCAATAGTTTTCATTCTATAGGCCAAAAACACTATTTTTCGCCTTTAAGGGGCTGTAACCCTTATAGCGAGCATAGCTCGCAAGCGGAGAGCTCTACGGTATTTGTTTCCGCGAGAAATTTGCTAATGCTGATTTAGATTTTTTATGGTCCGGAAAGGGTTATTATTTTTACAGGTCCGGAGTGAATGTTAAAATAATTTATAAGAAAAGAAATAATGCTTAAAAAAATAATAAATTGCGTTTTTTACAAGAAAATAATATTCTTAAAATAATAAATACACATAAGCTGCTCGTTTCGTCTTGGTTATATGCACGTACGAAACTAAGGTGTCTCGAAGCTTAATCGCCCCATACCATCTCGCCCCAAAATAAGCAAATGGAAATATTGGAAATTAAATGATAGCGATATCCCTGAATGTCGACATTTAGAACAAAAAAACGTAGTCCCTTTTAGCTATGCTCGCATTTAGGCAATGCCTACTCCATATTAAGGGTTCATATGACAACTTCGACCCTATGGAGACTTTTGTAGAGCTTAATGAGCTGAACATTTGAGCAAGCACAGCTTTTCTCTATCTGCATTAGTTTTCATTCTATAGGCCAAAAAACACTATTTTTCGTCTTTAAGGGGCTGTAACCCTTATAAGGGGTCATCTGACAACTTCGACCCTATGGAGACTTTTGTAGTGCTTAATGAGCTGAACATTTAAGCAAGCAACAGCTTTTCTCTATCTGCAATAGTTTTCATAATATAGGGCAAAAACATGAAAAAAATTTTCACCTTTCAGGGGCCATAACCCCTATAAGGGGTCATCTGACAACTTTGACCAAATGGAGACTTTTGTAGAACTTTTGATCCTGAAGCAGTAACGTGCATCAGATTTCATCTATTTGGTATACTTTTTGAATTACAAGCCAAAAACAGTAGTCTGACCCCCCCTGTTGTATTTTTAGCCAGGGCGGCCATGTTTTTTAACGAATCAAAAATCGAAACACAACTTTTATGCAGGACACCCTAAGGATCAATCATACCAAGTTTCATTAAATTCTGTTCAGTAGTTTCAGAGGAGAAGATTTTTTAAAAATTGTTAACAGACGACGACGACAGACGACGACGACGACGACGACGACGGACGCCAAGTGATGGCAATAGCTAAAAAAAAACGAAACACACATTTGAAGTTCACCAAAATGAGTTATTATTTATTTTGGGGTTTTTTTTGGGGGGGGGAGGAACGTCATCATCATCTTCTGTCATGTCTGTAAGTGCTGGACTCAGGTTTGAGTATATTCGCACTGTTGTCAGTGACTCAATAAAACAGTTCCACTATATACAGCTAAAACGTTCCATATTTTACAATAAAAAACAGGCTGGAGACAAATTTAGACAGAGATGGTGGTATTGGCCAGGCCCTGGCGGAAGCCTTCCAGGGAGTCCATGCTGGCCAGCTGCTGAGGTAGGGTGTTCCAAATCTTTATTGCTGATGGGAAGAATGAATACTACAAGGTTCTAGTACGGATGTGAGGTTGGAGGAATCTGATGTTGTGGCCTCGGGTGATAGCACCGGATGGGATCAGGAATTGGTCAGGTGGGATGTCTACTAAGTGGTTTACAATTTTAAATAGAAAGATGATCTTTATTCTGGCTCTTCTGGTTTGTAGGTCTTCCCATCCAAGATTTGACATCATGGTAGAGACACTGCTGGTTTGTCTGTAGTCACTGGTAACAAACCTTGCACCCCTTCGCTGGACTCTCTCTAGTGCAGTGATGTTCCTCTGGGTAGGTGGGTCCCAGAACAGAGCGGATCAAAAAGATTTTATATGTATTTATTTTTTTACGTTTTATCGCTAAATTAAAAACAACAATACAAGGCTCAGAAGAAGATAATCTTGCTTATTACAATATTAATTCAATCAGATTTTTGAATACGAGGCTGCAACAAAGATTGTGTAACAAAGTCGTGAATATCATCATTAATTAGATTCGAGTAAGGGATCAGCACCCTAATGGACACACGGACGGCGGACATTCCTTCATGTATTTCTCTCTTCATATAATATATTCAACATTTTTTAAGAAAGAAATATACATTTCAATTTGTTCTCACCTTTTTTAAAATAAGTAAAAAGACATAATAATTTACACGCACTTAACTGTTTTGAACATTTAACAACTATGCAACAAACATTTTGAAATTGTATACATATTAGCTTATTAGCTTTTAGTAAATAAGCACAACATGCATCTGCTCAGTGTTGTACAATGCTCAGTAAGCTAAAGAGCAAAAATTGAGTGGTATACATGTACATGTATGTGCAACGGCTGTTTCAGCAATGTTGCGAGTTCGATTAAAGCCCGAGATACAATATGTCACGTTTATACATTTGTAGGCCTATGGTTAAGTGCATTTCAAAACTTCGCGTATACATTTTGTAAACATTTTTTTTGTGGTTTAACGTCTTATTCCTTTCTCGTGTGTGGAACCCGCATGGCAATTAGACCAGCAGTAGCGGTAAGCCTGTTTACCAAGAAGCACCCAGTACCTTGATTATGATTCGGGGTGTATTGCCAGCATGGCGAATGGGGTTGGCTTTCTAGGTGGTTGGATGGGGTAGCCATGCAATTTAGCATGTAAAAGAGGAAATAAAAAAATAGTGTATTAGGGTAACCACTTTAAAAGGTTAAGTTGTATGAACTGAAGAACTGTTTTTTTTTCTTATTTTCGAAGAAGGGAAACTGCTGGTTATGCATGTAAAATGCTGAAAATTTTGATGATGGATAGTCACACGTAGTGGCTCCTATTAAGTTGAACGTTGGACCACTTGACAAACCGTTTAAAAATCAAAGTGGTGTACGACTCTTGATAAAACAAAACGTATGAAACCTTTTCATACTTCGTAGTATAAGCTGCATGCTAAATTCACAAGTTTGATATCCGATTTATCTATGTGATTCAATTTGTACCCTGTTCACACGAATACTTTAATTCCGAATTAAATTTGGAATTGGCTCTTAATACGCATTGCGTTTACACGTAATCCGCATTAATTCCGTCATTGTCAATCCGGAGTCACTCCCGCGTGAGAAGGTGGTTTGACAACCGAATTAAAGATAATTTCGAAAAACGTCTCGTCAAAACGTTAAAAAAGTTTAATACGCAAATTAGGATGAGCATGTTATCGCAATGTGAATTGAATTCCGAAGTTAAATATTTCGGAATTAAGCACTTCGGAACTGAAAGACAGGGAGGGTATTAGATTCTTTTCTCCGTAAATCTTTTCATCGCATTTGTGTTACAGACAATACAATCAAAACATCTGTGTCGCGGTATGCGTGTGTGATGGTTTGGACAATTACTCGTTCGTCACGCTCGTCACGTTGATAGGCATTGGAATACGTTTTATTAAAAGCGTAAATAATAATACGAAAACAATATGTGGATAGGCGTATTATAAAACTGTGAGCTTGAATCAGACAAGCATTACATGTATATACATGGAAACGATTAATTTTCTCTTCTTCTCTTGAATCTAACCTATAGACAAATCAGCGGACACAAGTGTATATAATATATACACTCAGTTCAATTCAATTCAAACTTTATTGCCATTTAAACATTTATAAAACATGTTTGCGACACAAAAACAAAACGAAAGATTAAATGATATGCATTAAATTTTACTTCTGACCTCAGTCATGTCAGTTCTAATGACTTTTTAAGATGCCAAAAGAATCGAGCATCTTTAAATTTGAGCAATATCATGGCGAAAGGTAAAGATGAATTGTAAATATTGCGGTGAGGCATAATATAAGTCCATATAGCTACAGTAACAATAATTTACGCACATGAACATGTTTAATGAACACACATTTTAATATAAAAAATAAAATATTAGCTTTTATTAAATTGACTATTATTATACATGTCCCATAAAATATTCCAGCATGAAAGTTTTTTTCAATTGATCGTTTAGTTTAAGGCACATACGAGTGCATGTATCATAGATTCCGGACAAATAATAAGAGCGGCCATGGATTGTCCCGGATGTAGAGCTGATTTAGATGTCGTCTGTCTCTCAAAAACATAACATGGTACGTTCACGGCATGTATGTCATGTGGGACTCATATAAACATGAAAACAGGAGGCTCCCAGGAGCCTGAATCGCTCATCTGAATTCAATGACTGGTGGAATAGAAAAAAATTGGGGTACCTGAGGTGAAAACCCCCAATATAGAATCATCATTCAATTTCCACGTTATAATGAAGGCTTTTGTAGAGCACATATAGACAAACATTCAAACAAACAAAACCTTTTCTAAGTCTTTTATAGGTTTAATCTGCAAGGCAATAACCGAAAACATGACAATAGACTATTTTCATATTTCTGGGATGACTGATTATTTTAGTCCTTCTCAACACTTTTTAGAGAGTTGTCTTTTCCTGAGTAGGACAAACAAAAATATTGCATCAATAAGGTCAGAATAAACTTGATTTTGTAATGTTTTCTTACAAATGTTTCATTATAATCTTGATGGATTTGAACTAAAAAATAAGGATACATCAATAAGATGTTGATTTGGAACTATTTTTAGCTTAAAATAAGTGTAAAAGGGCATTTGGTCATTCTACCTGAACTTTTTGCTCTATGACATATTTGCATTCAGAAAGACAGTAATGAATCCTCTTTAGACATATTATTTGCTAAAACCAATAATTTCAATAATTTTAATCTAGATTTCCTAAAATAATGTGTTTAAACTTTACTATTTTTCCTTTGCTCAATTATACAAAAAATGGTAAACCAGTCCATGTCGGGTCAGGTTCAGTCCAAAAAAAACTAAATTATTCAGCAGTCCCTGAAATATGAAAATGGTTTATTAGGAGCCATAACTTTTATGTAGGGTCATCTGACAGCTTCAGTCTCATGGATATATTTGGAGAGATAATGGAACTGAAGATACAAGCAAGCAACATTTTTTCTTTTTTTTGTAAATATGTTAATTGTGTTTTTCATATGTTTGCTGGACTTATTCAAAATAATAAAATATGTGAACGCTCATGAATAAAGGACTTTCATTTCCACAGTTTATCAGTCGCATTCAGGGACTTTTATTACAACAGTTTATCAGTTTTATTCGAGAACTCTCATCTCAACAGTTTATCAATTTGGACTTTCGTTCTACACATGTTAATGTACATGCAGTGTTCTACACGCTCGAATTTTATAATTCGTACAGTTTCATGAAACGAACAACTTTACAATAAAATCTCCAATACATACCAAAAACCACGTAACGATCATCTTTATCTCTATTGTGTCTAACACCTATGTTATGTTCTGTGTAACTAGACCCTTGGAGGGAGGCTTGGCGCCATAAACCCTTATTCAACCCACCAATTTATTTGAAATGCCTGGACCAAGTCAAGACCATTGCGATCTTCAATTGCTCTGGTATGTCTTTGCCTTGTTTTGTCTTTTGTTCTTGGATATATGAGATTAATTAGTATTATTTATAAAGGTTAAACCCACGGAGGAAATAATTTACCTCTACCTTTTCTCCGACATAACTTAAATTTGCTGCGTAATTCCAATAACAATAACTCTTTTTCTTAAAATCAATGTTGAATTATTAATTTTCCGTTGAAAAATAAATGATTGTTAAAAAGATTTTAAAAAAGACGAAATGTTTACTAATGTAAGTAATTATTTATTTATGTACACTCCTCAGTGATCTTTTTCACAGGTAAATGGATTTCACACTAAAACTTAAAGTAAGCCAGAAAAAGGTGAAATATTCATAATACAGTAAAATGATAAAAAAGAGAAGGTATACATCAATAGATTTTTAAATAAATAAATAAAATATTTAATTGAAACAAATAAAGGTTTTCATCTCCTTTGATTTATTGATATTTTTTAACCTTTAAGAGTAAGGGACGGACCATTTAACTTGAAAGGGGGGGGGCTTGGTTTTTTGTCTTGATCAGAAAAAAATTTTCCGCGCAGAGCTCGGACAAAATATTTATTTTTCGAAGGCGTCGCGACAGAATATTTTATTTTCATTATCAGCATTATTTTTTTTTAGTAAAAGTCCTTCTTCAGAATATTTTTTTCTTACCCTCAGCTGCCAAAATATTTTTTCCTCAAAAATAATTTTCAGAATATTTTTTTTATGAAAAAACCCAGCCCCCCTTTCAAGTTTAATGGTCGGTCCCTAAACAGTTGTCATGATCCGTGTTGAAACTAACTGAAAAATATTTAAAGAATTGTAACAATCCATCAGATATTACTTTTTTGTCACATATAAATTCAAATAACCTGTATTTCGTATTCGCGCAAAAGAAAAAGAAAAAACATCACACAAATGAAAACAGGGGCCATTTTCAAATTCACTCAAATGAAATGCACTCCAAAAAAAGGGGGATGTATCAATTTTGTCTTGGTGATTAATAAATTAACGCCGGCGGAATATTAAAAGAGATAACAATCAAGCAATCTGATTATTTTGATTAAACTACTGTTGAAGTTAATAACAAAATTGGCACTTTTAATAGAAAATAATAAGCTGCAGAGTAGGTGTACGCGATGCAGAACATAATGAAAAGTTCTTTAGAATAAAAAAAAAACTCAATCGAGAATTGCCAGCATCCTAGTCGCTGCTCGCCGTTCTGCAATCAACCAAAATCTTAATAAAATGCATATATCCTGAAATAGTCAAAGATAGATCCCTTTCTTAACCAAGGAACACAAAACATCAAAAAGACAAGTACAAACAAAGGCTTTGTCAAAACTTCCTGGCTTAGGACAGGCACATGTAAAATGAGGCGGGGTATAACTAGATTTTCTTGGCCAAATAATCCCAGACAAAGGACAAAAATTAACATCAATAAAAACATTCAATTCCACGTGTTCAAAGGGAAGGAACTCAAAACCATCACGTTGATATAAGGCTGATATTGCTAGTATTGGGACCACATGGACTATAGAGCATTGTATATAGTTCTGTTATATTGTATACATGAAAACAAACCGCTTTAAAATTGAGCAATATCATGACAAAAGGTACAGATGAACTGTTAATGTTGCGGTGAAATCAAATCAGCGCATATAACTACAATTATTATGTTTAATGTAATAAGGGGCCAACCATTTAACTTGAAGGGGGGCCTTAGTTTTTTCCTAAAAAAATATTCTGAAAATTATTTTTGATGAAAAAAATATTTTGGCAGCTGAGGGCTAGAAAAAAAATATTCTGAAGAAGGATTTCTGCTATAAAAAATAATGCTGATAATGAATAAAATATTATGTTGCGACGCCTTTGAAAAATAAATATTTTGTCCGCGCTCCGCGCGAAAAAAAAAAATCTGGTCAAAACAAAAAACCAAGGAACCCCCCTTCAAGTTAAATGGTTCGTCCCTAACACACATTTTAAATATAAAAATACAATATAAGCTTTTATTGAATTGGCGAGTATAAGTAATGTTCAATCAAATATTCCAGCATGCAAGTTTTTTTTTCAATAGAGCGTTAAGATTTTGGATCACTTTTAAGATACATACCAGTACATGTATCATAGATACCGTGTAAAGAACGTTGTAAATTCATATGGGACAAAGAAATAAGAGCGGCCATGGATTGTCCCGGATGTAGAGCTGATTTGGATGCCGTCTGTCCCTCAAGAACATAACATGGTACGTTCATGGCAGGTAGGTCATGTGGAACTCATATGAACATGTAAACAAGAGGCTCCCAGGAGCCTGAATCGCCCACCTGACTTCAATGACTGATGTAATAAAAATAATTTTGGGTACCTGAAGTGAAAAAAACCAATAAAGGGTCATCATACAATTTCCACGTTATAATGAGGGCTTTTTGTGCACATTTAGACAAACGTTCAAGCAAACAAAAACTTTTCTTCATTTTTGATAGGTTTTATCTGCAAGCCAATAACCACACAAAAAACACATTTTTTTCACAAATATAGGTCCATAAGCTAACCCCTATAAGGGGTCATCTGACAAGTTTGTCCCTGAAATCATTTTTGTAGATCTCAATTATCTTTACAATTCTCCAAAAATCTTCGTTAGGGTAATTAATAAAGGTTAAACCCACAGAGGAAAACATTAACTTCTACTTATTCTCCGACATAAATTAAATTTGCTGCGTAATTCCAATAACAATAACTCTTTTTCTTAAAATCAATGTTCAATTATTAATTTTCCGTTGAAAAATAAATGATTGTTAAAAAGATTTTAAGAAAGACGAAAGGTTTACTAATGTAAGTAATTATCTATTCATGTACACACCTCAGTGACACGCCCCCTGCATCCAAAACAAACTTGTCTCCTTGGCTATGTATGCTGTATATATATGACTGGGCTCAGCTTCATCTTCAGAAGGTACCGGAGTCAGAATGGTTCCAGATAGTGCTCTTTTGTATTTATTGTGTTTGCTTGTAAAACATTCCATTGCAAACACCGCTAAGTTCTCGATTGTACGTCAAAAGAGCATTGTGAATACTGGGAGTAAACTTTGGGATGGATTAGTACAATCAAAAACAATCTGTTCAAGTCAATGCTTTAAGGACCCTCAGTGTCTAGTGGGGCATTTCCATCCGGTCTCTAAACGCTGTTCGTTATACAGCTCCGATGCACTTGTATGTAACCCGTCAGAAGATGGAATGATACTTATCATTGACAGGGAAAAGGGGCCTGTGTTAGGTAAGAACTTGTACTTTACTGTTAATTGTATTTGAAAACACCAGCAGGGGCGGACCAAGAAACTTCATAAAAGGGCGGGCACTGACTGGCTATAAGGGGGGGTACTTCGGTAAAGATTCCATATTTTCGATATATTCATCCAATTTTCAGACAAAATTTGATGTGTTATTGCTCAGCTTATTCAAAATGTTCGCGTTAAATAGGAGTACAAAATCAAACATTGCACTTGCCATCTTACCAAAGTTATAGTTTAGAAGTACAATAATAAACATTAAGTGTCGGTCAAACTGGCACTTAAGTTACTACAATTCAATAGTATAATTTTGAATTAACGCTTAAATTTTGTTTGAACGCTTTATTTTAAAATAAATTTTATTAATTAAACTCAAAACTTGAACTTTTCAGATGATTGTAGTGCACACAGTGAAACTGGTGTTGTTACCATCCAAGGAATTGGTCCCGTGTATTGTGAAAACACCAAACACGGAGGGGGCTGGACTGTGAGTATATAATTAGGTCCTGTGTATTGTGAAAACACCAAACATGGCGGGGGCAGGACTGTGAGTATATAATTTGGTCCTGTGTATTGTGAAAACACCAAACATGGCGGGGGCTGGACTGTGAGTATATAATTAGGTCCTGTGTATTATGAAAACACCAAATATGGCGGGGGCTGGACTGTGAGTATATTATTAGGTCCTGTGTATTGTGAAAACACCAAATATGGCGGGGGCTGGACTGTTAGTATTTAATTATGTCCCGTGTATTGTGAAAACATTAAAAATGGTGGACTGTGAGTTTATAAATAGGTCCCGTGTATTGTGAAAACACCAAACATGACGTGGGCTGGACTGTGAGTTTATAATTAGGTCCCGTGTATTGTGAAAACACAAAACACGGCGGGGACTGGACTGTGAGTTTATAACTAGGTCCCGTGTATTGTGAAAACACCAAACACGGAGGGCTGGATTGTGAGTTTATAAATAGGTCCCGTGTATTGTGAAAACATCAAATACGGAGGGAGCTGAACTGTGAGTTAATGATTAGGTCCTGGGTATTGCGAAAAGACAACATGGAGGGGGCTGGACTGTGAGATTATAATTAGGTCCTGTGTATTGTGAAAACACCAAAAATGGAGGGGTCTTGACGGTGAGTTTATAATTAGGTCCCGTGTATTGTGAAAACACCAAAAATGGAGGGTCTTATCTGTGTGTTTATAATTAGGTCCCTTGTATTGTGAAAACGCCAAACACGGACGGGCTGGACTGTGAGTTTATAAATAGGTCCCGTGTATTGTGTAACCACAAAACATGGAGGGGGCTGGACTGTGAGTTTATAAATAGGTCCCGTGTATTGTGTAACCACAAAACACGGAGAGAACTGGATTGTGAGTTTATGATTAGTTCCCGTGTATTGTGAAAACACAACATGGAGGGGGCTGGACTGTGAGGTTATAATTAGGTCCCATGTATTGTGAAAACACAACATGGAGGGGCTGGACTGTGAGATTATAATTAGGTCCCATGTATTGTGAAAACACCAAACACGGAGGGGGCTGGACTGTGAGTTTAAAATTAGGTCCTTTGTATTGTGAAAACACCAAACACGGAAGGGGCTGGACTGTGAGTTTATTATTAGGTCCTGGGTATTGTGAAAACACCAAACACTAAGCGGGAATGGACTTTGACCATTCTTCTGTAAGTGGCCATTCATGCTAAAAATGTAGGTCATAGTCAGCATCCGAAGCATGCATTGTGCTAAGCATCTCTAGGTGCGTCTACCATACCAACATTATTAATGTTAAACTTGACAGTAATTTAGTAAGTACTTTAGCAATTCTTCTGTAAGTGGATCCGGACGCCGACGCCGACACTCGGGATATTTCATTAGCCCTCTCACTTTCGTGAGGTGAGCTAAAAAGGGACAGGTTGTAGAGGAATGGGAAAGTTGGGGTCGCATCCTACAGTCCCGTGAAAATAAATACCAAATCCTGCTTTAAGTTGAGCGACTTTGCTAATGTTCTGTGGCACTTTTGTTAGTAATGTTAGATTCAAGTTTGATTTTTTCAATAAATAGATGTTAAGGGATATTAACAAAAATGTGCAAATGTGTATTGTTTCTGGTGGTCCTGGAAGACCACACGTATTTGAGTGTTAAATCTTGGAGTTGGGAAGGGGGGGGCTCGTAGTTGATCCACCGATGCAGTAAATATCTACAACTTCGTGGTTTCTATTCTGCTTCTTATGGCGCCTACAACGTGTTGCAAATGGAAATAAGAGTCACTTTGACACTATCCGTCATCTTGTGTCGTCCTGCCTCGTCCACAGTCCTGCGTCCTGCGGCATCACAGTTTTCCAGGCAACTACATGACACAGCCTTTTGATATTTGGCTTGTAGCTTCGTCCTATACAATGTAGTTCTCTATGGTGTAATGTGATAATATAGCCGTAAGTCATCTTCTTCCTTTTTACCGAATATTTAAAGAGTTGCTGACGCACTTCCATGGAAGACCGCAATTCGAGTTAGCCACTAATGTCGCGTTTAAAGTTATAACATTTTTATTTTTGCTTTAGGTATTCCAGCGACGCTTTGATGGCTCTGTGGATTTTAATCGTGACTGGGAGAATTACAAACTTGGATTTGGGGACATGAATGGAGAATTCTGGTTAGGTAAGTTCTAACATAAAATTAAATTATCACGTGGATTTAGCAGATATTACGTGGTTTTACAAACTCCTGGTAGTTCCAGTTCCTGTCCCACGGTCCGTACACTAATCATTGCACCAGGCTTTCCGGACTTCTGTTTTGATGAACTCTTGTGATTCCAACGTGCCACGGTGACCTATTATGACACAAATTTTCTAAATTAAAAACCAAAACAAGTACTACATTCACTTTAGAAAAGTGCATATTTGCTGGAACCAGTTTTACAACAAAATAATTAATTTTGATTATTACAAAAATATGGGCCATTAAGTTGATAATTTAATAAACAATGATAAAAAAAAATATCAATTCATTGAAATTAAAAATTTTGACAAGAATGAAAGTATCCAGCAGTGGGGATTATCCGGTACTACTTTCAGTCGGCAAGGATAAGCACCTACTGCGAAGGAGTTTGGTGGTTTAAGTTTGTTATAACGTGCAGTATATCACCCTCGGGTCTCCGGTAATCGAATTAGGAACCAACCATTTAAATATAATGGGGGGGGGGCTTTGTTTTTGTTTTTGTTTTTTTTTCATTGCAAAAATAACTAGGTATTATTGTGTTGGGATGCCAACACAAAAGTCGCCCAAAATCGCCATGGATTGTATTTCTTTCAATTCAGTACAATACAATATACCTAGAAATCAAATTTCATTGAAATCGGACAAAGTTTCAATTTTAACTGGACGGGAATGTAGTAAAATTGGCCGCCATTTTCAAACCAGAAGTGGGATCTAAATTCCGATTGCACCATAGAACACGTCATTTGTGGTTTACCCACACAACACATTTTGGTAACATTACGACAAACTTTAAATTATTGCTCACCGAATGGGTGAATATCGAGTTTTTAAATGGCCGCCATTTTAAAACCGGAAGTCAGATTTCAAATCCGGTCGCATATCTGAACTCACCATACCCCATTTACCTGTATAACCTATTTTCAAGACTATCCGATGAAAAAAAAATTCCGCCTACTTTTTTAAAAATCGAGTTTTTAAATGGCCACCATTTTAAAACCGGAAGTCAGATTTCAAATCCGGTCGCAGATCTGAACTCAGCGTTACCCATTTACCTAGTCAACTTATTTTCAAGCTGATTCGATGAAAAAAAAATTCCGCCCACTTTTTCCGATGGCCACCATTTTGAAACGGCGGCCATTTTGAAATTTCTGAAACAACCCTGCAAAACTTTGGATCATGGTCTACAATCATGCCAAGTTTCCCTGCGCTCAGTCGTAATCCCTAACTGTGGTTTTTCGGACAAGTTCACCATGAAGAAGAAAAATAATAATAATAAGAAGAAAAAATAAGAAACGGGGTAAAAACAATGAGTCGCCAAAACTTTGTTTTGGGCGACTTAATTATTGAAATGTGTAGAGACAATTATTTTTTATAAGCTTATTTCATTTGAGAGAAATCCTCCTTATTCAGAACAATTCTTTTCTTAACCCCTGCTGCAAAAAAAAACATAAAAAAAACAGACGACTTATTTTTAATAAAAAAATATTCCACATTATAAGTAGGACAATATTTAAGAAATATGTTTTGAAACATATTTTTTTTTGTATTTCAATTGAATTTTAAAACTAAATCTAGTAAAAGGAAAACGATATCTTATCTTTAGGTCTAGAGAAGCTACACAGGCTGACGGACTCGGGTGACTATATGATGAGAGTAGACCTGCAGGATTATGAAAACAATGCAGCATATGCCATCTACTCATGTTTTAGAATTGGAAACGAGAGTATGGCTTATAAACTTTATATAGACGGATATTCTGGAACAGCTGGTAATAAATTTTCTTTTTTACCCTTTTTTTATTTTCCAAATATATAAACATAGATATACTATGAATTCAAGTATATGCGTATACATATACTACTCAACAAAAGAAAGTATTCAACAATATATACTTGTTCAAAATGAGGCTGGTGCATTATCACTCCTAGGAACACGCGAATCGATCAAGGTAATTTTTACTCCACAAAAGATTTCTCCTTTAATCAACTGCATTAACTTTATACTAATCAAAGCAAAATCGAATGAAATAAATCAATAAGGCCGCGTTGTTCGAAATATTAATTGTACGTTCGTCAAATTATTGAATTGTCGAACTCATGGGACTTAAACATTTTCCCATTGACACCAATTGTAAATAAGTTGTTAATGCGGAGGTCCAATACGGCTTTCCATACGACATAAAATTAGGGTTATGAAAAATCCTTAACCTGTTAGTAAAAATCTTTAGACTCTATTCGCCTATATAAAGTGTTAGTAAACATTACATGGCTCGATACACATGTTCCTTAGAGTGATTATCATTTCACCTTGGACTGAATTAGAAAAAAATAGTAACTTTTTAAAACAGTTGGTCCTCGAAAGTACAGGATTTTACATGCTAAGATCGAATCATAATTTTTCTAAATTTAAGTTAGACATTATTTTTTATTTTGATTATTTTATTTCGATTATGCATTGCTTCCATTTGAAATTGTTTTATTATAATTTTTGCTTTTGTTTTCAAGGTAACGGCATGGCCAATCTCAACAAAAACAAGTTTTCAACAATAGATCTTGATAATGATCAACGTTCAGATTTTGATTGTGGGGATACGTATAAAGGGGGCTGGTGGTACACCAACACTAACTGTGGTAATTGTAAATTAAATAGCCCGTATGGTCAAGAATATACATCATACGGAATTACTTGGTATTCTTGGAAATCTAATTGGCAGCATCTTAAAGCCACCTCGATGATGATACGTAGAATATGAACACAGACAACAAACAATTTGGAATTTATTGCTTTGAGGCAGATGGAGTGTCATAATTAATTATTTATCCCTAGAATTTTGCTTTAAGTTTGGCCGCAGTGACCTCTAGAATCGTAAAATTAAAAGTTCACCAAGACAGCTTTGAAAAACAGATAATTTTACATACATGTACATGTGACGGACCCGTGATGACAAAGCTAGAGATTTTGGTTTGTTTGTTTCTTTTGCTAAGGCCGTTTAAATATACGTAATGAAGCGATTTAATTCACCATCAAAATGTGTGACAAAAGTGAAAAATATATGTTTTATTATCTGCCATACTATTTCTATACAAATAATCCCCCCTTAAAAAGTATTAGGGGTCACCAAAATTGGCAAAGAGAGTGTATTTTTCAAAATGTTTGCTGTTTTTTTTTTTCAATTCTGATGTTCATTAAGCCTTATAGAACTTGAATCAATAGAATGGCCTGCATACTAGAATTTAAAGTAATGATAAATGTGCAAAAAAAGCTGCATTAAAAAAAAAACCATCTACCTTAAAATGCCCCTACATGGACTACCCTAATCTTTGGTTGTTTTACGTATTGATTTTCTTTTTTATTTTACTGTTTTTGTGTGTCTTTTGTTTAATCTCTGGATCAATTTTATGTGAAAAAATGCTATCATCAATTTATAGTTTTTTTGTCAAATTATGACTATATTGTATCATTCAATACATGAGGTGCACTTCTTATTTCAAAATTTGATCCGACAATTTCTGGTTGCTTATTGATTTTTTGGTTTCCCATGAATAAACACGAACTACTTCTGAACCCCTTAATTGATTGTAATGAAATTTTCACGCAGTTTTTGTGACATAGATGTGCACGTTATATTTTGAAATTTATTTCTCTTAGTAATCTGATCTATAATAGTTATATCGATTTCATATCGTTGTAAGATAGCGTGGTTCATACATAAATAAAGATCTAAAAAAATGTATTTAAATTCAGTACTTGCCTTCTTCTGTCGAAAAAGTTATCAACACAAATTGCTCCCCTTCGTTCAATTGTGACTTACAAGTACACGGTGCAAACAGTACTTTGATTTTTTTTTCTATTTTGTATGGATTTGTCTAACCGCCCGAATTTTTTCACACATGTCAAAATCTACGGAAAGTATTGCAGTTTAAGCCAAAATTATGGGATTTCTATCTCTCAGATGAGTGCAGATGTCGGTTTGTCATAGGGTTTTGTTTTGTCTTCCTTTACCGGATTTGACACACTGAATTAGAAATTGGCAGCGCGGCGGGTGTGCTATAGCAGGCAGGAACCGCTTACTCTTCCGGAGCACCCGAGTTCACTCTTGTTACGACTTGAGTTCGCGTTGTTGATTTCTGTTCGGTTGTTTTTATGTTTTGTGTTTCCTTGTGCTGTTCTTGTTCATGTTTACCGGTTTTGTCGTTGCCTTTTCGGACTTTTGACACTCGAATGCCCCTTTGGTGCCTCTGCTTATTGCTAGAGTAGTTCAACTTCTAGTGGTGATATATCATTGAAGCCTTAGCCTAAATCTAGTTATGAACCTTATAACCAAGAAATTTAAAGTTATGTATTAACTCAAGTGGAAGATTCATGAAAAGTTTACCAGTAGAGCATTTGAATGCCGGAAGTTCAGCGAGGCTGTAGGGGTTTACACTGTTTACACTACCGATATACTCGCCTGTGAAGGGGTCTCGAGGCATGGTGCACACAACCGTTAAGCTCACCTTAAGGTGGTCTCGAGGCATGGTACACACTCCCGATTAGCTTGCCTACAGGGAGTCATGAGGCATGGTACAAACTTTCGGTAAGATCACCTGTAAAGAGTCTCGAGGCATGGTACACACTACCGTTAGCTCGCCTGTACACGGCTGGTCATCTCCTCACTCATAATATTTTCTTATGAAAACAATTCCGTGAGAAAATCTTCCGGTTATGAGAGAGGAGAGGAAATGCGTCCACTTCAAACTGTACGTGTGTCACATTTGGAATGTTTTATTACATAGTTGTAGTGTATATCGAAAAAAGGGGAATGTCATGCAGTGTAAAAATGATTTTTACAATAGCTTTAAGTCATCGGAATGTCAGTGGTAGCACTTTCTGTTCTAATTTCATTTTCCCGTGACTGAAGGAGTGGAAAATTGTGGACAAAAACTATTTCACGAGTCTTGTTTCGGTGCTTTCCATCAATTTATAGTTGTTATTAGTGTTGCACTTACACTAGATATTGCCTTAAAATGTTTGGAAAAAGTAAAGTGTCTAAATTTGCCGTTTGGGGATAATATGACGAAAAAACGTAAATATGATGAGAGAGAGGAATGGTTGTGCGGGAGAAAATGCACTATGAGTGAGAAAACTACTTTTAAATGAATGAATGTGGTAAAGTAAAAAGAAATGCTTAAATATAATGCCAAATGAGGTGGGTGCATTTCAAGGAACAACCTCTCATTATCAAACGAGACGTTCTCAATTTTTCACAAGAAAAACGTAAATCTGCACCTCAGTACAGAAACTATAGCCAGAGTAGTGCCAATTGTCAAAAAGGATGACAAACCAAATCCTTCAAACTACCGCCCTATTTCTTCGATAAGCTGTGAAGAAAAAGGTTTTAATATTGAAACCCCTTTTTCCCTATTGTGTCTCACAACTTTGTTGTATTTTGTGTTACCAGACCCTTAGATCGCAATGGAAGAGGGAGGTTTAGCGCCATAAAACTTGGTTCAACCCACCGTTTCTTTTGAAATGTCTGTACCAAGTCTGGACTATTGCACTCTTCAATTCCCTGGTATGTCTTTGCCTTTCCTTCTTGGGTAAATGAGATGTATCATCCCTGTTCGGTAATTTTGTTGTTACCTTTATTATACATACATATATTATAATATAATCATATTATAAATAACTCTCTGCTCTATCCAAACCAATCGGGATTTCTCCAGCATCACTCTGCTATATTTTTGATAACAAAATATCAAATATTTTAAATTTCTGTGACTTTTCTAAGGCATTGATAGAGTAAGGCATCGGGGTTTAATAGCAAAACTAATCATATTGGACTGGATAAAATATTATATAACAAATAGGAAACAGTTTGTTGTCCTAAATCAGACTTCTTCTTCCTTTGGTGCAGTAACAGTAGGTTCCGTCCTTGGTACTTTATTATTTCTATTATATATTAATGATATAATTGACAATTTGGGGATAATCGCACGAATTTTCGCAGACGACATCTCCCTCCAATTTGCTGGAAATGATTTCTCGTCATTAGAAAACATGATAAATGATTATTTGAAGATATTACACGACTGGTCGCAAGATTGACTTGTTGAATTTAATCATAAGAAAACAAAAGAATTTATTTTTTCAATAGTGCTTATGTTGAAACAAACATTCTTTCTAATGATGAGGTGGTAAAAATTGTAGACCATCGCAAACATTTAAGTGTAACATTTATGTCTGATGAAAATTGGACAATAGCTCATATAAACAATATTGTTAAATTTTCCTTGAATTAAGCAGCTTAAAGCTCTAAGAAAATTAAAATATGTTTTTTTTACGTATAGAGTCTATCGACTATTTATTTGACATTTATTCGACTTTTTCTAGAATATACGAGAGAGGTCTGGCATGGTTGCCTCAAACTTGAAATAAAGAAACTGGAGAAAAAGTCGGATTAGTCTAACTTAAAGCTGCCAAAATTTTAACTGATCTGACTAAATTTGCCAGTTAAAAGGCACTGGTTGGGATACTTTGACTGACAAGCGAAAAAAACAATGTGTAGAAAATAATGAGATGGGAAATAAGTGTACTCGACACAGCCCAGAAATTCAGAAAAACCACAATGGACACCCGCCAGCAGCCTTCAACGAGGCCAGAAGGCGCTGCTCGTGGTTTTGCAAATGGTCCATGGTCTAAATAAATTTAATTCAAATCCAGTCCTAAAATAGTCACAAACAGACCCCCTTCTTAAACAAGGAACAGAAAACATCACAAAGACAAGTACAAACGAAAAGCTTTGTCAAAGATTCCTGGCTTAGGACAGGTACATATAACATGTGGCGGGGTTAAACTTGATCGCTATAATGCTTAAAAATGACAATAGTAAACAAGAGGCTCCTAGGAGCCTGAATCGCTCACCTGAACTACACAGATACAAATATTCTGTAGATATTATTGTGCTTAACCATATGGTATTTAAATTTCTGAATTATCTTCTAAAAGTTTTCGAAACAAAGGGCTTAATAAGTGCAAAATTTGGCAAACATTACGAAAAAGGGCAATAACTTCCACATCAGCAGTAGGATCTTTTTCAAAATTTCAGGACAGGTTGATCTTCATATGCTGATCACTTTTGATTCTTACACAATTTTGATATCTGAAACCATTTTTGAGTAATTAGCAAAAAACTGCAATTTACCCCTTATGTTCTTTTTTTAGCCATGGCAGCCATATTTTGTGACGAATCGAAATTCCAAACGATAGAATTGTAGCAGATATGCTATTGAATATGTGTGCCAAGTTTTGATGCAGTTGGTCTTATGGTGTCAGACAAGTTAATCTTTGAAATTCAGGGGAAAAGTAATGAAAAATGGTAAATTTTGACGCTTTAAGGGCCATAACTCCTAAAAGACATGATCCTACAGCTTTGAACTAATTACATGAAATGTAGATCTTGATGTGCTTAATCATATGCAATTTAAATTTTTGAAATATCTTGTATAGTTTTTAAGATATAGGGCTAAATAGGTGAAAAATTTTGAAAAAATACAGAAAAAGGGCAATAACTCCTACATCAGTTGTTGGATCTTCTTGAAAATTTCAGAGCAGGTAGATCTTGAGGTGCTGATCACTTAAAATCTGGCAAAATTTTGATATCTGTAACCATTTTTGAGTTATTAGCAAAAAACTGCAATTTACCCCTATGTTCTATTTTTAGCCATGGCAGCCATATTTTTTGACGAATCAAAAATCCAAACGATAGAATTGTAGCAGATATGCTATTGAATATGTGTGCCAAGTTTAGATGCAGTTGGTCTTAAGGTGTCAGACAAGTTAATCTTTGAAACTCGGGGGAAAAGTAATGAAAAATGGTAAATTTTGACGCTTTAAGGGCCATAACTCCGAAAAGACATGATCCTACAGCTTTGACCTAATTACATGAAATGTAGATCTTGATGTGCTTAATCATATGCAATTTAAATTTTTGAAATATCTTGTATAGTTTTTAAGATATAGGGCTAAATAGATGAAAAATTTTGAAAAAATCCAGAAAAAGGGCAATAACTCCTACATCAGTTGTTGGATCTTCTTGAAAATTTCAGGGCAGGTAGATCTTGAGGTGCTGATCACATTTACCCTATGCCAGAATTTTGATATCTGTCACCGTTTTTGAGTTATTTGCAAAAAACTGCAATTTACCCCTATGTTCTATTTTTAGCTACAGCGGCCATGTTTTTTTATGAATCAAAAATCCAAACGATAGTTTTGAAGCACCCATGCCAATAAACAAGTGTACCAAGTTTGGATGCAATTGGACTTATGGTGTCAGAGGAGTTAACGATTGAAAAAGTTAACGGACGACGGACGACGGACGGACGGACGACGGACGCCAAGTGATGGCAATAGCTCACATGACCCTTCGGGTCAGGTGAGCTAAAAAGCTGTTTTTTATAGAATGCACAATAAAATTTGCCCTAAATATCTAAGTGACTGTTTTTTGCAACCTTTGGTCCCTAATGTTACTTGATAAAATCTATACAAGAGTTGACACTTAAGTATGTCTCGCCTGTCGGCTCCTTCACAGAACTCAATAAAAGTCTATCTGGCCCTTCAGAAAAAGTAAGACCAAGGTCATGTGACAGGCGACAGTATTCCATTTAACCATCACAAAAATGTCTGAAGTGTGTTCTAGATACCATAGTTGAGAATGAAAAAAGAACACATCGTAGTACCATTCATTCATTTACAAGTATTTTTCTCACTCATAGCGCATTTTCTCCCGCACAACCATTCCTCTCTCTCACAATATTCACATTTTTTCGTCATATTATCCCCTAACGGCATATCTAGACACTTTGCTTCTTTTCAAACAGTTAAGGGCAATATCTGGTGTAAGTGCACCAATAATAACAACTATAAATTGACGGAAAGCATCGAAACAATACTCGTGAAATAGTTTTTGTCCAAATTTTCTACTCTTTCAGTCACGAGAAAATGAAATTAGAACGGATAGTGCTACCA
This sequence comes from Arcuatula senhousia, assembly GCA_963971305.1. Classification (NCBI taxonomy): domain Eukaryota; kingdom Metazoa; phylum Mollusca; class Bivalvia; order Mytilida; family Mytilidae; genus Arcuatula; species Arcuatula senhousia. Next base: position 35,225,175 of record OZ020317.1, on the reverse strand, counting down.
CTGACATTCCGATGACTTAAAGTTATTGTAAAAATCATTTTTACACTGCATGACATTCCCCTTTTTCAATATACACTACAACTATGTAATAAAACATTCCAAATGTGACACACGTACAGTTTGAAGTGGACGTATTTCCTCTTCTCTGTGATAACCGGAAGTTTTTCTCACGGAATTGTTTTCATAAGAAAATATTATGAGTGAGGAGATGACCAGGCGTGCTGTAGGGGGTTTCAAGACATGGAGCCCACTCTCGGTAAGCTTGTCTGTAAGTGGTCTCGAGGCATGGCACACGCTCCGGGTAAGCTCGCATGTGGAGAGTCTCGAGGCATTGTACACAATCCCGGTAAGCTCGTCTGTGTGAGTCTCGACGCATTGAATATACTCCCGATAATATCGTATGTAAAGGGTCTCGAGGCATGGTACACACTCTCGGTAAAGAGTTTAGTATAGAGGCATGGTAGACAATTCCGGTAAGCTCGCCTGAAGGAAGTCTCGAAGCATGGTATACACTCCCTGTAATCTCGCCTGTAGGGGGTCTTAAAGCATGATACACACTTCCGATAAGATCGCCTGTAAAGAGTCTCGAGGCATGGCAGACAATCCCGGTAAGCTCGTCTATAGGGGGTCTAGAGGCATGGTACACAGTCCCAGAAAGATCACCTGTAGTGGGTCTCGAGTAATGGTACCCAATCCCGGTTAAACCCCTTTTTTGAAGGGTCTTGAGGCATTGCACAAAATCTCGGTAATATTCCCTGAAGTGGGTAAGCTCGTCTGTAGATGGTCTGGAGGCATGGTAAATACTCCAGGTAAGCTCGTCTGTAGAACGTTTCGATAGAAAAAAGCTTGAGCCTCTTGTTATACGATGTGACTGATTAAACCTATTCTTCATTAATTTATAATTAGTTACATAGTTATTACTCAAATTACAACTATCACTCAAGGTGACGATTAGAGTAATTGTCGATAAAAATTAAGTTTATAGGTTCCTGCATTTAATTTTTCCCAGAACCTAATACATTACTTGCATGTACTTTTTCAGCAAAAACATTTTATCTTAGTTAATTTTCTACATGAAAGAGAGCAACAACACAAGCAAACAACAAAATGTGGACAAATTTTAATCTTATAACCTTAATGGTTGATATGCGTCCTTTTCGACGGGTTATGGGTAAAACGTCGCCAGGACATAAAAATAATACTTTACATTTAAATGCTGCTGTATGTAATTCCAGTGTAATAATAAGTATTGCAAAAAAAACAACTAAAGTATAAAAATGTGGGTTTGGTTATGCTGTATATTTATATTTCAAATAGTACCTCTCAATAGTATGGAAGCCCATTAGTGCCAAGTTAGACTAAGACATTTTTTTTATTTAACAGGAAACCGCAACTCAATACTTGGCGACCGCCGGTTAATTATTTGGCGACTGCGACTTACTATCTAGCGGCCGCCACTTATGATATGGCGACCGCCACATAATTTATCTAGCAGTAGCCATATAATTTACATGACAGCCGCCACTTATTTATCTAGCGGGCGCCACTTATAATAAAGCGACCGCCAGAAAGATGATGTAGCGGCCGCCAAGTAGTAAGTGGCGGCCGCTAGATAGAAAGTCGCGGCCGCCATATAATTAAGTGTCGGCTGCCAAGTATTAAGTGGTGGCCTCCTGATAAATTTAAATGTTTCAGTGTTTTTTGGCACCAATGGGCGTCCATACAATAGCAGCATTTGAAAATAAAAAATTCGATTGTCAAAAACCAAAATTATAAAACGAAGAGTACTTAAAACCAAAATATTTCTAACTGGAAGGCCAAATCCAGCTCCGAGGATATCGACCATGTGCAGTACTCTAGGAGAAAAACCTTGTATTTAAAACAATTTTGAATTTAACAAATCGGAAAATTTCATCTAAAATGTACTACAATTTATTGGTAAATTAATGTCAGACAAGTCTATCGACCAAGCTTTTGATTACCCTCAGGGACGTATGGTCCACAAGCAGCGGTTATCGACCAAGTTTTGACCAATACGGGTATAAAAACGGGTACATTGGTTATGCTGTATATGCATATTTCAATGATTACTCATGTTGGTTTGTCATAGGGTGTTGGTTTGTCTTCCTTTACCGGATTTGACACGCTGAATGGACTATTGGCAACGCGACGGGTGTGCTATAGCAAGCAGGAACTGCTTACTCTTCCGGAGCACCTGGGTTCACTCTTGTTTCGACTGGAGTTCGCGTTGTTGATTGATTTTCGGTTGTTTTGTGTTCCGTATTTTGCATGTTGTCTGTTTTTGTCCTGTTCTTGTTGGTGTTTGCTGGTTTTGTCTCTGCCCTTTCGGACTTTTGACATTCGGATACCCCATTGGTACCTCTGCTTGAATCAGCAGCATTTGACTCAAAACTTTGGAAGGTCAAAAAACAAAAACTACTGAAAACAATAGGAAATCAAAAACCAGCGCCGAGGATATCGACCATGTGCAGTACAAGAAAAGATTTTAAACAATGTACAATGTAACATATCGAAATATCCAAAAAAAAGGTACTACAAATTCTTGATAAATTCGTGTCAGATAAGTCTTACAGCCAGATCATCTGGTCCATCAGCAGCAGTAACTTGGTTATGCAAAACATATGTTCTAAGAAAGATAACTCTAAACCAACAGGTTGCATCTGTGTGGTTGATTGTATTGCCAGAGTCGCCAATATTCTATAATCTACTGGATGATTCTACAGGTACATGGAATAGAAAGCCTTATATACACTTAATTCAATTCAATTCAAACTTTATTGCCATTAAAACATTCATAAAACCATGTTTGCAACACACAAAAACAAAAACAAAACGAAAGATTAAATGTTATGCATGAAATTTTATATACAGTTACCTACAAGTACATGTATTAAGAGACTTCAGACCTCTAGACTTGATAAAGAAGTTAATAATTCTAACAAGCTGATTTATATAATATTAGAAAGAATCAAGCATCTTTTAATTTGAGCAATGTCATGGCGAAGGGTACAGATGAACTGTTAGTATTGTGGTGAAATCAAATTAGCGCATATAACCAAAGTTGTAGATTGATTTACATACTTGAGACTTGTTTAATGAACACAAATTTTAAATAAAAAATGGGTCAAAGACAGAAATGGCCGGATTTCGTTTAACAAGAAGTAGGTGAGCGACAGACCTGAAATCACATCCCACGTTATGGGAGCCCATGTTGATGCTGCATACCAAATATCAAGAGGCTGTGACTAGTAGTTGCTAAGAAAACTGTTACGAAAATTTTCTACTATTGGACATTATTGTCAAAATTAACTAAGTCGGTAAACAGGAAGTAGATGAGGGACCGACCTGAAATCACATCCCACGTTATGGGACCTCACCCTGATACTGTATACCAAATATCAAGCGGCTATGATAAATAGTTGCTGAGAAAACTGTTACGAAAATTTTCTACTATTGGACATTATTGTCAAAAATTAACTAAGTCGGTAAACAGGAAGTAGGTGAGCGACAGACCTGAAATCACATCCCACGTTATGGGACCCCACCATGATGCTGTATACCAAATATCAAGTGGCTGTGATTAGTAGTTGCTGAGAAAACTGTTACGAAAATTTCTTCACCGCCCGCCCGCCACCCGCCCGACATTCACCATTTTATAACCCGGATTTTTCACTCCTAGAAATTCGGCCAAAAATACAATATAAGCTTTTATTGAATAGGCAAATATCGTTAATGTCCCATCAAATATTTCAGCATGCAAGTTGTTAGGGTTTTTTTTTTCAATAGAGTGTAAATATATTGTATCCCTTTTTAGGAGGTTTGCTCCTCGTATTTTGAGATTTTTGTCAGACTTTCGAGATCCTAGGGGTTTATCCATCTAATATGCTTGAAATTTTTTGCACATGAACCCCCTATTTTCTTTTTCTTATTCAAAAATATGTCCACCAAATATGCAGTTCACAATTTTTCATGAAATTTTATCTACTCTGTCATACATTTTAAAGAGTTTAAAGATACCAATCTGTGGCAATGCAAAAGTAATGAAAAATCTAGAGAGAACGTATTTCCAGCCAAAATTATAAACACTTATAGCATAAAAACAAGCACATGGACCTACATAGTTTAACTTTATTCACAGCACTTATTACATGGATGAGAAGGCCTACTTATCCGCGCAGAGGACTGCAAAACAATTGCATAATAATTGCAATATAAACATAAAAAATCTTATGAAAGATGAAATATGTTTTTGTGGCCTGGGTCACAAAATTAGCTTCTAACAACAATGTACAATACAGCTCTAGTTTTAAATAAGATTCAGACATGGTGACCCCTGTAATCTGAATTATCATAATTTACATGTGTATAATTCATTAGTTTGAAGGCTTAAATGACTCTTGGTCTGTTTACTCATGCTTGGGTTGTTGAACGTTTTTTGAAGATAAATTCTGAGCTTGTTGAAAAAGCTTCATACCAAAGTCTGCAATTAATTTAAAATCGCTATTATGTATTTCAGATTTAATATTCAATTTGAACTCTGGCTTCTTATTATCTGTTACCATGGGCCTACATACATCATTTAAATAAACTTGGTATGCTTCTCCAACTACTTCTTTAAATTTGGAGACAGGTGTTTTTTCCAAATGTTTTGCAATACCAGAAGTATCTTCCAAGTGACTCACATAGCTGTTCATAGCTGCCCAGATAAACATCACGGTTTCCATGCACAACTTGCCATTTTCATGCCAGAAAAAAAATTCATCACTTGAAAGCAATATATCCAACTTACAATTATACATTAAAATTCTAACTGCTGTCTCAGTGACTAAAAATGATGGAATAAATTTGTCGAAAAGCAATTTGTCACTGCTAGATACGACAAAGGCATTAACAATGGTTTGTGCAATAGCCTGATAAGCTGATTTGTTTTTTTTTATAGAATTTCCTGTATTAACTTCAACTATTTTTGAACAAAAAGACATATCTAAATCCATATCAAGTTCTTCAAATGACAGTCCTTCAATTGCATCTATGCTAACATTCACTATACTGTGCTGAACAAGTATATCACATTGACCGTACCACACTGAATGGTTTCCTGAAAATAGAAAAAAAATAGATGGTTACAATGAACATGATGAATAAGTAGAAAAACTGTGAACCACAGCTCACAAATAAATACCCCCGTCCTCCACAATAAAAAATCCAACCAACAGTTTTGTACCACCGATTTTAACAAACATCCAATACAAGTTTTTAAGTAAAAATTGGACTTTAATATGGTGTCAGAGTAAAAATGTTTCCTTAGAAGAGAAGAAAAGCTGCGAAAGTTCTATGGGGAACAACTCCTAAACTTAACTAAAAGATATTGTTTCTACAACCTTGACCCTGTTACATATTGCTGGTGGACCAGAGGTCCCCGAGAGTAATCACAAACCTGGTCGTCAGACTTGTCTGACACGATTTACCATAAAATTTCTAATATTTTTGTCGCTAAAATTTTCGATTTTTAAATTCAAAATTGTTTAAAACACCAGGTTTCTTTCCTTGTATTGCACATGGTCGATATCCTCGGTGCTGGATTTGGCTTCCTTGTTAGAACATTTTGGTTTTGAGTACTTTTCGTTTTCAACAGTTTTGGAATTTGTCCTTCCAATGTCATGAATGTTTTGATTTAAATGCTACTGATGAGGGGTTACTCCTTAAAATATCGATATATCATGTATATAGCATATCCAAATTAACCGTTTATACCCGTTTTTGGTATTTGTAATTTTGTAGATCTTAATGTGTTTAACTGTATCATTATACATGTAATTTAAAATTTTCAAATATCATGCATACATGTACATGTAGTTAAGATCTGTGGTTAAATAAGTGCAAAATTTGAAAAAATAAAGAAGGAATGTGTCCATGGGACACAGATGCCCCGCTGGCCCCTAACAGGAAGTAGAAGTCTGACAGGTCTAAAAGTTGCTTAGGACGTACAGTTTGTCATACTGAACCATACTACCAAGTTTCATATTAATCTCATGTATGGTTTCTGAGAAAAGCTAGACGGAATTTTTCATAGTCATCTTCACATATTTTCATATCGGCTTAAGTACCAAACAGGAAGTAGATGTGTGACAGGTCTGAAAATCGCTGAGGACGTACAGTTTGTCATACTGAACCATCCCACCAAGTTGCAAATCATTCTCATGTACAGTTTCTGAGAAAAGCTTGACGGAAATTTTCATAGTCATGTTCACATATTTTCATATCGGCTTAAGTCCCAAACAGGAAGTAGATATCTGACAGGTCTGAAAATCGCTTAGGACGTACAGTTTGTCATACTGAACCATCCTACCAGGTTTCAAATAGTTGTCATGTACGGTTTCTGAGAAAAGCTTGACGGAAATTCGTACGGACGGACCGACGGACCGTAAGTTTTTACATGAGTAAAACTTAATGCCCCCCGACATGTCGTCGCGGCGGCATAAAAAGAAAAGGTGCACCAACTCTTGCATTAATTAGTTGTTGTATATTCTGCAAAACTTCATGACTTGTGGATCTCAAGGTGCTGATCACTTTAATTTTGCTGCATCAGAATTTTAATACAGTAACCCTTTTTGAGTTATGTGCAAAACCTACAACCTAACCAGTCAGGGGCCTTACTTAAATCAGTGATTTTTTAATCACTTGTTTAAGTATTATTAAGTTATTTTCCTTTCAAAGCTAGAGTTACCTCTCTTTTAAAATCACTTGTTTGAGTATTACAAATGAACTACTTATAACAGTGATTTTATCATAATGTCCTTCATTTTAAATGTTATGAAGAGAAGCCTGAGTCTTATTGTATAATTAAAGATAGAACACACCCCTGTCTAGATAATGGAATGTCCAGTCATGGCAGGACATGACCCTGAACTGAATTTTGGATAATTACCCTCCAAATCACTTGTTTAAGTATCATATTAATTTTTACCTTTAAAAAATCACCTTTTTAAGTAACATTTTGTTAGGTAACCCCTGCTATCTTCAGGCATCACGAACATGAAGATTTTGATCACGAACATGGGTAATTTATTACATAATCAGAAACCTAAGATATTGACGTTAATGGGAAAATTATTGCCACAGCTGGGAAAATTCAGAAAGTAAAGTAATGGGTTGTTACATTTGGTCTTTCTTTTATCAGAAAATCACATATTTTGGGGAAACACTAATGGTGGCAGCAAAATCTATAATTTTGTAATTTTAAAGAAGCTTACTAAATCTTTTTTTAATATTTATTAATTAATATGAATTTTCTTAAACTGTTCTTTTGTAAATTTAGATTTTTGGAAAAATCTTTAGCATTTTGAAATGCTACTTGAATAAGTGATTTAAAAATCACTGATTTAAGTAATGCCCCTGACTGCTAACCCAACTATGGCAGTGTGCGAAATTTGTGGTAGACCTATAGCCCATGGCTATATAAAAATCAGTAGGGCTATGAAGAATTTGGAAACTTTATAATGGGGCCTATGCAAAAATATTTGAAAGTTTTATTTCGGGCTATGGTACCAAAAAATTTAGTTTCACACACTGTATGGGGCCATGTTATTCATTGAATAAAAAATCTGAAGAATAATTTTTATGGAACAACCCTACTTCATGCAAGTTTGGTTACATATGTACATTTGGCCAAGTGGTTTTAGAGAAGAAGATTTTAGAAAGGTTGGACGACAGACGCCAAGAGAAGGCAAAAGCTCAAATGGCCTTTGTCCAGGTGAGCTATTCGGTTCATGATGATGTTTGAAAAATCGGACAAATGGCTACGTATGACAGACAGTGATGACAAAGCTCGTATATAGAAAACATACGTGTAACTCACCAAATGATGTTTTTTTCAAATCAGCTATTACTGGCTCCTTACACAAGGGACATTGGACACAATTACTATTCTTGTCAACAATACAGGTTGCTCCATTTGACAAAGGCTGGAAAAAGTGTATGGCCAAAATACATTTAATCTTTTCTTCACATAATCCTTGTACTTCTTTCAACTGCCGCAGACATTTTTCATGTTTACCTGAGGAAAAAAAATAAAGATTAACCTATCATTGCCTGAGGATAAAGACAAGCAACTCACCTACAGGTTCTACATTTACATGTACATGTAGGAACAAAATCAGAGGCTTTTCATCAATGTTCATGCTTGTAAACAATTTCAATACAAGAAGCTCCCATGGCCAGGAGCCTGAATTGCTCACCTGACTTAAATCACCAATGGAATGAAAATATTTGTGGGCAGCTGAGACAAAATACTCCAAAACAAGAGGCTTCCAGGAGCCTGAGGAGCTTAAAAGCAGAATAACTCCTACATGTACATGGATGGTTATATCTACTTGGAATTTTCAGGACAGGTAGATTGTGAGGTGCCGAACACTTTAAATAGCATCCCATAAAAAATTTTAATATCTGTCACAGTTTTTGAGTTACAGTTTGACAGTGAAACTTCTCTAAACCGGACCCCCTGACAACTGGCCATTTAAAAAAGTCCCTGCAAAATTCTATTAAGAGTCTAATGTAAATTTTCCTCACAATACCGGCCACCCCTCCAATCCGTACACAGGCCACCTTTTTAAAACTTTCCCTTCATTACTGAAGTAATTTAATTAAACCCCTGAATATTGGCCACAAAAGCATTGCTACAGGTCATAAAGTTGTCAACACACAAGTTATAATAAAATGCTCTGCCGAGCGCAGCATGATACGACCGCAACAAGTTGAACCCTGTACGTTGGAGGCCCAATATGGATAGTCTATTGCTTTGGTCACATACAGCCCATGGTGGACTTACAAAGATTTTTGACACATGCATCCCATGTTGGACTTTAAAATGCATATTTGACTTATACATGTATATATTTATTTTAACATTTAATAGAAAAAATCTTATTTCTATATTAATTGACATTTTTGGCCCATTTCAGCCATTTTATTTGCCCTTTTTTTCTAAAATGGTATGGACCACAAACCCCCAAATGCAATAAGAAAAAGAAAGAATGTGTCCATGGGACACGGATGCCCCCGCTGGCCCCAAACAGGAAGTAGATATCTGATAGGTCTAAAAATCGCTAAGGACATACAGTTTGTCATACTGATCCATCCTACCAAGTTTCAAAACATTCCGGTATACAGTTCCTGAGAAAAGCTTGACAGAAATTCATATCATGTTCACATATTTTCACATTGGCCTAAGTCCCAAACAGGAAGTAGATGTCCGACAGGTCTCAAAATCGCTTAGGACGTATAGTTTGTCATACTGAACCATCCTACCAAGTTTCAAATCATTTTCATGTAAGGTTCCTGAGAAAAGCTTGACGGAAAATTTCATATCATGTTCACATACTTTAGAATTGGCCTAAGTCCCAAACAGGAAGTAGATTTCCGACAGGTCTCAAAATCACTTAGGACGTATAGTATGTCATACTCAACCATCCTACCAAGTTTCATATCATTCTCATATATGGTTCCTGAGAAAAGCTTGACGGAAATTTTCATAGTCATGTTCACATATTTTAACATTTGCCTAAGTCCCAAACAGGAAGTAGATTTTCGACAGGTCTCAAAATCACTTAGGACGTATAGTTTGTCATACTGAACCATCCAACCAAGTTTCAAATCATTCTCATGTATGGTTACTGAGAAAAGCTTGACGGAAATTCGTACGGACGTACGGACGGACGTACGTACGGACGGACATGAGTAAAACTTAATGCCCCCCCGACATGTCGTCGCGGGGGCATAATTAAGCTTCCTTGAGCGTGTTGAGTGGATATAATCATCATATTAAAACTTCAAAACAATTGGCTGCCCCCCCCATAGAAAATACAACTAAGATCACACCAAATCTCAATGGAATCTCGCCGAGATCCCATCTCTTAGGATGAGATACATGTAGGCTGGTATTACATGAAAATTAAAGAGATAAAAAATCCCATCCGAGATTAACTTGTGGGATCCCACCTGAGAAGTGAGAAAAGGTGGGATGGAGTGTGAAATAGTGGGATCAAGTGTGAACAAGAGGCTCCCAGGAGCCTGAATCGCTCACCTGGTCTTGATGTTGACCCTATACTTTTGTAGAGCTAAATGAGCTGAACATTAAAGCAAGCAACAGCTTTTCTCTTCCTGCAATAGTTTTCATTCTATAGGCCAAAAACACCATTTTTCACCTATAAGGGGCCATAACCCCTATAAGGAGTCATCTGACAACTTCGACCCTATGGAGACTTTTGTAGAGCTAAATGAGCTGAACATTTAAGCAAGCATCAGCTAATCTCTATCTGCAATAGTTTTCATTCTGTAGGCCAAAAACATGAAAAATCGTTTTTTTCAGGGGCATTAACCCCTATAAGGGGTTATCTGACAACTTTGACCCTATGGAGAATTTTGTAGAGCTAAATGAGCTGAACATTTAAGCAAGCAACAGCTAATCTCTATCTGCAATAGTTTTCATTCTGTAGGCCAAAAACATGAAAAATCGCTATTTTTCAAGGGCCATAACCCCTATAAGGGGTCATCTGACAACTTCGACCCTATGGAGAATTTTGTAGAGCTAAATGAGCTGAACATTTAAGCAAGCAACAGCTAATCTCTATCTGCAATAGTTTTCATTCTGTAGGACAAAAACATGAAAAATCTCTATTTTTCAGGGGCCGTAACCCCTATAAGGGGTCATCTGACAACTTCGACCCTATGGAGAATTTTGTAGAGCTAAATGAGCTGAACATTTAAGTAAGCAACAGCTAATCTCTATGTGCAATAGTTTCCATTCTGTAGGACAAAAACATGAAAAAACGCTATTTTTCAAGGGCCGTAACCCCTATAAGGGGTCATCTGACAACTTCGACCCTATGGAGACTTTTGTAGAGCTAAATGAGCTAAACATTTAAGCAAGCAACAGCTAATCTCTATCTGCAATAGTTTTCATTCTGTAGGCAAAAAACATGAAAAATGGCCATTTTTCACCTTTAAGGGGCCGTAACCCCTATAAGGGGTCATCTGACAACTTCAACCCTATGGAGACTTTCGTAGAGCTAAATGAGCTTAACATTTAAGCAAGCAACAGCTAATCTCTATCTGCAATAGTTTTCATTCTGTAGGCCAAAAACATGAAAAAATGCTATTTTTCACCTTTAAGGGGCTGTAACCCCTATAAGGGGTCATCTGACAACTTTGACCAAATGGAGACTTTTGTAGAGCTTTTGATGCTGAATCAGTAACGTGGCCTCAGATTTCCTCTATCTCTTATACTTTTTGATTTATAAGCCAAAAACAGTAGTCTGACCCCCCTAGTCTATTTTTAGTAACGGCGGCCATGTTTTTTGACAGATCAAAAATCGAAACACAAGTTTGGTGCAGGACACCCTAAGGATCAATCATACCAAGTTTCATTAAATTCTGTTCAGTAGTTTCAGAGGAGAAGATTTTTGAAAAATTGTTAACGGACGACGACGACGACGACGACGACGACGACGACGGACGCCAAGTGATGGCAATAGCTCACATGGACCTTTGGTCCAGGTGAGCTAAAAAAAGAGATTATCTCCCTTTGCTTTTTTACAGTGTTTATAATCATGTATTTTAATTTACATGTATGCCAGACTGATTGGGGATAAACAGGTTGGGAATAACCCCAATTGGGATAATATATCTCAATTGGGATATATTATCCCAATTGGGATAAGTGAAGTTATCCCAATTGGGATAAATGACCAGTTTTTCAAGCATTATTTTGAAATGGAATTTTGGTGCATAACAAATCATGAACAATTGAAAAGTTTATAATTTCAGGGATATGAAGATGTATTGCAATAGTGCGTGTGATGCTGCGTTTTTGCGACAATTCATTTTAGTAATTGCAGCATCATTCAGTTTATATTGCTACAATCTAACAAATTCGAACAAGGTATTGACTCAATGATTGCATAACATGACAAAACTTGATACTAAAATATACGAAAGATTAAATCTTCAGTTCTAGTTGTTATATTTTCACAGAAAATGTTCAGTGGTAAATGTCAAATATTCAGTTGTTTTTTCAATATTTTTTACCTTGATCAAAGAAAGATAACTGCAACTTAAAATAACAATTTGACTGTCAGGATTTTTTTCTGAGATTTAAAAAAATAATTCAAATCTATGCATGTTCCAAAAATATTTGAAATTGCACAACTACAGAGGGAACATACGTTATTGTAGAAAAATACATACAAAAGAACTTTTAACAATACTGAAATGGTGTTAATTCACATGAAAAACGACTAACTTTTTAGACGAAAATTATGATCTGTGCATAAAATGCAGCATCCCTTATGTAATCCATGTATATTGTAATGAAGCATTTACATCTGGGTATAATCTCTGAAATGCATTTTTATGCACCATTCAGCCAGTAAATTTTTATATCTAAAAAACCTGTCTTTTATCCCAATTGGGATAAGTCCATTTATCCCAATTGGGATAATATATCCCAATTGGGATATATTATCTCAATTGGGGTTATTCCCAACCTGATAAACAGGGTGGGAAATTCGCTGAAAAAGTAACCAGCCCTGAGCTGCAATTCTACCTGTTTTTTGTTATAGAGCCAGTCAAATTTTCATGAATTTTAGCCAGCCCTGCCCAAAAGTTAAAAGTCTTGGGCTGGCGGGGAGGCTGTTATTTTCAACCAATTAAAAATCAAATAAAAATGTAAAATAAATTAACATAACCTTAATTATAACCTGTTACTGAGACATTTTCCCTAGAGTATAATATAAAGAATAAACCATGATATACATATATGTACTTTATGATCACTTTAAGATCAATATATTTTGATCATGGGTTGTAATATTGCTGGACATTTAAGAGAACCACAAAACTGGCCATTTTATTTGGTCCCTGTGGCGGCTGGTTTAGAGAAGTTTCACTGTATTTGCAAAATACATGAAACTACATGTATAATTTACCCTAAGATCTTTTTTTAGCAACAGCAGCCACGTTTTTCAACAAACTTAAAATCCAAACAATAGTTTTCTACCATACTACAGTACTCGTCACCAGCGTACAAACGTACATGCTAAGGAACAGCTATACCAAGCTTGATTGCAATTGAACAAATGGTGTCTGAGAGGATTTCTCACGATTTGACCTTCTAAGGGGAAAAACTCCTAAAAGGAACGGTCCGTCAACTTTAACCCTGCTACATCATCAGTGTTGATGGAAATTTCAGCTCATATAGTACTACAAAAATATTGACATTTCTACCATTATCGCTCCCTTCGGGAGCATATAATAAAACCATGTTATGTGTCAGTGAGGCGGACAATTTACATTTGTGCAAATTTAAAAAAAATTGTTTTACATGTCGAATTTAGGATGCACTTGATCTTATCTGAAAAATACATGTACAAGCCATTTTTTTATATTACAGGTACAAAATGTACATGTACGTGTACTTACTGGTCATGGACATAAATGCATCGATAAACCTTTTCATGGTCTCCTTTCCTTTTAACTTTTTTGCATTGTTCATAAATAAACCAAGTGTGTCGCCAATGTATTTAAAGAAATCTCCATACCACATGAACGCTGGGAAACGATGTCCTGCCTTTTCAAAATCGATGGAAGCCTCGGAAAAAGGACATGAATACATCCCATTACAATTGTTAATGATGAGTGGAGAAAAATAAACTGGGTCAACAATAAATAATTTGTACGCGACATCTGTATAGTACTGTTTGAATTCAAATAATTGTTCTTCGTTTAAACTGTCACTCGGGCTGTTAGTCGCCATTGACCCTATTATTTCATTCCATCTGAGCATGGAGTTATAATAGCACTTCATATTCCCCGATCCGCCTTAAGGATCCGCCTTGGTTGCGTTGTTTAGAAAGGAAGTCTCGCGTGATTTTGCGATAGTTTCTGTGGGAGAGTCTAGTTAATGATCATTGTGTAAAAAACGCTTTGAATACGTTACTCCTCGGATTTTATCCAATCCTCGGTCTTTTCCCTGCCCCATGACTTGACTCCTTCACGTGTATTTAACTCAAGCCACCTGACTGCAACGTAACTTCTGCATATAGTACTGTCATTATATAGCTGCTATGCTCATATCATTAAATTCATAGAATATAAAAATGGGATGTAGAATAACTTACGATACCCACAAAAACAGCTAGCAGCCTCAACAAAGTTCACCGCAGCTGCTCGCTGTTTTGGCTTTTGCTAGAGTATATTTCCCCAATGTGCCATGAGTCTTGTTGACACTTAATACCCCACAGCTGCGCCACTGCTTCAACATGTCCACTGAGTAAATGTCCCTTACTGTTGATGGGGGGTCCCCAGGAATCAGATAATCATTAAATATTTGGCTTGATCATCAAATAATCATTATGTTTTTTTCCTTGGTAATCAATGAATATTTTTCCAAAGTAACCAAAAACATATTCATCAGAAACCAAGTAATCATAAAATAATGAACCATGTAATCAAGTAATCACCTTTAAAAAGCCCTGGTAATCATGTAATCGATATCCCCATGAGAAGACAATGAAGGTTGGTAGGACCTTTTGCGGGAAAGCCCATTTATTTCAACGCGAATTCGGGAAAACCCTTAACATGCTTAATGGGAACGGAATTTAGCCCTTTTCATTTTTCGGGATGCGGGAATCACAAAATTATTTTCACGGGAATCCGGGATTTATAGTTTTATTAAGCGGGACTTCGGGATCATACCCCATCCTTCCCTCCCTCTCTTGTCATCTTAACTCCTCTGAAACTACTGAACAGATTTCAACGAAACTTGGTTTATAGACCAATCGCGAGTTAATCCATTACGGAACATTCCGGATATTAGATTGTCCAAATGTCAAAGGTCAACTGAGGTAAGATCTGACATCAGAACATTGGGAGCAATGGAAGCAACATGTTTACCGATTTATTTTAGGAAAATTTGAAAGAAAATTGAATAAAAAATTTTGTTCATCAATTTGTAATGATTAAAGAAATATAAAAACAAACATTTCCATGGGATTGGAGAGAAAAGATGAGGGTTTCCTGTTTTATTTATCACAGAGTAGGTACAAGTTTTCCATTAAAATCGAGGTAAAATGGCGGCTATTTTGGAACTCGCGATCCGGGTATAGGAAGGACATCATATGTAGTTGTGCATATTACCAGGTAATTTTGATCCTCACATTTTTGTAGGAGTTGTGGCCCTTTGCACTCAGAAATTTGCTGAAAATGTTCTCTTATCACCTTGTCAGTGCAACGCCTCTGAAACTACAGAACCGATTTCAACAATACTTGGTATGTAGGAAGGGTACAATATGTAGTTGTGCATATTACCAGGAAATTTTGATTCTCAAATTTCACTACACTTTAACAATATCTTCGTAATGGGGGGAGACATTGTTTTTGTGTGCAAAATTAAACTTTTATTTATTTTTATTTTTTGTATTAAGACCTGCTTAATATGTCAGAAATCCACAATGAAAACCAAGATCCAGATCCAACAGAAAGTGAACCAGGTAAAAGACTGCTAATAATAGTTTATACTTATTGACTGGGTATGAGGGAAATAGGTAGATTATTTTCCCCGAGGTGCAACTATTGCCTGAGTAAAATCAGTTAGATTCTGATTTGAACTAGACTTATCAGCAGTATCATTTTGAAAATAGTTTTTAAAAAGAAAAGGATATGGTGTAAATGAACATGACATTATATCACAAATCTTTTACAAAAAAATTATAAACTGTGTGGCCATTTTAGAATTTTATTCTCATCAGAAGCACTAGAACCTAAAAGAATTGGCATATTTTACATGATTAACACACATATGATTTTTACTTGAAGTTACACAAAGATCTGTTAATTCACCCATATCGTAATACTGTTTTTACCAAATATTTATTTTATATGTATAAACTTTATTTTAAAAGATCATGAAACTGACCATGAACAAGACATTCCCAAGAATGGGCTTTTTTTATGTTGAAAATGGAGAGGTGAAGTATTTTGGTTAGTATTTATCATTTTTTCCATGAATTTCTTATATTGAATACATGTATATAATTCATATCAGTGGTGCCTTATTTGATTTATTAGGCATTTAATCCTTATCACATCAATAGTTATTAAGAAGTAAACATTTGTTTATGATGTGTCCATTTGTTAGCAAAGTTATAATTATATAAATATTTAATATTTGTCTTGATATATTTTCTTAAATCTAGGTGACAAGAATGCTGGTCAGCATTTTTTTACCGAAGAAAAGATCAAATCTTTTCAGCTGACAGAAGAATGCTTGGATGAGGAGGTTGAAAGGGCTGGTAACAAAAATATTATTGTAAAATATCCATTACTGATAAATGTTTGTCCTCATTGTATCCATGATTTATTTATCTACCTAGATTTTGAACAGACCATCTTTTATAGAGTTTGAAAATCATTTTGTGGATTTTTACAAACAATTTGTTTAGATATGGAATAGACTTAAATCTGTTTAGTGAATAAGTTATTACAAAAGAAAACTGGCCATTTGTTATAATAGAAGGCTTTTTGAGATGTATTCTCTTGTTTATGTCTGGTATGTGACTATTAATTTTTGAAGACAATCATTTCATTTTCCATTTAGTCTCTTCAGATCTCTGCATTTTGCATAGTGATTTAATTGGTAGAATTAATCAATAGTTATTCAACGAAGTAAATCATTTTAATGAACCATGTTATTTTGTCTATTTGGCTTATGTGATACAATTATTTTTTATTTTATTTCAATTGTTATAGTTTCAGATGTCAATGTTGATAAAGTTGATTTGAGGTTCATCAACCTGAACATCAACTTTAATTGTGTAAAGATAGATGTCTTAAGGAAGTCATACTCCCAGTTAAATTTCAATAAAGGTAACTTATTTCACTTTTTTGTTCTCAGACATAAAAACCTCAGTAAATAACATCATTTTCAGATTGTAGCACAATGATACAGACTGCACAGAGCATGTTGGTATGTAACCATCAACAGACCAATGGATATATTTTAGATTTTCAGTTTTGTTAACACTTGTAAATAGATTATATAGTTCTATTGTATTTTGCATATGCATGTTGTTTAAATTTTATTTTCTCAATTTAACAGGTGCACACATTGTCTTATTATATTGCATGAACCTTTTTTTCTTGGTGATGGAACTGTATTTTCTTCCACTTTTCTTTTTATGTAGGTTATAGAGGTGTTTTGCATGTTGTTAATTCTTTCTTGGAACAGGTACATAATACAGTCTTCGTCTTGGCAGAATACATTTTTTGTAGGTTGGTTCGATTCCAACAGGGGACCTGTGAAAAGTACCTTTCCATATTTTGCATGAAATATTTTTGTTGGTGATGGTACTATATTTATTTTTAGTTTTGTTTCCATGTAGATTATAGTAGTGTTTTGCATGTTACATTTTTATACGACCGCAAAATTTTGCGATCGTATAATGTTATGGCGATGTCGTCGTCGTCGTCGTCGTCGTCGTCGTCGTTGTCGTCGTTGTCGTCTGGGAACATTTGGTTTCCGTGCGATAACTTGAGTAAATGTTGACCAATTGTTTTAAAATTTTGACATGATGTTTGTAACCACTAAAGGAAGGTTGGTATTGTATTTGGGGTTTGTAGCCCCTACCGTTTTAGAAAAAAGGGCCAAAAGGGGCTAAAACGGGTGTATTGACAAAACTGTTGTAAAATGTTTGTTATTCATTCGATTTTGAAAATTCTTTTTTTAATAAATTCCTCATTAAATTCTGTCAACTAAATGTGTCAATGATTTTGATATTTATTGCACTGTAACATTGCTACAGGGGGTCAAAAAGGGGCCACACCCAAAAAATCGACTTTTTTATTTGTGGTCCGATTTTCAAAATCTTTTTTTCATTGAAATCCTTGTGAAAATCCCTGCCTGCGTTTTTCAATCAGATTTGCAATATCTCTTACCGTTTTTGAGAAATTAGGGGTCAAAGGGGCCAAAAACGCCATTTTTAAAAGTTTGTCAATGCAAATAGTTTATACCAAAAATCAAGTTGTAGTGGGCCTGCCAATTGTTATGAAGTTTATATATGATGATTATATCCACTAAAGGAATCTTGGTTTTGTATTTGGGGTTTGTGGCCCCTACTGTTTTAGAAAAAAGGGCCAAAAAGGGCTAAAACGGGTATATTGACAAAACTGTTGTAGAATGTTTATTATTCATTAGATTTTGAAAATTCTTTCTTTGTTGAATTCATCATTAAATTCTGTCAACAAAATGTGTCAATGATTTTGATATGTTTTTTCACCTTTACATTGTTACAGGGGGCTAAAGACAGGCCACGCCCATAAAATCAACTTTTTTATTTGTGGTCCGATTTTCAAAATCTTTTTTTCATCGGATTCCATGTACACAATTTCCTATTATTTTTTATCGGATTAGCAATATCTTTTACCATTTTTGAGGAATTAGGGGTCAAAGGGCCAAAATTGTAAATTAATACATGTATAGAAATAAGGCTTTTTGTATAAGATGTTGATGTAAATATATTTGTCAAAAATGCATTTCTATAAGTCCACCACAGGATGCATGTGTCAAAAAGCTTTGTAAGTCCACCATGGGCTTCATGTGACCAAAGCAATGGACTATCCATATTGGGCCTCCAACGTACAGGGTTCAACCTGTTGCGGTCGTATCATGCTGCGCTCGGCGTAGCTTTTTATTTTTTTCTGGAACAGGTGCATAAAGTACATTTAAAATATTTTTATGGCAGTGTTTTAGTTTTATTATACAACCACAAAATTTATTTTAAAAAGTTTCTTAAGGAAAAACATAATTGTTTAAAATGTATTTTAAAAGAGAATTGAATGACACAAGTAAATGTGTCAGAAATTCATCTAAGAATTTCAAATGTTTAAAAAATATATTGATACTTGTTAGCAAAACAAACTTTTCCTTACAAATTTAGAAAGGGAAAGTAAAACATTTGTCAATGCTTTGTATTTTTTAATAGGTAAAGGTGAGAGGGGAACATACAAGGCAGAGAACAAGCCTGCATATTGGCCAGATGATGTTCCGTTTTGTTCACCATCTCGGGAGAAGGGTATTATGTTAACTTATTGATAAGTGCATATGAACACCACACAATAAAACTACAGTATTTTCAAATATATAATTTAAATTTAAATATTCATAGTAAGTCTACATTAATTTGTTTTAGTCTGTTTGCAACAACTTATGAACACTATAATTAATAATTGTTCTTGCAAAAAACATGTATCTGAATCTGAGCTTTATACATTGTTTAAATTTTTTTTAATTAAGTTTTTATTGAAATTTAAATGTGCTGCACCTTATTTGGATAAGAAATTCAAAAGTTTATGCAATTTTTCTTTAATATTTTTAATTGTGATATATTATAATTGGATAAAGTTTTGTTACTGCTTAAAAACCAAATGTTACTGTTTGAATGTATCATTACATATTTTGCTAATTGTTTTGAAAAGAGGATGGTTCAGGCCGAGTACTGTCGGCTGGTATGATGGTTCGTGTCCTTGAGGCATTTCAGAAGGACTGTTTTGAGGTAGGGTTTAAAACTTACGTTTAAAATACATATTTTTCAAATCATTTGAAATAACATTCATGGCATTATATATATGTTATTTAATTTTGTGTGTGTGTGTGTGTGTGTCAATAGTATGTCTACATTGCAAAAGATTAATTAAAAAAAACACACAAGATATGTTAATAAGTATTTGTTAATACTTAGGATCTAAATAATGTTTCACTGCTGTTTCATTTGCATGTATGTTAATGATTTTTTTGTGTTCAGCTTTCTTCTATAGGTATGTTCATTCTTTTTTTTATTATCACAGAAACTGAAACTAGGATGTCAGGCAGTAAATGTGCCACAGGATTTTAGTGTTCTAGAGGTATATTAAGTATCAATATTAATGCATCTTTATGCATTGTATCCTTTCTAAGTTCTATGAACTAATAGCTTTATCATTAATAAAGACCAAAATATTGTATTTTTCAAATTTCTTTTTACAGCAAATACAGTAATAGTAAGTTATCTCCCATTTGCAAGATTTGTCTTCCATTATGTACAGTATGTGTATACATTAATTGATTTTTTTCTAAATCATTCTTAGTGCTTCTTACACCCTATTAAGTTAGGAAAACATTTTAAATACCTTTTTGAATATAATTATGTAACATGCTTAACCTAAAGAATTATCTTCAAAAGGGAGATTACTCATAATATACAAATATTGTATACATTGCCTTGATGGGCTTTTGTATACATATAACCAATGATAACATGGAAACATATCTGAGAATTGTCTTCAGTTCTTGCAACTACAAGTTACAAATAGCCAGATAATAATTTTAGGTAACCGAAAATGGACATAAACAACCTGAAGATGCCCCGCAGCCTGAAAAAGACCCCCATTCTGAAGATGCCCCGCAGCCTGAAAAAGACCCCCATTCTGAAGATCATCAACAAGATGACCCAAAACCTGAAGATGCCCAACAGAAATCAGAAAAGGAGCAGGATGTAACAGTAAATATTTGTAATTAAGGGGAATTCATGTTGATTACATGTAAGTACACACTTCAAGTGTCTCTAGATAGAATCTAGTACAATATTTTTGCCTGAGGCAAAGAGTCACTAATGAGGCATTCAAAAGTCGAAAGAGGAAAGCAAAACAAGCAAACACAAAAGAAAACATAAAACACAAAAACAACAGTATAAATCCAAGTTGAAACGAGAGTAAACTGCTATGGAAGAATAAGCAGTTCCTGCCTGTTGTTACACATCGGACACATTGCCAAATATCAATTAAAACCTAAGTGATCTGATTCACATGTTATATATCAAATTTTAAAAAAGGTATTCTGTAGGTATTTTTATTTTATTTTTTATAATTAAATCATAAATGAAAGTACTTTCAGGATGATGTCTGTGAAACTACAGAAACTATTAGTAATGAGTTGCCACCAGAAGATGAGCTAGGAGAGGCCATAAAAGGGGTTACAATATTACAAATTTCTTTTTTATAACTTGTAAAACAAAGAAAAATAATGCTATGAATATTATCAAAAGAAAAAAATAAGTTTTTTATATATACATTTTTTCTAAATATAACTAGTCATCTGTTACAAACTTTTTATTTCCTACATAACTGTTAAAATTTCGTTAGTTAAAACATAAAGGGAGTATTTTGACCGGAAGGTAAAATAATTTTTTTTATAAAAGCTAATGATGTTTTTATTCCCATTTTCTTTTTTATAGAAAGATATGAAAGCTGTCATCAGAATATTGCAGACGAGAGGAATGGAAGAGCCAGACCTCCGAACATTAAAGACTGTCCCTATATGCAGGGAAGAGGTTACTATTTCATTTACACCGAGAAAGAGACAGCTGAGGTATAAAAAATCAGATAGTGTTCAGTATTCCAAATAATGAAACTAATGGAACATATTTAACCAATAAAAATAATTTCAATTTTCAAGGTTAAAATTAATTTTAAATTACTAACTTGAAAAAAATCTCTTTAGTATATTTCTGATATTAAAGTTATGAGACAAAATTTAGTATAAAAAGTAAAGGTGGTAAAAAAGTATCTCAAAATTGGCTGGATTATTAATGTACAGAAAGATGTTTTATTTTAGAACATACAAGGGTCCACTTAGTTATATGCCAGGAAAGGAAGGCACAAGTATTTGGGATTTATTCAGTGTTTTTCCTGATATAGCCAAAATATTGGTTTATATTTTTGCTTCTGACCATATCCCGCATTATGTTGAACAGGTATTAGGATATTAAAATCAATTTCTACAAATTAAGATTTACATGTATAATTTGCAAGATCTATATTAAACATGGTGAAATCAGGGCAGAGACAACAAATGTTTAACAGTTTTGAATCACTTAAGCATTTAAGATATCAGAAAACACTAAATAAGAATGTGTAGTTACAATTTCAATGTTTAAAATGACCAGGAAAAGTTAGCTGATGGAACTAGTGAATCACAGTAAAATAACAGAACAAATGCTCTGTTTTTATTTTAATGACTTGATTTTAAAGTAAATTTGATATGTAAATGGTTAGTTAATACATTTTTCAATAGTTTTACTGCTTTACATCGTAGTTGAACTTCAGGATTAAAAATATAAGCATTTTTAAAGGAATTTGTTAGGTACATGTAAATAAATTTTTGGCAAAATAAATCTCATCCAGATTCTTTTTCTGTATAATAATTTTATCTATCTTAAGTATGAGATGTCAAACATTAGTTTAAAGGATCTGAAAAGATGCCTCAATGTGAAGAACAGCCAGGCCGTCACCATTAAGGAGTTACTGGTAGAGGAGGCAAAAGCCATGTTGTTTGATAGGAAACCTGGTATTTTAACTATAAGTCAATATTTTGTTTTGAAAAAAAAAATGAAAAGGAACAGGCTAAATACAAATATATGTTTAATGAGTAACAAATAAATCTGCATACCTTAATTTATAAAGATATTTAAAATGAGTAACAAATAAATCTGCATACCTTAATAATCTTATATCTGAAGACAAAATATCTTTACTGTAGTCTATACATGCACTTAAATCATTTCTTGTTGAAAACTTTAGTTAAGATTTCTGTAGAATTATCTTGTTTCTATTTATTTTAAGGTCCAGCTGCAATTATGTACATAGCAGGGTATCTACATTCTTCTATGTACATCCACTTTGAACAAGGGCCAACAGAGTGTATTTGTGCATGCCCTTGTTTTGAGCATGACATGCACTCCCATCACTTCTATGTGGACAAAGGAGAAAATATGTACCCCCTTTCTCTGAAAAGCCTTTGGATGGGTATATAAAATATTAAATTTTGTTTATTTAAAAGATAATGTAAGTGTAGTTTAAGTATAATGCAGTTGAAAAAAAGATTCAAATGTCAAGGTTGAAATTTTAAATTTTTGAAAGGACACAATACAATCTGAAGTTCATGTCAAACATAGTGGAAACATTATTAATGTGGTTTTATCTATTCCGAATTTTTATTCCACAGCAATTAATATTGCAGTTTAACTGCTATTCTATTTTTTAAATATTTTAAAAACAAACTGATGTACTTTTTTTTGTTTTATGAACTTTGTTATATAAATATAGCTTCAGATCTTAATACAAGGCATCCTAAGACAAATGAAAGCGAGACCAGTAATGAAGAAGGGTATAGTATTGTCTTAGTGAAAACATTCTTTGTGGAAACAAAGGATTAGAGTAGAGCCATGAAAAACTAAATTTACTAATTTTTAAACTATATTAACTTTTCATTAATTATACCAAAATTTATTAAGGTATAAATGACCTTTTTATATCTGTAAGGTTTGACAGAATTTATATACTTCAAACATGCAATAATTTGTAAAATTCCTTATTTTTCACACATTTACACTGTTTTCATAGCATGTTTTGTCAGAATTAGCATTGACCACATTCTTCAACCCTCATTATTTTCATATTCACTGTTTTATACTTGAAAATCAAGGAAAATTGTCAAATATTGAGTTTTACAAAACAATCTATTTGTTTGGCCCATTGCTCTCCTTATTGATAAAATATTGAGGAAAAATGTATTGGAATTCATGAAATATAATGTATAATTAACACCAAATCAGAAATTACATGCATGCCATGGCTTTGCTTTCTTAAAACTAATTTTGGGGAATTGCATTAAGCATGTAAAACAAGGATTCTAATGGACATATTTTATTTCTGGGTTTTGAAAACACTAACTTCTGCCTCTGAATAGCCTCTGATAAAAATGCATATGCATGTACATTGTAGATAAATTTACATTAAAAATATATTATATACTTTAATTTGACATAACTCACTTCAAATACTAATTTATTTTCAGTGATATTCCAACAAGGGCTTATTTACCTGGAATCCAAGATGGAATGTAAGATTCAGATACCATACTTTAGTCATATTGTTGTATAAGAGCAAATAATATTATATATTTGCTAAATTTTGATAAATCTATTTCATACATATTTATAGATTACAATAAAGATGATATCTTAACAGGTTTGTATGAAAATAATATTACAAAAATGCATGTGGCCTGTCAAATTGTGTAATGTTTGGTTGTGGTGAATGCATGTTAATACTATTAATTTTCTATATAAATTAATGGTAAGTATAGCACTTTTTACGAGGAATCTCAAATAAATATCGTGTGTTCATCTTATGATCTTACCTGTCAGAATAAAAATTACTTAACTCAAATTGATTTTATAGTATGTGGAATTTCAAAAGGAATGTTTCTTGTGTTTTTTTTTTGTGTGTACAAAATTTAATTGAGATTACTCAAGTGTGTCTAAATATAGTATCATAGCAGATGCATGTATTTTTAACGTAGAATAGTAGTTTGCGCTCAATGTAGTAATTTAATTAGATTGGTTGAGTATCAGTTCTGATTAAAGATCTTGTAATTTCAAACTTTAACCTTTTTTTGGTTATTTCACACATATGCAGTTTGTTATTTTTTAAAAAAATTTATTAGCATAAATATCATTTTATTTTATCTTTATTTTAAAACTTTAATTAGAACGTAAAACTCGATCAAAAAGATGTTAAGTAACACTTAAACATGTACTATTCTTTTTTAACAAAAGTTTGTACCATACTTAGTTAAAAAACAAAACAAAAGTTATAACATACATGTATTAATAATTTGGATATTATGCTTCAGTCTGCATGATTGTGTAGAATGAATGAATTAAGGCTGTTCAAAAATCTATTTCTCATTTAAATAGTAAAAATGGTATTAAACTTACATAATTTGAATGGTACTATGCTGATGCACTGTTGATAAACTTCCTGCACATTTGTTTAATCTTAATATGTTTCATCATGAAAGGTAATAAATTATTTAATGTTTTTTGTTAATATTGATCAGTAGGTTAATTATATCTTCCAATGAATGGTTAATTGGTAATGTCACATGTATCACATTTGTAAAATATTTTATTAAAATGTTACCTTTTGTGTTTTTTATATGATGATCTTTTATAGCTTATCATTTTCCAACAGAATGGAATGGAAATATACATCTGCAGACAGTCAGATAAGTGCTCCTATTTCTTTATTACAAGTACTTACATATATAACTTTACTCACAGCTTTAGGGATTTACTCAGAAACCAAGATAAGTAGAGAGTCATTTATGCTATTTAAAACTAGTAAAAATTAAAGAAAAAAAACTGCAGAATCTCAAATCCATAGAAAAAGACAAAACAAGACAGTCACAATAGAGAAATGGAAGATGACAATTGCCCTGACTAGGTATAGACATTTCAAATGAAACAGTAGGCAAGACCTGCCTCTTTCATTAAATTTGCGACAAAAACACAACATGGTTATGAGACACAAAATGAATATTAACTGTGTATTTCTATACTTTTTAGGCATTTAAACCTTACAACATGATTCTTTGTGGTTTTTATTTTATTTTTTTCAGGGGAAAACCACACTTTATGATGGAGAAGACAATTGAAATCCAAGAATGTGGCCAATGAAGATTGAAGAAATTTTATATTAAAATATTACAAAGTGTTCCTGAACTTATAAAGTTTTTTTAGATAAATCTATTAAGTTTACATGG
The DNA here is from genome assembly GCA_963971305.1 of Arcuatula senhousia. Classification (NCBI taxonomy): domain Eukaryota; kingdom Metazoa; phylum Mollusca; class Bivalvia; order Mytilida; family Mytilidae; genus Arcuatula; species Arcuatula senhousia. Next base: position 35,199,461 of record OZ020317.1, on the reverse strand, counting down.
GGGTATCAGCAATGCATCAGCCCTGGTAAAAGTGTGCTTATGTCTGCTTATTAGCTGTATAATATAATTGGTGACATATAATAAGTACTCCTTTCTTTTTTCATACAGCATGTTTAAGAAGTTTGGCTATGAAATTTGGAAAGGGGAGTATTGCAGGGTGATAAGAGGCCAGTGGATTGATGACAATATTATAAATATCTGCCTTCGGTACTGTAACAAAATTACTAGAATTAGTATTTCAATTACTGTGGATTCATTTATTTTCGATGTGTGGTACACAAAGTATCAGTTCATTGATTCTTAAATTTGTGATTCTTTAGTCTGCACTTTGCAGTGTATAAACCAATGTTTAATATCCTTTTCGTGGGATATTAAATTTCGTTGTTTAAGGCTACCCACAAAAACCATGAAAATTGATACCCCAAGAATAATAATGAAACCACAGTATACAAAAAATGTTTTTTTTATATATTTAGTGCTGTATGAATGATATTCTACATTTGATTAAAAAAACAGAGATGACTGCAGTTCTTTATTATGTTACAAAAATAATATTGCTTCTGATTATAGCAGTGTACCATATTTAATCTTTAAATAATTGATTAAATGATTTCCAAAAGAAAAAGAAAGGTTAATTTAATCATACTCTTTAAACTTAATTATGCAATCACTTGAAAACATTTCAAAGGGCTTTAACAGATGGTCATGAAGATCTAGCTGTGTTGGACACGACATTTGCACAGGCTGTTCTAACTCCAAGGGGCAGTACAAGCTTGGACAATGGGTAAATCCTTCATTAGAAATATTTCGTTTAGATATAAAAAGTATATCTTGAATAAATGCATATTATTTTAATGCAATTGAAAATAAAATTTCATACAACACTATATTTATAATATAAATAAATAAAAAAACAACTGTTAATAACTAATGTTTTGGATGTAGCCCTTGTGGGTTTTCACTCATGTATATAATTATATTTATCTGTTAAATCCCAAGATCAGTGGTTTCCTATGTGTTCTTGTGTATGTATTCAATATTAAATGTGACTGTCCTTTATAGTCCAGATGCACCAGTGTTCTAAACTGTTTGTTTCCAATAGTAAATTTATTAGTACAACTTATAATATAAACATGATTTTATCACTAACAGATCAAGACTGAGATTTACTGCCCTTGACATACAGGAAGGACTGCCATATGTTCGGCGTATCAATTGGGAACAGACAAGGGCATTGTTTGTGCCAATCTGTGATAAGCAAGTTTAACTATAATAGATGATACAAAATGTGGAATAAGTGTTAACTACACAACAGTTTTCAACATTGCCGACCATCCATGGCTGCTACTAGCCTTACATTGGTGTAAGACTACATTTCTTGTCATAGAACAATTAATGTACAATGCAGGAAAAATAAATCCACATATTTTTCACCATTTATTCAAATTATGATATTTAAATTGAAGATTTGCTTTATTGTTTTTACTGTTCATATGTTTCTTTCAATTTTATCTTTGTTTATGTTAACAGCTTACATTGGTTTTTGGTTGTACTACTACCAAAAAAGCAACAATTACAAGTACTATGCTCAATGGGAGGCACCTATCCCAGGGTTCTAACAAACTTAAACAGGTAAATAGTTAGAATTTAATATCACTGTCACTGATTGAAAGTCTTAAGATGATAAAATAGTAAATATTTAACAATTTTTTTTTTCAGGTACAAAAATGTATTTACATGTATATTAATTATATTGTGTATACATCAATGGTGCAACATAAGACAAAAAATGTCACAAAAAAAGAAACAAACAAAAAAACACACACTCATATACTACATGTACAACTAAACTGTATTTTTATTTTATGTCCCCCCCCCCCCCCCCCGGCCACTTTGGTGGGAGACATATTTATTTTTTCGTTTCTTTCTTTCTGTCTGTCTCTGAAACTATATGACAGAATTTTACAAAACTTGGCAGGTAGGTAGTACACCATGTGTAGTTGCACAAATTACTAAAATCTTGATCTGTCTAATTTTATGGGAGTTATAGAAAATTTGCTGAACATCACTATTTTCATCTTGTGGATGCAACTCCTTTGACACTACTTTGGACCAATTTCAATGTGATTTGTGTATGAGAAGGACTCCATATGTAGTTGTTAATATTACCAGAAAATTATTTGTCTCACATTTTGGGGAGGGGAAGTGGGGAAGACATTGTTTTGGCATGCAAAAACAAACTTTAATTTCTTGTGTATTTCAGATTTTTCTCTGATGTTATGAGTATAAGTGGAGTACTCAAGCAAGAACATGTAGTAGTGGGTGTTACCCTTTTTCTAATTAAGGAGAATGCAAAATAATCATTAAAATAAAATCAATGACAATTTAATTTAATCTACTATTTAGTTCATGCATTAACTGTGAAAATTTCTATACATGTACATGCAAATCTTTTTTTTTTTGCATTGACACAACTAGCAGGAATAATTATAAACATGAGCATATAGCTTGTATTCCTTTGTAGTCTATAAGCAATTTTATTACAGCATGAACAACAGAATTTCAGTCACATCCAAATAAAAGAAAGGATAAAATTTCACATTTTAAAGAAAAATGCATATGAAAAGTAGTACGTTTTATTTCACATTGGATTCATTTAATCAATTGAATTCCAAGTAGTACGGATGTGAGCAAGTAATATTTAGATAATTAATGTCATTTACCTAAATAAACATTTGTAATTAACTTCTATAATGTAATCATTATTTTTTCAAAATTCTATATTGTGCTATTGATTTCCTTATTTTAGGCTCCAAAGCAACGTAACGGAAATGACTGTGGAGTCTATGTTGTACACTATGTAGAGTGTATCTGTCAGGTAATCAACTTATGTAAATTGTTATTTTAATTTCTAAAACAATAAGCTTGATGCATTTTTACTTACAGAAGTACAAGTCAATACATTGTACTTTAAAATTCTGTTATATCTAACTTGAGCCATATATAATTACATGTATTTTTAAGTGTTAAATTATATGGTGAATACTATCAATTTATTTAAAAAGTGTGCTTTTTTAAAAACACCAATTTATATTAATTCATCTTTTATTTTTTATTTTTTTTACAGAACAAAGAAATTCTCCAAATGAAAGGCTATACGAGGAGAGCAATTGTGGACTTATTGGATTCTATGAAACCATAGACTAGACCTGTATATTAAATATTTAATATACAGATCTATGATGAAACCAATTTAAAGTAACTTCTGTTACTTTGAATCTGCTTCTTTGGATATTTGAGATTGACTTTGAAGTTTTGAAGTCTTGTTATTACATTTTTTTAAAATTTTTAATCATGTTTGAAAATTTTGATTAACAAATTCAATGAAACCATGGTAAACTCCTATAATTCTAAATCTTATTTAAAAAATTAGGAATCAACTTTAGCTAATTATGATTTATAGGCATATTGTCTACAACAATCATTTTTTTCAACCTCAGTTTTTTAGTGTCATTCAGACTGAAAGGTAATAAATATGTAAACATTGTAAAGCTTATAATCGTTTCCAAATTTTCCTGAAGTTGGTTTATTTCAATCAAAATTACTCCATCATATGTATTGATTTTTTATTTACCTGTACTAGGCCATAATGACACAGATTTAAATTTTAATAGTAATTTTAACAGGTATATTTAAAAATAAACAAAATAAACAAAATAAATAGTCTTTTGATAAATTTCACTGTGTTAAAGACAGAAAAAAGCAGAACTTTTAAATAATAGATTTAACCATTAAAATAGTATAATATATGGTTTATTGTAAAATATTCTTTATGCTGTCTTTGTATGTTGAATAATTGATCTAAAATTCAGCCATTTTATTAGATAGATGAACCTTAAGTTACATGTACACTGATGTTTTTCTTAATCTGTTTAAATAAAAGATATTTTTCTATCTTTCATATTATTGGCTTGTTACCTGCAAAGTGACATATAGCAGTCACTTTGGCACGATCCTTCATGTTGTTTCTTGCATCCTGGGGCATCACAAATTAATTTCAATAACTTTACAAATATCAATTAATACCTCATTTTCTTCCAATAAACCACATGCAGGAGGTAAAACTCAATCGACAAAAGTTCAATTCAACAATAGAGAACCTAAGACAAAATACTGTACGAAACAACAAGACATCAGCCTTGGTTAACACTGTGGGTCTATGGAGGCTGATCCATTGTCAAATGTGTCTTTATCATCCTTGGTTAACACTGTGGGTCTATGGAGGCTGATCCATGGTCAAATGTGTCTTTATCATCCTTGGTTAACACTGTGGGTCTATGGAGGCTGATCCATGGTCAAATGTGTCTTTATCATCCTTGGTTAACACTGTGGGTCTATGGAGGCTGATCCATGGTCAAATGTGTCATAATCAGCCTTGGTTAACACTGTGGGTCTATGGAGGCTGATCCATTGTCAAATGTGTCATTATCAGCCTTGGTTAACACTGTGGGTCTATGAAGACTGATCCATGGTCAAATGTGTCTTTATCAGCCTTGGTTAACACTGTGGGTCTATGGAGGCTGATCCATGGTCAAATGTGTCTTTATCAGCCTTGGTTAACACTGTGGGTCTATGGAGGCTGATCCATGGTCAAATGTGTCTTTATCATCCTTGGTTAACACTGTGGGTCTATGGAGGCTGATCCATGGTCAAATGTGTCATTATCAGCCTTGGTTAACACTGTGGGTCTATGGAGGCTGATCCATTGTCAAAAATGTCTTTATCAGCCTTGGTTAACACTGTGGGTCTATGGAGGCTGATCCATTGTCAAAAATGTCTTTATCAGCCTTGGTTAACACTGTGGGTCTATGGAGGCTGATCCATGGTCAAATGTGTCATTATCAGCCTTGGTTAACACTGTGGGTCTATGGAGGCTGATCCATTGTCAAATGTGTCATTATCAGCCTTGATTAACACTGTGGGTCTATGGAGGCTGATCCATGGTCAAATGTGTCTTTATCAGCCTTGGTTAACACTGTGGGTCTATGGAGGCTGATCCATTGTCAAATGTGTCATTATCAGCCTTGGTAAACACTGTGGGTCTATGGAGGCTGATCCATTGTCAAATGTGTCATTATCAGCCTTGATTAACACTGTGGGTCTATGGAGGCTGATCCATGGTCAAACGTGTCTTTATCAGCCTTGGTTAACACTCTGGGTCTATGGAGGCTGATCCATGGTCAAATGTGTCTTTATCAGCCTTGGTTAACACTGTGGGTCTATGGAGGCTGATCCATGGTCAAATGAGTCTTTATCAGCCTTGGTTAACACTGTGGGTCTATGGAGGCTGATCCATTGTCAAATGTGTCATTATCAGCCTTGGTTAACACTGTGGGTCTATGGAGGCTGATCCATGGTCAAATGTGTCTTTATCAGCCTTGGTTAACACTGTGGGTCTATGGAGGCTGATCCATTGTCAAATGTGTCATTATCAGCCTTGATTAACACTGTGGGTCTATGGAGGCTGATCCATGGTCAAATGTGTCTTTATCAGCCTTGGTTAACACTCTGGGTCTATGGAGGCTGATCCATGGTCAAATGTGTCTTTATCAGCCTTGGTTAACACTGTGGGTCTATGGAGGCTGATCCATGGTCAAATGAGTCTTTATCAGCCTTGGTTAACACTGTGGGTCTATGGAGGCTGATCCATGGTCAAATGTGTCTTTATCAGCCTTGGTTAACACTCTGGGTCTATGAAGGCTGATCCATGGTCAAATGTGTCATTATCAGCCTTGGTTAACACTGTGGGTCTATGGAGGCTGATCCATGGTCAAATGTGTCTTTATCAGCCTTGGTTAACACTGTGGGTCTATGGAGGCTGATCCATTGTCAAATGTGTCATAATCAGCCTTGGTTAACACTGTGGGTCTATGGAGGCTGATCCATGGTCAAATGTGTCATTATCAGCCTTGGTTAACACTGTGGGTCTATGGAGGCTGATCACTGGTCAAATGTGTCTTTATCAGCCTTGGTTAACACTGTGGGTCTATGGAGGCTGATCCATTGTCAAATGTGTCATTATCAGCCTTGGTTAACACTGTGGGTCTATGGAGGCTGATCACTGGTCAAATGTGTCTTTATCAGCCTTGGTTAACACTGTGGGTCTATGGAGGCTGATCCATGGTCAAATGTGTCTTTATCAGCCTTGGTTAACACTGTGGGTCTATGGAGGCTGATCCATGGTCAAATGTGTCTTTATCAGCCTTGGTTAACACTGTGGGTCTATGGAGGCTGATCCATTGTCAAATGTATCATTATCAGCCTTGGTTAACACTGTGGGTCTATGGAGGCTGATCCATTCTCAAATGTGTCATAATCAGCCTTGGTTAACACTGTGGGTCTATGAAGGCTGATCCATGGTCAAATGTATCATTATCAGCCCAGGTTAACACTGTGGGTCTATGAAGGCTGATCCATTGTCAAATGTGTCTTTATCATCCTTGGTTAACACTGTGGGTCTATGGAGGCTGATCCATTGTCAAATGTGTCTTTATCAGCCTTGGTTAACACTGTGAGTCTATGAAGACTGATCACTGGTCGCATGTGTCTTTATCAGCCTTGGTTAACACTGTGAGTCTATGAAGGCTGATCACTGGTCGCATGTGTCATTATCAGCCTTGGTTAACACTGTGGGTCTATGGAGGCTGATCCATTGTCAAATGTGTCTTTATCAGCCTTGGTTAACACTGTGGGTCTATGGAGGCTGATCCATTGTCAAATGTGTCTTTATCAGCCTTGGTTAACACTGTGGGTCTATGGAGGCTGATCCATTGTCAAATGTGTCTTTATCAGCCTTGGTTAACACTGTGGGTCTATGGAGGCTGATCCATGGTCAAATGTGTCTTTATCATCCTTAGGTACATGAATTACGCAATACGTTCCCAAGTCAAAAAATTCCCTTACCAAATCACCCTTCCAAATCATTTTCAAATCAGCAATTTGAAAGTGATTTGGAGATGATGCAAATTCACATGCAAATTAGCTACCAAATCATCTCTCCAAATCATAACCAAATCAACTGATTATAATATCTTCATCGAAATCATAACCAAATCACCCCAAACAAAATAATCCCGCCCCCTTATTCCCTTTCCAAATTACATTCAAATTGTTACCAAATTATTTCCAACTTGCTTCCAAATCACAATCAAATTAGTTTCAAATTGCAACAGAATCATATCATAAAATAACCAAATCACAACCAAATTGTTTGTTTTTAATTCATAACAAAATAATTAAAAATAAGTCACTTCTCAATAAATGTTATTCTTCAGCATATGTAAAATATATATGGTCACCAACAAACATCAAATCTTGCTCAAAGTCAATATATTCTTGGTGAATTGAAGCCTAATGTATTTTCTTCGATCAGCCTTTCTGATAAACATGGCCCTTTTCATATTATAGCTAAAGACAGGCATGCAATTGTGTTCGATTGAAATTTAATAGGAATATTAAAACCCCATCTAACATTATAGATGCAATTTCAATACATGTATTTTCTGCTCTAAAGTACAACTTATCAACATGTATAAGGGCAATGTATAGCCATTTCGTACATTCCATAATGAACAGTATAATAACTTTTATATAAGTTTGTATTTTACTTCACATTCAATATATTATTGAAACTATACACACAATTAATATCCATGCACATAAAAGTCAGTTTTCCAAAGAATCTGCAACATTTACTTTAACACACTGCTTTCTCTTTCAAACAAAGATGTCTGACAATAACAAATTTGAATTAAGCCAATGATTGCGCCAGATTTTCAAATTGTTTCCAAATCATATAAATTTGCATACAAAGTGTACGAAATTGCTTCCAAATGATAGCATCTCAAAGAAAAGATATTCAAATCTGAACCAAATTATTGCTGTAAACGAAATGGTTACCAAATCATAACACCATATTTGTACTTAACTGATTTGGTAGTGATTTGGTTCTTAAATCAGTTTCAAATCGCTAAACAATGATTTGAAAGTCATTTGAAAATGATTTGGAAGTGATTTGAATCAGAATTTTTTACTTGGGTTAGCAGAAAGATAAACTAGTGGTGACAGTTGGACTAAATAAAGGTAATAACAAAACTACTGAACTTGAATAATCAATCTCAATGTCCAGACTGGGGAGTTTAACGTCGTGACTATACCTATATATAGGTCTGCAGCGACATAACAGAGAAAAGACAAAAACAAAGTAGTCATACCGGAGAAATGGTGGATCGCAATGGTCCTGACTTGGTACAGGCATTTCACATGAAATGATGGGTTAAACCAGGTTTTATGGCGCCAAACCTTCCTCTTCCATTGCGTCAAGTCCCTAATATATTAGTAAAAAGGTGTGACTGTAAAATTTGCTAGAAAACAAAAAGTTCAGGACAGTAAATTTTGCTACGCCCGATGGGCCTTTCAGGCCTTATTGGGGCACACTGCCAAAACGTTTGGAATTAAGTTGTACAAGTCGAACCTGGTGTGACATCAAGATGAACAAGACAAAACTTGAATTTTAAGATAAACAATAAATCCGAATTAAAGATCGGAATGGTCCTGACTTGGTAAGGACATTTCAAAAGAAATGGTGAATCTGACCTTTATTTGCGACACATCCATATATTTCATACAATTGTTTATGTACCTACCTATAAACTGGGCCATGTCAAGCAAGAGATCCAAAGGAAAGGGTCTAAAAGTTACAAACTTGACCAGACAGTTAAATTAACATGAATTACTATAGGTTCTCTGTATAGTTTCGTGAAATTCGTGTACATGTACTTTAATTCCTTCTACCCCAAAACTAGACAACAGAGAAGTGACTTAAAAATAACGACAGATGCTAAGTGATGGCTATTCAACAAGCATACCAAGTTCTCTTTATCTCAAGGTAGCTTTTGGAAAATAAATGTTACAAAATAGGAAATCACCATTTGCTTTTCCAAATTAATAGATACTCAATGTAGACTTTATAGATCTTAATAAAAAGACTCAAGTCGCTAATAAATTCAACTTGATTCAAGAAATAAAATGACTTATTAGTAATGATTACTCAGATTGTGAAAATTACTAGTATGCTATCTAATGAATCTGCTGAAAGGTTTTGAAATACAATCTATGACAAAGGCACTGACTTCAATTTGTAATTGCCAACATTCTGATCATTGGCAAAGCGAGTTACAACTTGCACTTCGGGGCACCTTAATTCACTCTCGTTTCGACAAGAGTTGCCAGTTGCTTTGTGTTTCGTCTCTGTTTTCTTTTGTTTGCTGGTTTCGCCTTCTGCTCTTTTGAACCTTAATTGCCTCCTTCGCTCCATGTGAGGCTTACCACAGAATTTGAAAAGTTTTTTTCAGCATGGAAAACAATGGAATTTGGATTAAAAGATTTGTTTGTCTATGCCTGACGCGTGTTTCGTCTATTAAGTTAAATACCTAACATGCTAAATGAACATGGAGAGCAAAACATTATATATGACATATATAATGCCATAAAGAAATAAATCTATTACGAAGACCAACGAAGACGAAGCCTTGTGGTAGGAAGAAACTTATTTTAAAAGTTTAGAAATTAACACGAAAAATTCTGTTTTACTCGTGTCCGTCCGTCCGTACGAATTTCCGTCAAGCATTCTCAGGAAACCGTGAATGGGAATGATTTGAAACTTGGTAGGATGGCTCGGTATGATAAACTATATGTCGTAAGCAACTTTCAGAGCAGTCGGGCCTCAACTTTTTATTTCGGCGGGGGCATCCGTGTCTCATGGACACATTCTTTATTTTTTTTATGTTTTTGGCCATACAGAATGAAACTATACCAGATAGAGATTAGCTGTTGCTTGCATATTGAGTTCGTGTTACTAGTTGTCATTTGTTTCTGTGATTTTATGTTGTTTCTTTGTGTTGTCTTCGTTGTTTTCGTTCTCTGGTCTTGTCTTCGAGATTTCGCACTTTTGATATTCGGATGCCCCTTTGGTACCTCATTAGCTTCTTTCTTAAATGTTCAGCTCATATAGCTCTACAAAAGTGGTCAAACTTGTCAGGTGACCCCTTATAGATGAAAAGTAGGTTTTATAGAATTAAAACAAATGCAGATAGAGAAAAGCTATAGCTTGCTAAACATTCAGCTCCATTAGCTCTATAAAAGTCTTCATAGGGTCGACATCAAGACAAAGTGAGCAATTCAGGCTCCTGAGAGCCTCTTGTTGTCAAATAGTAGCATTAGCGGAAGTAATATATAATAAATAACAGTTTTTCAGTTAACCCTTAAAAGCTCAACATGATTGGTATTTTTTTTATTTTGGTTATTCAACTTGATTGGATGTATAGCGCACACCATCTTACCTTTATTAATTCACAGCACTGTCATGTCATTATTTCTTTCCTGATTTTTTTTGCATCCCATAGTACTGTCCTGCCTGTGTTTTTTCTTCTTCTATTTTTTTTTTTTGCATTCCAATCAAATGGTCACGACCTTAATTTTTAATATGTTTGTTTTTGCTACCTGTGATATTCCGTAACTTAGTTTAAACTGAATAAGAAAGGCAAATGTGATTTCTTCATTTCTTCAAATGTGATTTAAAAGACATATATTTCGTATTTGTGTTTTTATAGTTTAAATTGTGCATTAAATTTGTGCTGCCTCAGAAATCCAGTGCACTTTATTTGTTTCAATTGAGCAAAATTTTTACAGGTAAATTACAGGTAACTTTGATCTCTAAGGAACTTCTGATAAGTGTTTATCAAGAAGTTCATTTTTTCATTCTTTGTTTGTCCATAGTTATAATATGTGTATTATATCTATCAAATTTGATTTGTCTAACCATAGCTTTGTTTCCAATGTACTAATCTTTATGTAGATTGTGATTTGTAACTATTTTAACACATGAACAAGTTGGAATTTTATAAATATATCTGTATTCCGTCTTTTAAAATTCCCTCAATTAAAACAGGTCCAAGGAATCAATTGCCTTCTCAAAACATCAATAAATACACAGTATGATTTTTTTTATTACATTTGTTTCTTTTATCAATAAGACATTAAGTTCAAAATATTTCATTTTGTTGCATTGATTATATATATATCATTCAAATCTAAAATCAGATAAATTATAATCTATTATAAAAACACATTACAAAAAGAACATAAAACATTTTTCCAAAACAAATGGTAAAAATTCAAATTTATACACAAATAGTCATATCATTGGACCACCAAAACTTAACTTGTAAGTTTGAAACAAAACTTAACTGTTATATTCATTTTATAACATTTCCCATACTTTTTCAAGGGAGATAATTTGTATGAAATGTGTAGGGGAAATTCAGTTTTTCCATTTTAATTTCAGAAAACAAACGGTGATCCCATGATTTTATACCTTATTTTCAAAGAACTAACAAAAATTGATGTGTTGACCAAATTTAACAAAAATCTATCCCGTGAAATTTGAAAACAAAAGATTTCAACCATTTTTCCCTATATAATCTATATAAAAAAATATACAAACATTAAGCACTGTGACCTATTCTTTTTATTTTATTTTTCAAACAATTATACTTAGATACTTCTTATGACCAACTTTTTAAAAATTCTATCCTACCGGTTTTTTACCCTTGTACTACCTTAATTTCAATCTAGTAAAATCATAAATTGGTCGATATACATGTAAGACTTTGGGTATATTATAAGTACATTTACAATGAAAGAACCTTAATGAGCACGCTCACATACCCCATGCGTCCACATTATGGAAAGAGATTATCTATTTCGAGTTAGGAATAAAAAAGTCTTAGTTGTTGTCTTTCCAAGATGGATCATTTAACAGGAAATGAATGAGTGACAGAGCTGAAAATGTAACCATCCATATGGGATCCCTCTCTGAAGCCACATACAAAATATCAAAAGTCTATGATTAATATTTGCTGAGAAATCTGTCACAAAAATTTTTAATCCTGAAAATTTAGTGAAAAAAGTCTAATTAGGCTCGGGAAAAACAGGAAGTAGATAATCGACAGACCTAAAAAAGAATCCCATCATATGGGACGCTTACCTGAAGCTAAATAACAAATATCAAATACCTATGATTAAGAGTTTCTGAGAAATCTGTTACGAAAATTTTTAACCCTGAAAATTTATTGAAAAAGTCAAAATCGGCTTTTTAAACAGGAAGTAGATGATTGACAGACCTGAAAACAAATCCCACCATATGGGACACCTACCTGAAGCTTCATACAAAATATAAAAAACCTACAATTAATAGTTGCTGAGAAATTTGTTACGAAAATTTTCAACCCTGAAAATTTAGTGAAAAAAGTCTAAGTCAACTCGTTAAACAGGAAGTAGATGAACGACAGACCTGAAAACCTATCCCACCATATGGGACCCCACCTGAAGCTTCATACCAAATATCAAAAGCCTACAATTAATAATAGCTGAGATATCTGTTACGAAAATTTTGATCACGGACAGACGGACTGACGGACGGACAGACGGACCAGTCAAAAACATTATAACTTATACTGTATTTGAGTAAACCCTACTTAATTGTTTAAATACATCAAAATCTTTGAGGCACAAATCTGGCCATGTGGACGCAATTGATAGCATGCTTCTAAACCATATATAGAGATTAATATGCATTTTAAAGTTATTTAGATTCATATATGAAAGCATGCTTTTAAGTTTTTTAAATGTAGCATTCCTTTGTTCTGCCACCTGTGTATTAAGATGCCGATACTGTGGGTATAAGGAAAGATTGTATCCACTATGACAGCCTGAAAAATAAGACAGAAGATAAGAAATAAATAAATATTTTCTTGCTGTGGATAAATAGGACACTTTTGCACATTTTTTTTGTTTAAGGTAGATGGGTTGTCAATCACTGAGCATCTATCATAACTTTAAATTTTATTATGTTTGCATGTCAATACACCTTATTTTCAAATCTATTTATTACAGATATATAACTCATATAATTAGTAATCAAACTAAGTGTACTTTCAAGTTATTAGAGTAATAGAAAAAAACGTAGTGTAGCCTTTTCTGTAAACTGGTCAAACCGTTTATTCTTGATTTATCCACATTCTTGCATCCTCTTTGTTGTTTATTTGTTCTGACCAATCAATGAATCATCTACCTTTTTTAAATCTTGTCCTAAGAATAGTAAATGCTGTATTTGGACTTTCTGGATCTTCCATAATGTCATAACCATAGCATATACCATGGATACATGAAATTGTAAACAGTCCAGGAGTAAGCGATGGATGACTTGGCGATTTTTTGGAGCAATCATCCACACCCACTTTCTTTCGGACTTTACTGTCTAAGACATAACTTCCCCTATCACACACTGGATGTAATCCAGGAAAGAATCCTTTGCCATGATTGTTACAATTTGTAATTGAGCATGAAGGTAAGTCATGATGGCTGTTTACAAATGGTGCTTTGGCAACATCTATTAAGGCGTGCAAGACTGGTTTTAGATTATCTGGTATTTTCCATTCCAGATTCTTAAATAGACACGAAAGAACTGGAAATTCCTTTTCAATTAATAGAATATCCTGCATATGAAAGGCATCACAATTGTTTAGAAGATGAAAAAGGTATTCATTATAATGCAGATAGCCACACACAGGATAATTGGAAGATAATAATTTTAGAAAATCTTTGTAAATGTTGGGAGCTTTGTATATGTAAAAAGAGTTTTCCAAAAAAGAGTCCAAAAGAATGAAAAGGGAAGGTTGATGCTGTTTAAGGTTTGCTAATAGTGTTTCAATTTCGTCCTTGTTGATTCCCTTTTCGGCAAAATTCTTCAATAACTGCCTTGTCTCTTTGTCATTTATAAAGATGCGGGTGTTGTGAGTACTGAAATATGATTAAATAACGCTTGTAAAATCAATATTTGAAAAAAGAGAATAAATATAGACTGGCTAAATCTAAAAAATTAAGAAAAAAAAGATTTATAAACACTACAAATTGTGTCACAATATTTGTCTCCCTCTGCAACGTGACAGTAGAGCCTAGTAATGGTGTGTGTCCATCCATCAAATTCCCCATTGGTACCTACCACCCTAAATATATTGACAACCAAAAGTTAAAACTGTATTATGCACCTGTTCAAGAACATTGCAACATGCAAAACATTATGATTACTATAATCTACATGGAAACAAAGCTAAAAATAAATATAGTACCATCACCAACAAAAATATTTCATGCAAAATATGGAAAGGTACTTTTCACAGGTCCCCTGTTGGAATCGAACCAACCTACAAAAAATGTATTCTGCCAAGACGAAGACTGTATTATGTACCTGTTCCAAGAAAGAATTAACAACATGCAAAACACCTCTATAACCTACATAAAAAGAAAAGTGGAAGAAAATATAGTACCATCACCAAGAAAAATGGTTCATGCAATATGAAAGAATGATTATATACTCTTTGAAACCTGTCTTAATAAAACCTACTCCTTTGAAACTGCTAAAATGAACTTCCTATCACTTTGTACTTATTTTGTTATTTGAAATCCTATAATTATTGCAAATCATAATTTTGTTTTCTTTACTTGCTGCAATTTTGTAGCTCCTACTGGGCATCTTTAATTGGTTTAATGAAATATTTTGTATTCAGTTTGGTTTTTGCAAGTTTTTGCTTTAAGACAGGTTTCACTTATATAATAATATATTGAAGAGGCATGCACAAATTTCCTATCTACTTCTACTCTAGCACTACAAAACATGCAATAACCTACCAGTCTTCCAATTTTCCACCTCTGGTGTCTAATGAAGGTTAAACCAGAAAAGCGCTTCACATGCAGTGAAATTTAGCTTTTAAATTATTCTTTTCTTTTTAAGCATTACCAACAGTAGCAATGGCAATGATTAAATTGTTACAAATTTAAGTATTACATTAAACAATTAAAGGATTATCTAATTATGAGATGAAAACATTATATTTTCCTTCTTTTCTAATTTAAACCATAAACTCCTATTTAGCTCTAATTCTGTGCTTTTAATAGACATAACCAAAAAAAAAAAAAGAAAATAAAAAAATAGAATTTCTCAACAATCATGTTATTTTTTGAACAATTTATGTAAAGTTTGGCAAATTTGGTACTATTATATTATGTTGTTATTTTTTTAAAATAGTTTGGAAAGTATGAAAAATTTGAACATACCTCCCGTCAAAGACTTTAACTCCACTATCATTTTGGTGAAAATCAGGTTTAAACGGCATAAAGTTTCTTTGCAGACCTAGAGTAACTCCATCCATCACAACAATTTCAGGACAGTCACCACATTCAGGGCAAATAAATCCCTCTTCATAACTTATATCAAGAAGATTAGCAAAACAGTACCAGGCATATCTGAATCTTATTAAAAACATGTTGATATATAAATCATATATATATTTATTTCATGTATTATTTAAACGTAATATAGTCTCAATAACCTTTGGTTTGCTCAAGTGTGTAGTTTTTCGGTGTGAACGTGTATTGTTAATGGTTTGTTATGTTGTTATTAAAGGTGGTGGTAATGGGTTAGCCTCCATAGACCCACAGTGTTAACCAAGGCTGATAATGACACATTTGACCATGGATCAGCCTCCATAGACCCACAGTGTTAACCAAGGATGATAAAGACACATTTGACCATGGATCAGCCTCCATAGACCCACAGTGTTAACCAAGGCTGATAATGACACATTTGACCATGGATCAGCCTCCATAGACCCACAGTGTTAACCAAGGCTGATAAAGACACATTTGACCATGGATCAGCCTCCATAGACCCACAGTGTTAACCAAGGCTGATTATGACACATTTGACAATGGATCAGCCTCCATAGACCCAGAGTGTTAACCAAGGCTGATAAAGACACATTTGACAATGGATCAGCCTCCATAGACCCACAGTGTTAACCAAGGATGATAAAGACACATTTGACCATGGATCAGCCTCCATAGACCCACAGTGTTAACCAAGGCTGATAATGACACATTTGACCATGGATCAGCCTCCATAGACCCACAGTGTTAACCAAGGCTGATAAAGACACATTTGACCATGGATCAGCCTCCATAGACCCACAGTGTTAACCAAGGCTGATTATGACACATTTGACAATGGATCAGCCTCCATAGACCCAGAGTGTTAACCAAGGCTGATAATGACACATTTGACCATGGATCAGCCTCCATAGACCCACAGTGTTAACCAAGGCTGATAAAGACACATTTGACCATGGATCAGCCTCCATAGACCCACAGTGTTAACCAAGGCTGATAATGACACATTTGACCATGGATCAGCCTCCATAGACCCACAGTGTTAACCAAGGCTGATAAAGACACATTTGACAATGGATCAGCCTCCATAGACCCACAGTGTTAACCAAGGATGATAATGACACATTTGACAATGGATCAGCCTCCATAGACCCACAGTGTTAACCAAGGCTGATAAAGACACATTTGACCATGGATCAGCCTCCATAGACCCACAGTGTTAACCAAGGCTGATAAAGACACATTTGACAATGGATCAGCCTCCATAGACCCACAGTGTTAACCAAGGCTGATAATGACACATTTGACAATGGATCAGTCTTCATAGACCCACAGTGTTAACCAAGGCTGATAATGACACATTTGACAATGGATCAGCCTCCATAGACCCACAGTGTTAACCAAGGCTGATAATGACACATTTGACAATGGATCAGCCTCCATAGACCCACAGTGTTAACCAAGGATGATAATGACACATTTGACCATGGATCAGCCTCCATAGACCCACAGTGTTAACCAAGGCTGATAATGACACATTTGACCATGGATCAGCCTCCATAGACCCACAGTGTTAACCAAGGCTGATAAAGACACATTTGACCATGGATCAGCCTCCATAGACCCACAGTGTTAACCAAGGCTGATAAAGACACATTTGACAATGGATCAGCCTCCATAGACCCACAGTGTTAACCAAGGCTGATAATGACACATTTGACAATGGATCAGCCTCCATAGACCCACAGTGTTAACCAAGGCTGATAAAGACACATTTGACCATGGATCAGCCTCCATAGACCCACAGTGTTAACCAAGGCTGATAAAGACACATTTGACAATGGATCAGCCTCCATAGACCCACAGTGTTAACCAAGGCTGATAATGACACATTTGACAATGGATCAGCCTCCATAGACCCACAGTGTTAACCAAGGCTGATAAAGACACATTTGACCATGGATCAGCCTCCATAGACCCACAGTGTTTACCAAGGCTGATAAAGACACATTTGACAATGGATCAGCCTCCATAGACCCACAGTGTTAACCAAGGCTGATAAAGACACATTTGACCATGGATCAGCCTCCATAGACCCACAGTGTTAACCAAGGCTGATAAAGACACATTTGACCATGGATCAGTCTTCATAGACCCACAGTGTTAACCAAGGCTGATAATGACACATTTGACCATGGATCAGCCTCCATAGACCCACAGTGTTAACCAAGGCTGATAAAGACACATTTGACAATGGATCAGCCTCCATAGACCCACAGTGTTAACCAAGGCTGATAAAGACACATTTGACCATGGATCAGCCTCCATAGACCCACAGTGTTAACCAAGGCTGATAAAGACACATTTGACCATGGATCAGCCTCCATAGACCCACAGTGTTAACCAAGGATGATAAAGACACATTTGACAATGGATCAGCCTCCATAGACCCACAGTGTTAACCAAGGCTGATAATGACACATTTGACCATGGATCAGCCTCCATAGACCCAGAGTGTTAACCAAGGCTGATAATGACACATTTGACCATGGATCAGCCTCCATAGACCCACAGTGTTAACCAAGGCTGATAAAGACTCATTTGACCATGGATCAGCCTCCATAGACCCACAGTGTTAACCAAGGCTGATAAAGACACATTTGACCATGGATCAGTCTTCATAGACCCACAGTGTTAACCAAGGCTGATAATGACACATTTGACCATGGATCAGCCTCCATAGACCCACAGTGTTAACCAAGGCTGATAAAGACACATTTGACAATGGATCAGCCTCCATAGACCCACAGTGTTAACCAAGGCTGATAATGACACATTTGACAATGGATCAGCCTCCATAGACCCACAGTGTTAACCAAGGCTGATAAAGACATTTTTGACAATGGATCAGCCTCCATAGACCCACAGTGTTAACCAAGGATGATAAAGACACATTTGACAATGGATCAGCCTCCATAGACCCACAGTGTTAACCAAGGCTGATAATGACACATTTGACCATGGATCAGCCTCCATAGACCCACAGTGTTAACCAAGGCTGATTATGACACATTTGACAATGGATCAGCCTCCATAGACCCACAGTGTTAACCAAGGCTGATAAAGACACATTTGACCAGTGATCAGCCTCCATAGACCCACAGTGTTAACCAAGGCTGATAAAGACACATTTGACCATGGATCAGCCTCCATAGACCCAGAGTGTTAACCAAGGCTGATAAAGACACATTTGACCATGGATCAGCCTCCATAGACCCACAGTGTTAACCAAGGCTGATAAAGACACATTTGACCATGGATCAGCCTCCATAGACCCACAGTGTTAACCAAGGCTGATAATGACACATTTGACCATGGATCAGCCTCCATAGACCCACAGTGTTTACCAAGGCTGATAATGACATATTTGACCATGGATCAGTCTTCATAGACCCACAGTGTTAACCAAGGCTGATAAAGACACATTTGACCATGGATCAGCCTCCATAGACCCACAGTGTTAACCAAGGCTGATAAAGACACATTTGACCATGGATCAGCCTCCATAGACCCACAGTGTTAACCAAGGCTGATAAAGACACATTTGACCATGGATCAGCCTCCATAGACCCACAGTGTTAACCAAGGCTGATAAAGACACATTTGACCAGTGATCAGCCTCCATAGACCCACAGTGTTAACCAAGGCTGATAATGACACATTTGACCATGGATCAGCCTCCATAGACCCACAGTGTTAACCAAGGCTGATAAAGACACATTTGACAATGGATCAGCCTCCATAGACCCACAGTGTTAACCAAGGCTGATAATGACACATTTGACCATGGATCAGCCTCCATAGACCCACAGTGTTAACCAAGGCTGATAAAGACACATTTGACCATGGATCAGCCTCCATAGACCCAGAGTGTTAACCAAGGCTGATAAAGACACATTTGACCATGGATCAGCCTCCATAGACCCACAGTGTTAACCAAGGCTGATAATGACACATTTGACCATGGATCAGCCTCCATAGACCCACAGTGTTAACCAAGGCTGATAAAGACACATTTGACCATGGATCAGCCTCCATAGACCCACAGTGTTAACCAAGGCTGATAATGACATATTTGACCATGGATCAGCCTCCATAGACCCACAGTGTTAACCAAGGCTGATAAAGACACATTTGACAATGGATCAGCCTCCATAGACCCACAGTGTTAACCAAGGCTGATAAAGACACATTTGACCATGGATCAGCCTCCATAGACCCACAGTGTTAACCAAGGCTGATAAAGACACATTTGACAATGGATCAGCCTCCATAGACCCACAGTGTTAACCAAGGCTGATAAAGACACATTTGACCATGGATCAGCCTCCATAGACCCACAGTGTTAACCAAGGATGATAAAGACACATTTGACAATGGATCAGCCTCCAAAGACCCACAGTGTTAACCAAGGCTGATAATGACACATTTGACCATGGATCAGTCTTCATAGACCCACAGTGTTAACCAAGGCTGATAATGACACATTTGACAATGGATCAGCCTCCATAGACCCAGAGTGTTAACCAAGGCTGATAAAGACACATTTGACCATGGATCAGCCTCCATAGACCCACAGTGTTAACCAAGGCTGATAAAGACACATTTGACCAGTGATCAGCCTCCATAGACCCACAGTGTTAACCAAGGCTGATAAAGACACATTTGACCATGGATCAGCCTCCATAGACCCACAGTGTTAACCAAGGCTGATTATGACACATTTGACCATGGATCAGCCTCCATAGACCCACAGTGTTTACCAAGGCTGATAATGACACATTTGACCATGGATCAGCCTCCATAGACCCAGAGTGTTAACCAAGGCTGATAATGACACATTTGACCATGGATCAGCCTCCATAGACCCACAGTGTTAATCAAGGCTGATAATGACACATTTGACAATGGATCAGCCTCCATAGACCCACAGTGTTAACCAAGGATGATAAAGACACATTTGACAATGGATCAGTCTTCATAGACCCAGAGTGTTAACCAAGGCTGATAAAGACACATTTGACAATGGATCAGCCTCCATAGACCCACAGTGTTAACCAAGGCTGATAAAGACTCATTTGACCATGGATCAGCCTCCATAGACCCACAGTGTTAACCAAGGCTGATAATGACACATTTGACCATGGATCAGCCTCCATAGACCCACAGTGTTAACCAAGGCTGATAAAGACACATTTGACCATGGATCAGCCTCCATAGACCCACAGTGTTAACCAAGGATGATAAAGACACATTTGACCATGGATCAGCCTCCATAGACCCACAGTGTTAACCAAGGCTGATAATGACACATTTGACCATGGATCAGCCTCCATAGACCCACAGTGTTAACCAAGGATGATAAAGACACATTTGACCATGGATCAGCCTCCATAGACCCACAGTGTTAACCAAGGCTGATAATGACACATTTGACCATGGATCAGCCTCCATAGACCCAGAGTGTTAACCAAGGCTGATAATGACACATTTGACCATGGATCAGCCTCCATAGACCCACAGTGTTTACCAAGGCTGATAAAGACACATTTGACCATGGATCAGCCTCCATAGACCCACAGTGTTAACCAAGGATGATAAAGACACATTTGACCATGGATCAGCCTCCATAGACCCACAGTGTTAACCAAGGCTGATAATGACACATTTGACCATGGATCAGCCTCCATAGACCCACAGTGTTAACCAAGGATGATAAAGACACATTTGACCATGGATCAGCCTCCATAGACCCACAGTGTTAACCAAGGCTGATAATGACACATTTGACAATGGATCAGCCTCCATAGACCCAGAGTGTTAACCAAGGCTGATAAAGACACATTTGACCATGGATCAGCCTCCATAGACCCACAGTGTTAACCAAGGCTGATTATGACACATTTGACCATGGATCAGTCTTCATAGACCCACAGTGTTAACCAAGGCTGATAATGACACATTTGACCATGGATCAGCCTCCATAGACCCAGAGTGTTAACCAAGGCTGATAAAGACACATTTGACAATGGATCAGTCTTCATAGACCCACAGTGTTAACCAAGGCTGATAAAGACACATTTGACAATGGATCAGCCTCCATAGACCCACAGTGTTAACCAAGGCTGATAATGACACATTTGACAATGGATCAGTCTTCATAGACCCACAGTGTTAACCAAGGCTGATAAAGACACATTTGACAATGGATCAGCCTCCATAGACCCACAGTGTTAACCAAGGCTGATAAAGACACATTTGACAATGGATCAGCCTCCATAGACCCACAGTGTTAACCAAGGCTGATAATGACACATTTGACAATGGATCAGTCTTCATAGACCCACAGTGTTAACCAAGGCTGATAATGACACATTTGACCATGGATCAGCCTCCATAGACCCACAGTGTTAACCAAGGCTGATAAAGACACATTTGACCATGGATCAGCCTCCATAGACCCAGAGTGTTAACCAAGGCTGATAAAGACACATTTGACAATGGATCAGCCTCCATAGACCCACAGTGTTAACCAAGGCTGATAAAGACACATTTGACCATGGATCAGCCTCCATAGGCCCACAGTGTTTACCAAGGCTGATAATGACACATTTGACAATGGATCAGCCTCCATAGACCCACAGTGTTAACCAAGGATGATTATGACACATTTGACAATGGATCAGCCTCCATAGACCCACAGTGTTAACCAAGGATGATAAAGACACATTTGACCATGGATCAGCCTCCATAGACCCACAGTGTTAACCAAGGATGATAAAGACACATTTGACCATGGATCAGCCTCCATAGACCCACAGTGTTTACCAAGGCTGATTATGACACATTTGACCATGGATCAGCCTCCATAGACCCACAGTGTTAACCAAGGATGATAAAGACACATTTGACCATGGATCAGCCTCCATAGACCCAGAGTGTTAACCAAGGCTGATAAAGACACATGCGACCAGTGATCATCCTCTATTGACATTTTTATTATACATGTTTTTCATGATTTTAAATTTATTTCTTGTGTTGACAAGGTTGTTTGTGCTCTGTTTTTCTCTATTACTCGTGCTTCTTGTTCAGCTTTTTTTAAAGCACGCTTCTTGTTCAGCTTTTCTTAAAGCATGCGATTTTTATTGTAAAAACAAACACAGTGTTTAAGCATCTTGTTTTGGACCCATCCCCTATACCACCCACATTAACAAATTTGGATGAAACTATTTTACCTGTTATAAGGACATTCATCTACAAAGTTAAGATTCCCACTGTCAACTTGTTGCCAACACCACTGTTTATAAAATGATGCCATTGTACATCTGAATTATAACAAACACAGAAATGAACACATATTGCTTCAATGGTAAACAATATAAACTTAGCTTTTAAACAGTTCAGTTTAAATATTTATTTTAATATTTTTATATAATTGTATCATGCTAAGTTCTTTAATACACAACCATAGTATATGCATTATAAGTTCTACGTTAATCCTAAATGTCACTTTGTGACAGGTTTTACGCAACATAAAAACAACAGGATTGTTTATACAAACAACCACTAATAGTAATAAAAACATAGTTTGGTAGGACAAAATAATATTGGTTGGTTTGTTTTTTCCTTGTCTTGTGTTCTGATTCTATTAGCCATATTTTCTTTTATGTTCTGAAACTAATAATTTCTTTATTTAACACCAAATAAAAACTGCAATCAGTCTATCAGTCATATCAAACGTAAGGCCAATTTTAACATAAGTTTCACAATTTTTTATAACTTATTTGATATACCCTTGAGTTAAAAAGTTTCTCATGTAGCTTCTTAAAACACTATGAGCAATCATATAGGTTCCCATGTTCAATATTTGGTCAATGCATCCGTCATATTCTTTAAAGTTCTGGCATTCTTCATTGGCACATCGCCTTGCATAAACTAATTGTATCAAATATAAAAATTACAATTTCTTCACACAATTTTGAACAATGAAAGATTAACTATATGCACAATCTCTATTTATATTTAAGCATTGCCTTTATAATTAACTTCTTTATATGTTAATATTAAGGCTCATGATTACACTTAGGAAAAAATCTATGGATTTTGTATCTCTTTTTATACATGTGGGGTTTTAGACACATATATATTTATGAAAAAATGTAACATAAAACATAAAAATAAAAATCACAGATCAATATATTTTTTTCTTTCATGTTACAAGATTACTTTCTTTGCTTATTGAAGTAATACAATGACCTTTTTTATATACACAAACCTTTTGCCTGCAATATGTTGTTTTCTGTAAATATCTTTACTTCCTCCAAAAAGAAAGTGTCACTGATCCATTCCCTACCACAGGAGCAGAAACCTAAATCATCTGGATGGAGATGAAGGTATTCCCCAGAACAATGTATGCTAGCCCTGTTCAGTTTCTGTTCCTCTGGCTTGCACGAGAAAGGAATGGAATTCCTGGAGACACTGACAGGAACATACCTTGATCTCCATGATATATTTTCATTTAATGCCTCTCGAATATTTCCTATAATAAATTCATGAACAAATAAAAATGATAATGTTTTCAGTTGTTATTTTAAGATCTTTTAAATGTGTGAACAACATGCTGCTTAAAAGAGCCAGCATGTCACCTACAAACATCAAATGGCAATAACTTCAAAAATGTGGATGATTAAAATGTTAAGTATTAATGTTATATACTAACTTGGTTCCATTAAAAAAATTGCATGTTAATTTACTCAACAGTGTCATTACAATTGTGTGAATTGCATTTGTCAAAAATTTTCTTTATCAACACTTAATAACTTGTAATTGTATTTTGAGTAATCTTAGAAAAAAATGAATTAATCATCCAAGCATATTCCACTTTAAAACATACATTTTAACTGAACATAAAATGCTGTTAAGCTTTGTTATTGTTTAATTAGTATCCAGTAGATATTACCAGGTATGTCACTAGCATTAATATCCTGATTCAAAACCTCTTTACAGTGCATACAATTGTTCAATCTGCATGAACAACAAAAGAGTTCAGGGTTCTGAGATGCATAGGACACCCTAATGATATGGAAGGTGGTTTTGCCATCTTCTTCTTCCCATCTAACACAAGCAACTGTATTGTTATCTGGAATTCCATACACTGTAACCTACATGTAAAATTTTTTCAAGATATGCATGTATAAAAGATTTATCCAGGTACACATCTGAGGTTTTGATTTCATGTTTCTCTTCCTTTATCCATTCAAATACATGTACAATGTACATGCAATTTCATTATATCATGTTCTCCTTATTTTAAAATTTTTAGCATGATTTTTCCCCCACTGTTTGAATTTATTTTCTTGTGTTTCATATTCAGCAACTTTATTACTCATGTTTTGTTTTCTGTACATTCTAATCCCATGTTTTCATGTTAGGCTTCCACTTAACCAACCTCTTAAAACTTCTTAAATGGTGGCTTCATTTAGGGCAAAACATCTTTTTCAAATCTAGTGTAGTAAAAATTATGATGTACAGTTTTTAAAAATGTTAAACAGGGAAATTTGTTTTAATGATTAACATGTTAAAATTTTAACATAGCCTTTAGATGATATGTCTTACATTTTTTTGAGGCTTCCCATATGAATGGTCACATGCTTTTGGTCCTTCAATTCCTAAAAATATTGTTATGTGAAAGTATTGTGGTTTCATTATTATTCAGCATGTATCAATTTTTGATTTTCATTGATGCCTCAACCAACCAAATGAAAAGTAAGTTTAACCCTTCAGATTTCAGAACCACAAATTATAAAATGACTCCAAAAGGGGAGGTGCACATCTTCAATATATCTGTGTCAGATTACACAAGACAGGCACCCCATAGCGAGACAGACGGACAGATGGAGTGACCCAACTACTAGACCTGCTTTCACCTTAGGTGACACAGGTAAAAATACAATGTATAATATTTTAAATCATCATATTTTTATCATGAATATCAAAAGCCTAAAACAGGATGATTTTGAACACAAAGTGGAAGTTTAATTAATTTCATGAGATCTGTGATAAAAAAAAAAGTTGAAAGCTGCAAGTAAACACAATTTCTATTTGCAACATTTTCTTCAATCAAGGATCAAGACATATAAAAATGTATGCATTTTAAACAAAGAACGAACACAGTGACAAAGCTCCTTTTTTTATTTTCTTTCAACTTCAGAGACAAAGTAAAAATGGACATAATTGGACAATACAAGAAAATGATGTCAACTTACCATTTGAATAAGCTTGTTCAGGAGGTATTGATGGCATTTTTTCTATAACAGATCTTGCAGAGATTATGTGAAGGCATTCTTCATAGGTTTCTTCTAAATCTTTCACAATAATATAATGTAAACAAGAATTACAAAATGCACTGCTTCACAATGTATGTTCAAATCTTTAGTTCAGTGAAAATAAGTTGTGATGAATTAATAGACTTATAGGATAACTAATTGGGTCCAGTGAATAACCAAAATATTATCACAAGTGCAGTGAACGCATCTGATTTAATGAGTGCGGGGCACAAGTTAAATCAGAGTTGCATTACCCCACGAGTGATCATATTTGGGTTATTCATGAGACCCAGTTAGTTATCGTATTTATTACATAGATAAAACACCAAATTGTGAATTTTTTTTGATATTTCACACTGTGAATTACCAGGATTTCTTTCACTGGGAAAAATTAATAATTCACATACATCAATGTAATAATAATAGGCATTTAAATCAAGATCATATTTCTAGGACTGCTTACTGTTGTGTGCAGAAGTACATGAGTTCACCTAAAATATCAAAACTTGTGTCAGCGTTTTTGATTACTGTTCAGTTGTTTTCATGTTAACAGGATTTTGTCTTTGTCATATCATACTTTGTTACGACTAGAGTCTGTGTTGCTAATTGTCTTTTTTTTTTTGTATTTTGGAGCTGTCTTTGTCATCTGGTTTCCTGGTTTTGTCTTAATTTTTTTTATTTAGTAGTACCTTATTGTTTATTTGAATATCAAAATGCACCATTGGTAATTCTCTATTCTTAAGTTTGACTAAAAAAAACATATTGCTTTATGTTGAAAATCTCACTATTCTCATAATCAACTGGTAACTGATTAGGTAAGCTTTTAATCAATCTTTCTCTTGCTTTATTACAGGAGCAAGTATAAATCCAAATGTAATCCTGCAAACGTTTAAAGGCTTTTCTTTCAACAACAACATACACATCCTAAAAAAGAAGAACAAGAAGAAAGTTAATGATGACACCAGTTTTCTTAGGTTGTTTGTGCTATAATGAATAATTGTGAATAAATTGGATGCAATTAATTCTAATATAAAATAATTATACATTATCTAAATGTAAGCATTGCAAGTTTAATTGTTTCAATATAAAAAAAAGATAATTAATTATTATTGGTTATTAATGTTTTAATAAAGAAAATAATGAGGATTGGAATAAGTGTACACGACACAACCCACATAATCAGAGAAAATTTAGAAACACAATGAAAAACAACCAACAGCCTTCAAAAAAGCCCCCAGGCACTGCTCACAGTTTTGCGTTTGACAGGTCACAGAAAGATGCATACAATTCAAATACTACCTGCCAGTATTTTGAAAGCAATCTATGTCCTTTTTTATGAAAATTGCAGACTGTCTTAAAATAAAGATACTTTTAAAATGCTCTTTGCTGTGTGAAAGTCTTGTACTAGGAATGCCTGGTATAACCCATCAACAGGAGTAACAGAATCCCTCGACATTAATAGATCGCTGTATATTTGATCTAGCGACAATGGCAACTTTTCCTGTAGTGAGAAAATATATGACAGTATGAATGAGTTGAAAAATGAATTCTGTTTCTTTATTTATAAAAAAACTTCTGTTTTTCATCTGTTTATGTTCTTGATTCATTATATTCATCATTTGTATCAATTAGCACTTTTTTCACAGTAAAATAATTTAAATGGGGCATAAAAAACTATTAGTTTTACCTATCTTACCTTGATCTCAATGGTTTCTCTTGAAATTTGATCAAATTCTACAGGAGCAATATCTGCAGACAAGGAGGCTCCTTTGCTTGATTTTGCTGAGGACCTAAGGTAAAAGAACATAATTTAAAACAAACAGTTTATTACATTTCCCTATAATGTGAGATTTGACCATGGATCAGCCTCCATAGACCCACAGTGTTAACCAAGGCTGATAAAGACACATTTGACCATGGATCAGCCTCCATAGACCCACAGTGTTAACCAAGGCTGATAAAGACACATTTGACCAGTGATCAGCCTTCATAGACCCACAGTGTTAACCAAGGCTGATAAAGACACATGCGACCAGTGATCAGCCTTCATAGACCCACAGTGTTAACCAAGGCTGATAAAGACATTTTTGACAATGGATCAGCCTCCATAGACCCACAGTGTTAACCAAGGCTGATAAAGACACATGCGACCAGTGATCAGCCTTCATAGACCCACAGTGTTAACCTAGGCTGATAAAGACACATTTGACCATGGATCAGCCTCCATAGACCCAGAGTGTTAACCAAGGCTGATAAAGACACATTTGACCATGGATCAGCCTCCATAGACCCACAGTGTTAATCAAGGCTGATAATGACACATTTGACAATGGATCAGCCTCCATAGACCCAGAGTGTTAACCAAGGCTGATAAAGACACATTTGACCATGGATCAGCCTCCATAGACCCACAGTGTTAACCAAGGCTGATAAAGACACATGCGACCAGTGATCAGCCTTCATAGACCCACAGTGTTAACCAAGGCTGATTATGACACATTTGACAATGGATCAGCCTCCATAGACCCACAGTGTTAACCAAGGCTGATAAAGACACATTTGACAATGGATCAGCCTCCATAGACCCACAGTGTTAACCAAGGCTAATTATGACACATTTGACCATGGATCAGCCTCCATAGACCCACAGTGCTAACCAAGGATGATAAAGACACATTTGACAATGGATCAGCCTCCATAGACCCACAGTGTTAACCAAGGCTGATAATGATACATTTGACAATGGATCAGCCTCCATAGACCCAGAGTGTTAACCAAGGCTGATAAAGACATTTTTGACCATGGATCAGCCTCCATAGACCCACAGTGTTAACCAAGGCTGATAAAGACACATTTGACAATGGATCAGCCTCCATAGACCCACAGTGTTAACCAAGGATGATAAAGACACATTTGACAATGGATCAGCCTCCATAGACCCAGAGTGTTAACCTGGGCTGATAAAGACACATTTGACAATGGATCAGCCTCCATAGACCCACAGTGTTAACCAAGGATGATAAAGACACATTTGACAATGGATCAGCCTCCATAGACCCACAGTGTTAACCAAGGCTGATAAAGACATTTTTGACAATGGATCAGCCTCCATAGACCCAGAGTGTTAACCTGGGCTGATAAAGACACATTTGACAATGGATCAGCCTCCATAGACCCACAGTGTTAACCAAGGCTGATATTGATACATTTGACCATGGATCAGCCTCCATAGGCCAACAGTGTTAACCAAGGCTGATAAAGACACATTTGACAATGGATCAGCCTCCATAGACCCACAGTGTTAACCAAGGCTGATAAAGACACATTTGACCATGGATCAGCCTCCATAGACCCACAGTGTTTACCAAGGCTGATAATGACACATTTGACAATGGATCAGCCTCCATAGACCCACAGTGTTAATCAAGGCTGATAATGACACATTTGACAATGGATCAGCCTCCATAGACCCACAGTGTTAACCAAGGCTGATAAAGACACATTTGACCATGGATCAGCCTCCATAGACCCACAGTGTTAACCAAGGCTGATAATGACACATTTGACCATGGATCAGCCTCCATAGACCCACAGTGTTTACCAAGGCTGATAAAGACACATTTGACCATGGATCAGCCTCCATAGACCCACAGTGTTAATCAAGGCTGATAATGACACATTTGACCATGGATCAGCCTCCATAGACCCAGAGTGTTAACCAAGGCTGATAATGACACATTTGACCATGGATCAGCCTCCATAGACCCACAGTGTTAACCAAGGATGATAAAGACACATTTGACAATGGATCAGCCTCCATAGACCCACAGTGTTAACCAAGGCTGATAAAGACACATTTGACCATGGATCAGCCTCCATAGACCCACAGTGTTTACCAAGGCTGATAATGACACATTTGACCATGGATCAGCCTCCATAGACCCACAGTGTTAACCAAGGCTGATAAAGACACATTTGACCATGGATCAGTCTTCATAGACCCACAGTGTTAACCAAGGATGATAAAGACACATTTGACCAGTGATCAGCCTCCATAGACCCACAGTGTTAACCAAGGATGATAAAGACACATTTGACAATGGATCAGCCTCCATAGACCCACAGTGTTAACCAAGGCTGATAAAGACACATTTGACAATGGATCAGCCTCCATAGACCCACAGTGTTAATCAAGGCTGATAATGACACATTTGACAATGGATCAGCCTCCATAGACCCACAGTGTTTACCAAGGCTGATAATGACACATTTGACCATGGATCAGTCTTCATAGACCCACAGTGTTAACCAAGGCTGATAAAGACACATTTGACCATGGATCAGCCTTCATAGACCCACAGTGTTTAACAGAAATTTCATTAGTCAAAAGTGCCATGTTATTGGGTTAATTCAGTCACAAACAGATACTTACCTATTTCTAGTTTTTCTCTTTTTTAAACTCCCGTGATCTCCATCAAAAAGAATTTCCTTGCCTAACTCATTGTTTATTATTAATTTCTTTTGCTTTACCACTGCAATATATGTAAATATGATATTTACTGGCATGACTGGAAAACATTTTAAATTTTGTAAGACTTTTCATAAAGCATGTATGCAAACATTTATTTCAATTTATCATGCATGGATAGAACTTTACCATTTAATATACATGTAACATAAATTTTAAACAAGTAAATTAAAAGAACAAATAAATTATGCATGAAGCAGGAAATAAAATATGTTTCAATTTACAATTCAAGAGGAATAATGTACATGTTAACTTATTCTCTTGTGTTCCAATAAGTCCTGATATTCCAAAAATAATTAAAGATTAATGTGATGTGTTTAATTTTAAGTTCATGCATGTATCGATACATGTACAGTATGTGTACAAATGTTAATGTTGATACCAACCAATATGGCTGGAAAGGGGTAAATAATTGGCAATCATATCAACGAGTGACCAAACAACCCAATAATTCACAAGTGTGTCTAGCGCACGAGTGAATTGTAAGGTTGTTCGGTGGTCCTAAGTGGTCTTAAAATATGAAGTAAATAAACTAGAAACATAAATACATTGTACACCATAACCATATGGTATTATAGAATAAAGCTATGGATGCAAACTCTTGTAGTTGTTGGGAAACTGTGATAAATAGTTTTGTTTATATCAAATATTACAACTTACCAGCCATTTCTAATTGATCACCGTTATATGATTAAACTTAAGTAGTACTCCACCTAAGAATCATGCAAAATTGAAGAAAAGTGATTCATCGATAAAAAGGCTACAGTGGTTTATTTTTAACAAAAGATAGCTTAAAGTATACAAAATAAGAAATAAATAACAATTTGCTCATAACTGCCTGGTCCTGGGAGAAATCTTGCCATTTTGTTAAAATGGTTTCTATTGAAATTATTGACAGTTTTAAGAGTTATCTCCCTTTCTTACAATTTTCCAATGCATTCAAAATATTTTTTTTTCTCCCAGGACCAACGCTTTTTTGGAAAAAGAGTACAAAATATCGAATCAGGGTGCTAGTGGGAGTAACATATCAAAAATAAAGTGGTGTAGGCTTTCCACCCATGAATCGCTTTTTGCATGGTTCTTATAAAAAGTGGTACTTAAAATCACTGTTTCTATGAGAAGCACTGTGTTATCTGAAAAAAAAAAAAAGAATTCTACACTAATGAAAACTTTTTCATGCATGCATTTCTGTTATTTGCTTTGTCTTTTTTTGCACAATGAGAAAACTGTGTAAGATTTTATAACCGAAAAGGGTGTCATTGAATCAAGGAGGGGGGTGCTGCTCAAAAATTATATATGCATATTACCAATAGGATTCAAGGGGTGTAACGATACAGAAATTTCACAAACAATACAATACACGATATTGAATGTGCATGACAATACGTATCAAGATATATGAATAAGATAATTTATGTTTCTGCACTGCACTGCTTATTTTTCTTGTCAATTGGTTTCATCTGCATGTTCAACCAATTGGCTAAGCAATTTATAAAATTGCCAAGCCAGTTACTTAGAAATGTTGAACAGTTGGAATTGGTGGACGATCACGCCTATGATTAATGCACAATAACGTTGGTGAGTACACATAAAGCTGAGTGAAGTGTACACAAGTCAACAATTTACCTAAGCTCTATAGACCGACGGCAAGATTAACAACTGTTTGGCTAGTAGGGTGCCCAGGCTAGCTTGCATGGTCGCCAGGCTTGAGCGGGAGGAAAGCCCGA
This sequence comes from Arcuatula senhousia, assembly GCA_963971305.1. Taxonomy (NCBI): domain Eukaryota; kingdom Metazoa; phylum Mollusca; class Bivalvia; order Mytilida; family Mytilidae; genus Arcuatula; species Arcuatula senhousia. Next base: position 35,167,476 of record OZ020317.1, on the reverse strand, counting down.
TATTCCAAGCTGGAAAATCGGTGAAACCCACGAGCAACGGTAGGTGCCTGGAAATCTTGACACATATGGGGCTCCGCAGATCAATGAATTTAAACAAAAACAAGTGGATACCCATGTGCCAGGCAACTTCAAAATTATTACCATTCTAAATATTACATTTTTGTGTTTGATATCATGGATGTGCTTCTACGATTGTAGAGTTACATGTAGCTAGGAATTGATCATTGCCATTGGCATCATTGGTCAGGCTTGGTACCAAATGCACTTACTTAGTTTGTCGCATGTCTTTCTGTAATTTGTTTATACTTGTGGTCCAGATCTTATAACCGTTTTAACACAAATTTTGCTAAAATTATTACCCCCTTTTTATTTTGGGTTATTTAAATTCAAAATTAAAAAAAAAATTAAATTATGTGCGTAAAAATCCTAACAATCAATGAAAATATCATTTAAATTACCATAATTATTTTTATTTTTAATTTTTCTCAGATCCTGGATCACTTCAACTGGTTTTTATTTTAGGAGCAATGAAGGCGGATCGTAAGGGCTGATAAGGCTATACGATAAACTATATTACCTGGAGCATGGAAGTGATATTATGAAAAATTTTCCAGGGGTTATAAGTACAGGGGAGAGAAATGAATGAAAAGATGTCTATAAGATTTCTATTCGGAATTTTCTAGACTCTACATAAAAATAATATAAGTTGGGAGAACTTGATCTGGAATGATTCGCTAAATTCATTGGTTCCTATAAGCCGAGTAAGGCTTGACATTGTATATGTGCACACACTTTCTCTGACGTAGTAGATGTAAATCCTGAGAAAATTATTATCTCAGTTTAATCGTGAAAATTGAGTCAAACTGAAGAGAAAACTGAGAAAAAAAAAGAAGAAAAAAAACCCTAAGAAATAAATCATCGGATGCATTCAAATATACTTTCATCTTATTTAGGATTTAAAAATATCATTATAACAAATAACTATAAATGAACAAGGGGCTCATAGAAGGCCAATATTATACCCCCTTTTAAATTCACGTGACAATGCGAAGTTCAACTTGAAAAAAAAATAATACTAATAACTTTATTTGAATCATATGTATTTCAATGCTGGCGGTTTTTCATTGACTTTAACAGTACTGTGCTGTGCATCTGAGATAGCTGTGTTCATCAAGTCCAATAGAACTTGAATCAATAGAATGACTTGCATATATAATAGAATTTAAAGTTATGATAAATGTGCAAAAAAGCTGTAGACTTAAACTGATTGATTTTTGGGGTTTCCCATGAATAAACACGGACTTAGCCATTAGATAACAGGTGATATCCATTTCTTTCTTATCCACAGCTACTTCTAAACCCCTTAATGGATTGTAAAGCAATTTTCACACAGTTTTTGTGACATACATTTTTTAGATGTGCACGTTAAATTTTGAAATTTATTTTAGATAGCGTGGTTCATACATAAATAAAGATCTATTTCAATTCAGTAATTGTCTTCTTCTGCCGAAAAAGTAATCAACACAAATCGCTCGCCTTCGTTCAATTTGTTCAAGCTTATCAATAGGGGGAAGGTTGGATAAAAAAACTAGTTTAACCCCGCCACATTTTATATGTGCCAGTCCTAAGCCAGGAAACTTTGCCAAAGCCTTTGTTTGTCCTTGTCATTCTGTGTTAACTGTTTTATGTCAAGAATTGGGTCTTTCGTTGATGATTTAGGGATTGGTTTTGAAACTTTTGTATTGTATTATAAGTCTTGGGCCAATGCAAGACGGTAAGCAGTGACCTATGGTCATGTTGAAGACTGCTTGCTGTTTTACGTTGTGATTTTTTGAATTGCTGTTTGTTGTGTCGCGTACACTTATTCAACATCTCAATATCGTCTATTACAAGTACACGGTGCCAACAGTACTTTGATTTTTTTCTTGTCTGTATGGATTTGTCGAACCGCCCTAATTTTAACTCACATGTCAAAATCTACGGAAAGTATTGCAGTTTAAGCCGAAAATGCTAGACTAGTTCAACTTCTAGTGGTGTATCATTGACCCCCTACATCTAGTATCCAAGTTGTGAAACTTATAACCAAGAACTTTAGAGTTATGTTTAAACTTATGTGGAAGAATCATGAAAAGGTTTACCAGTAGAGCATTTAAATGCCGGAAGTTCAGCGAGGCTGTAGGGGGCATGGTACACACTACCAGTAAACTCGCCCGTAAAGGGGTCTCGAGGCATGGTACACACTCCCGGTAAAGTCGCCTATAGGGGTCTCGAGATATGGTGCTCGCTCCCGGTAAGCTTGCCTGTAAGTGGTCTCGAGGCATGGCACACACTCAGGGTAAGCTCGTCTGTAGAGCGTCTCGAGGCATTGCACACAATCCCGGTAAGCTCGCCTGTTGGAGTCTTGAAGCATTGAATATACTCCCGGTAAGATCGCATGTAGGGGGCCTCGAGGCATGGTACTCTTTTCCGGTAAGATTGCCTGTTAATAGTCTCGAGTCATGGTATACAGTCCCGGTAAGACCGCCTGTAGTGGGTCTCGAGGAATGGTACCCACTCCCGGTTAACCCCTCTTTGGAGGGTCTTGAGGCATTGCACAAAATCTCGGTAATCTTGCATGTAGTGGGTCACGAGCCATGGTACACACTTTTGGTAAGCTCGTCTGTAGAGGGTCTTGAGTCATGGTACACACTTCCGGTTAGCTCGCCTTAAATGGTTTTCGAGAAATGAGCAATTAGATGATAAGGTTGAAGACGATTGAGGCATGGTACACACTCCTGGTTACCTTGTCAATGAGGGGTCTCGAGGCATGGTTCGAACACACTCTCGATAATCTGTAGAGGGTCTTGAGAGATTAGCAACTTGAAGTCCCCGTGTTTTATGTTGCAAATAAAAAAAAAACACAACAAAGAAAACAAAACAATAAATGGTAGAAAAAATACCTAAGGGTCATTCGATTCCCAAAGTCCATGAAAAACAAATGTAGAGATCGACAATTAAGTCAACGACACCACAAAAACACAAACAAAAATAAATTGAAATCAGCAACCCAAAATCTAATTAAAACGAAAGTGAACTCGGGGCTTCCAGATGGTAAGCTGCTCAGCGAAATTTCGATGAGTTTTTGCATGCTGCTATACTTACCTATTCGTTTAATTACTATTAAACTGCAATCACCACATCTGGTAAGCCTCACCTGGAGGAGTTCACGAGAGATGAACAAAAGTTACCAAGAATCATGTAAAGTCACTTCACTAAATCATTATTGTTTTAAGTGTTGTGTCGGATTTAAAATCGATATGTTTGATTTTTTTTACATCAGTCGATTGATGATTCTAAGCTAGCTGTCAGTAACAGCAAGTGTTCTATAGAGAGTTTTTTTTACCGTCCTTTTGGTTGTTCTTGTTGTTTTTTGTCTTAGGTCAGTGAGTAGGTTCTCTCTATTGGAATTGTACTTTGATTGATTTGATATTTATTGTGTGTTTATTTTTGTGCTTTGTCTAGGAAAATTGATAGGGGGAAGGTTGGGCCCAAAAAAAATAGTAAAACCCCGCCACATATTATATGTGCCTGTCCTACGCCAGGAATCTTTGACAAAGCCTTCGTTTGTACTTGTCTTTTTGTTGTTTTCTGTTTAAGAAGGGGGTCTATCTGTGACTTTTTCAGGGTTGGATTTGAATTATATGCATTTTATTTAGACCATGCGCCAATTGCAGAACCGCGATCAGTGCCAAATGGCCTCCGTGAAGGCTGCTGGTGGTTGTCCATTGTGGTTTTTCTGAATTGCTGCTTGATTGTTGGCTGTGTCGCGTACACTTATTCCACATCTCATTATTTTCTATTGGTTTTGGTATAGCACTATTTAAATAGAATATGCTTTATTCGATATAAAAGAAAGAAATGTTAACACGTTCATGAAAGAAGCAGAGGTACCAATGGGGTATCTGAATGTCAAAAGTCCGAAAGGGCAGAGACATAAGTATTAACCAGTAAACATTAACAAGAACGGGACAAAAACAGACAACAATACAAAATATAACTGAATATCAATCAACAACGCGAACTCCAGTCGAAACAAGAGTGAACTCAGGTGCTCCGGAAGAGTAAGCAGTTCCTGCTTGCTATAGCACGCCCGTCGCGTTGCCAATAGTCCATTTAGCGTGTCAAATCCGGTAAAGGAAGACAAACCAAAACCATATGAAAAACCAACATCTGCACTCAGCTGAGAGATCGAAATCCCATATTTGTCTATAATTGCATGATGTCTTTCGTAAAATTTATTGAGTGAAGACAGCAACCGAGGAGCAACATAACCTTGTGTGAGCAAATGAAGTTTGGATTATGTTTTCTATTTTTGTGATTTAAATTATCTTATCGAAACTGTTCCCTGTTATGGGACTTCTTGTTTGATACAGTTCCTAACTATTTTTTTCTGTCAAACGGGATTGCGTGCATCCGGACACTGATTCTAAAGCTGCCTATGAACTGCCTAGGTCATTTCTAAACAGCAAGTTGCCACCAAGCTTGTCATATATACACTCTATATTTCAAAATGATAATTTTTCATTAGAATCATTATTTTTTCCTTCAATATTACAATAACAAACTATATCCTTTTACATAAATAAAGGATCAATGCATTTTATTTGTCGAAGGTGTAAAACCACAACACACACACATTCCCTATTTTCCTAAATATTGAGTTATCTCCCATTTACAAGAGTTGTCCTCCATTATGGTAGGTAAATTACATTGCAATGAATGGGAAAATTAAGGTTTTTTTTTAATTATTCAGAGGGCTTAGCAGACCCTATTAATACATGAAAACATGTTATATACCTTTTTCAAAATAATTATATTTTACATTTGGACATCTTTTGACAAATTGAAAATAAGATGCAGAAAAACTTATTTTTCAGCACATTAACTAGTATACAATACCTTCTGAAAAGAGAAGATAACTCTGCAAATAGGAGATAACTCACAATATACGAAAATAGGGAATATGCTCGTGTTCGTTCAAATGTGACTTCCACGTACTCAGTACCAACGGTACTTTGATTTTTTATTTCAAACGATAATTTTTTTTATATATTTTCTCTACACACCAAGATTGCCAGGTCAATAATGCTCACGGTACATCTGATTTTTTTTCTTTTTGAATCTAATTTAATAAATTTTACACAATTTTAGGTGTTTGCATTATTTTTTTTATCTCAATTCCTATGTTGACAAAAAATGGGTTTTTTTTTGACAAAGCAAATTCGTTATGTTTGAATAAGACAATATTTGACTTAAAATACCGCGATGGATGTTAAAAAATTCTTCAAAAGCTATAAATATTGCCACACTGCTCTCGGCACGCTCTAGGTTCAAAAAAGGAGTTATTAAAAGATGCCTCTGTTGCATCCATAATCAATGACTTTTGGGTTTGTAAAGTTATTAGCAATGTTTTATTTTACTTCCGAGAGTAAAAAAAAATCTAATGCACACAAAATTTTATGGAATAATCCAAAAAATGACAATGGCTACCATGTAGAAAAAATCGCATGGGTTGAACTCTTCAGTAGTTATCGGTATGATTTTAGTAATTACATGGTACCACGTGCTGCATGCAGAGAACGAGTCTTTAAGGGGTCCCAGTGGGTGATCTAGAGAGGGGTGTACCGGGGGTTGGACCCCCTCCCCTTGAAAAGTGTGTATCCTTCGTAAAGATTTTCGGCAAAATTCGTCTTGTGTCATTTCGTTCAAAGTGGACTGTATGTGGATCCCCTCCCTTTTCGGGAGTGTCTAATCGCGACATTTGGGCTAAATCACAAGTCCTAGGAGCCTAAATTGCTCACCTGACTTATGTGCCATAAGGTAGTAAAATAGTAACACTGAGCATTATAGTCCTTTTTATAAAGTTTTTTTCCGGACGTGCGTATACTAATGCACTAGAGGTTTACGACTTCCGGGTCGGCCTTGCAATTGAAAATCTGTTGAAATTAACTAAATTTGTCTACTAGTAAAAACATTTTAAATCTGATTGCCAAAGTCTTAAACTACTAAGACATATGTTAACCTCTAATACTTCACTCCAAATAAGTTTATTTGAACTGGGAAGGGGATATTACGCCAAAATCGGTTAGGGATAATATGATGTTTTCCTTAGCTCATTGTTGTTCACACCATGAGGCGTACCCACAAAGGGAAACTACTCTTGCAAAAATGAAAAAAAAAAAGAATCGGAATCGGAATTCCGGGTGAGTTTTTGAAAAGGGCTATTCTGATTATGTTGCCAAATTTAAGTAAAGGCAAATCTGTACGAAGATGGTTACTAAGATCAATTATGAGCTTATAAGGTGATATTGAGGTAAATCAGTGAAAAATTTATATATAAAAAAATCAGGAAAAGGGACAATTACTCCTACATGGGTGGCTTGATCTTCTCCTAACTTTCAGGGCAGGTAGATCTTGAGGTGCTGATCACTTTTGTTCCTATCAGGATTTAAAAATCTGTCACCGTTTTCGAGTTATTGGCAAAAAACTGCAATTTTCTCCCATGTTCTATTTTTAGCCACGGCATTCATGGTTAACATTCAATCAAAAATCCCAACATCACTTCCATACATCTAATGCTAATAAATATTTGTAGCAAGTTTGGTTCCATTTGGAGTTAAGGTGTCAGAGAAGTTAGGATCGGTTAACGTTTTAAATGTAATGAGAAAATGCTGTCAAATGGTCAATTTTTATTTTCTAATTAAGGGGAATAACTCCTAAAAGAAATGGTCCTACGACGTTGTACCCTTGTCTGTCCGTCCGTAACACTTTGGTCAAGTTCTTGGTTAAGGTCCATTACTCAGATACAAGATACCATTGACCCCCAATATCTAGTATCCAAGTTATGGAACTTAACCAAGAACATAACCAAACTCGTTCATGCATAGATAGGTAAGAGTAACCTAATTTCTATTGGTTGCATGAAGACGCATCAAGTGGTGAAATATCATTGACCCCCAGCATCTAGTATCCAAGTTATGGAACTTAACCAAGAACATAACCAAACTCGTTCATGCATAGATAGGTAAGAGTAACCTAATTTCTAGTGGTTGCATGAAGACGCATCAAGTGGTGAAATATCATTGACCCCCAGCATCTAGTATCCGAGTAATGGACCTTAACCAAGAACTTAACCTAATTCATTCATACGTAAAATATAGGTCACAGTGACTTTATTTCTAGTGGCTGGTGTCACCTTACCCAAGACCCATCTAGTTGTGAAATATCATTGATCCCCAGACGAACTATCTTAAATGTACAAGCCGGAGATGTGAATAAAAATGCGGGTCTTACATGCTTCCACAATGGTATTTGAATCCGCGTTTCAGAATACATGGCTGAGCCAATGGGGCTACTTTTATATATGATGTTAATGGTGCCATTGTAAACATTTTATTTTGCAAGGTTATTAGGGTCCCTTTAATTCTTTGGTAGATCCTTGATAAATAAATCACAGGTCGGAACATTTAATATTGAAATTCATCATAGCAAATGATCCTTTCCAACTGTGATTGGTTTAATAAAAATATCTGTATCTGTGATTAAATTAAAAGAGTATAAAGCAAGCAATTTTATGCTCAATAAAGTCGCTGTATGATTGACTGATATGTATGATGACTTATCTAAACTTAAGTTTACAAAAGAGGGGAACATCAAGGTAACCTTAGATTTCTAGTTAGTAAGTTTACAAAAGAGGGGAACATTAAGATAACCTTAGATTTCTAGTAAGTAAGTTTACAAAAGAGGGGAACATTCAGGTAACCTTCGATTTCTAGTTAGACCCAAGAAAAACAAATACATAGACCTTATATAGATATAATGGGTAAAAAAGATAGTTTAACCCCGCCACATTCTATATGTACCTGTCCTAGGCCAGGGATCTTTATAAAAGCTGATATTTGTACCCCTCGACTTTATGTAATTGTTCTTTTTTTCACATTTAAGGATTGGGCTTGAACCATCAGCATTATACTTTAAATCTTGGGTCAATTGAAAAATAGCGAGCAGCCGTCACTCGTCACATTGAAGGCTGATTACTGTTTTCGATTGCGAGTTTTTTTTAGATTGTCGTTTATATTGTGGGCTGTGTCCCGCGTTTTATATTGTAGGTTGTGTCCCGCGTTCACTTATTCCACATCTCACTAGCTTCTATTGTGACGACTGTTATTATTGTATTGAAATGGATATGAAGCAATTTTAATGCTCGATAAAATCGCAGTGGGGAAGACGAATTAAGAACACATAGTTCAAAGTATGAGTGACTTTACTATACTTGGCTTTTAATCTTAAAGTTTAAACATTCTCGATAGAACATATTAGGGGTCATATTATAGGTCGTTGAGGATGCGGATGATCATTCATTTTCTTTTTTCAAATGAAATCGTGACGATTTGGGCCCAAGTCTTGACGATTTGCTTTCATAACTGTTTTATAAGAAGAAGAAGCAAAGAGGCACCAATGGGACATTTTAGTGTCAAAACGACAAATTAAACCAGTAAACACGAACAAGAACAGCACGAGGAAACACAAAACATAGAACACAAAATAAACCGAACAGAAATCAACAAGGTGATCGAACTCAAGAAAACAAGAGGGAACCCAGGTGCTCCGGAAGAGTAAGTCTTTTCATTGACTATTTTGATCTACTTAGGTCTTTACTCTGTCTAAGGCTTTGTTTGTGGATCCGAGGCCAAAGTTTTCTGAGTTAAAAGATATGGTGATTAATTTTTTTAATTAGTGTTTGGCTGGTCTGCTATGCTGAGATGATCACCTCAATACTCCTATTGTGTCTCACAACTATGTTGTGTTCTATGGTCATTTCCGGATCCTAAGATCGCAATGGAAGAGGGAGGTTTGGCGCCATAAAACCTGGTTTAACCCACCATTACGTTTGAAATGCCTGTACCAGGTCAGGACCATTGCGATCCACCAATTCTCCGGTATGACTGATTCGTTTTTGTCATTTTCTCTGGACTATGAGATTGATCATTCAAGTTCGGTAGTTTTGTTATTACCTTTATTTTCTAGAAGCGTAAGCAGTTTCCGATCGAAATAACTTACCAGTCATGACCAACTTAATATAAAGCAGACTTTGTTGAGTCTTTTTGTATTGATGTCTTTTATCGTAGTTACATGAATCTTAACATTATCACAGACATCGTAACACATGAAACAAACGAGACCTCTTTATATCATTCTTGAGAGATCTTGACGAGATTTCGCGTGAACTGACAGGTTATGTTTGTTTGGCTTATCGTCAGCATCAACACTCTATACATTGAGAGAACAGGTCCCTCAGTCTGGGGTTATCCTTGCTGACTTTTTATTCATTTTAATTTTTTTCCGTTTTTTGGTAGTTTATAGTTCAATTCAAAGAAGCAATTTTAAGAGGCACCAATGGGACGGGGAATTCTAGTGTCAACGGTCTGAAAGGGCAACCGACAAAACCGGTAAGCAAGAACAAGAACAGCCCGAGGAAACACAATAAAAACACAAAAACTTCTAAACAGAAATCAACAACGCGAACGAGAGTGAACTCAGGTGCAACGGAAAAGTAAGCAGTTCCTGCCTGCTGTAGCACACCCGTAAATTATCTGATTGAGACGACTTCTTTCTCTTATTTACTAGAAAGTCTTTTTTAATAATCAGCATTTCGGTGTATAATTTAATTCGTAATTTAGGAACTTGTTAAATTTTCATTTCGTGTATTTTTAATTTTTCATTTTTTCTATCTAAAGTTTGTATTCATGACGAAAAATTTAATTTTTTTTATCGTCAAATATTGGACCATTGATTTGATAAATGTCACTCATATGTGTTCATCCATGTACCTTTGTAAATATCTTTGTAAACAAATGCATGTACCCGTAACAAAAGGTCATGAACCATGACTGCTTCAAATAATCATTGATCGCTCAACCACAACTTGGATAATAACTCGTAATTTAAGTTAGGCCAAAAAATATATGTATTTGAAGGTGTCTTGTATTAAAGCTTCATATAGGCGACTCGGCAAGCCGGGCGTGAGCACTTCCGTTTGACATTAAATAAGAATATGTGTCTAAAACGATTTTGTTGTTAAGAGAATTGAAAAACGAATAACATTCCGTCACAGACTATGTTTTATCTTTTGTGCACAACGGAAAAATTTACAATGCGGATTGAAAATAAAAAAATAGATCCTTAAAAAATTAAGGCAAGAAATTGGTCTTAAATTTTATTTGAATTTTATCATTTAGTCAACGCAACTTAAAGTTGCTTGTACAAATGTTTTTGGGGTTTTTTTTTACGTTTTAAGACAGAATCCTTATAAAATAATTTGTCCAACTAATAGTTATTTTATTTTTTTGGCCTGAATATTTAAATAGGCCTATTAAGAGGTGAAAGGTCATGGTATTGGTACCATTATTTTCTTAATATATGGATCATGAGAATCTATTGTTAGTTATTAAATAGAAAATAAATTATGTCATTTAAATTCACTGTTGGACAAATACTGGTCAATGGACTAAGACCGTTAAGGCTTAATGCCGGACTAGAGAGGTCAAAATTAGTGTCGTCAGTTCCGTCACGATTTCAGGCGAACCTATAGAAAAAAGTGCTTTTAGTCACACACGGATATAAATAAAGGGGTATATATAACCGTATAAAATATGAATTTCACAGTATTTGTTTCTACTTTTGCGTGACTGGAAAACAATCTAAAAGGCGTGGGTTGGAGTAATATTTCTGAACGAAGTGGAATTTAGTTAAAGACAGGAATAAAACCATAATTGAACTTTTAAAAGTATACAAACAATTCTATCGTGTGTATCAATATGATTGTTTCAAAGTTTCATATACAATGTTTATTCTTAATATGGATTTTAACCCTAACACAAGTTTGTTGTTACATGCGAAAGGAGCTAAAGAATAAAGGTAAAAATTAGTATTTGACTTGGAACAAGTGCCCGTGATACATTGTACAGTTTCGCGCATTTTTTTTTTCTTAACCGACAATTGATAAAAAACAGGCAGTGGTACTAACTCGTTGTCTTATCGTCTTGAAATTACTCCCAGTTGCGGATTCAGAGGGAGTCAGAGGAGGCCTACCCCCCCCCTTTTGATTGAGAAATTTAATTTTTTTCTGTATAATATTGACCAAGCAACTTAAATTTTTTATCAAAATCTAACATTATATGAAATTACGCCCCCCCCCCTTTCACGGACCTCTGGGTCCGGCCCTGATTCCGAGAAAAAACGGTATATTGCAAATAAACCAATTGACGGATGCAGATGAGGGTCCGTAGCTTAAATTTCGGATTTAAGATTTTTCTTCGTGAACATTTGGTTTTGCAATATTGACCAATTTTAAGTCTGGAAGCACGTCCTTTTGACCTGGGCTCTAAGTTTAAACCTTTTTCCAGACATTTTAGGGTGTAAAACAACCTGGTGTAAGAAACAAATCAAAGAATACTTGAATCTTAATAAATGTTCTTAACTTTTTTTTAATATTTCAATGGTAAAGATTGCAACCAGCACAAGTTGGTCTTGGGTTCAAGTTCAAATCTTTCAACTTTACAAAGCACTGTGGACTTCAGAATCGCTACACGAATATGCGTGACAAGCTTTCTATTGATATTTATTTGTTACACAGTAAATTCTCTAAAAAACTTGTCAAAACCACGCCAAAATAATTTATTGTACACAAATCCATTTTTAAAACCATATAAAAATAAAACAAGAAAGTGTAAAAATTGCGTAAATTTATTTAATATTTTCTATCAATCTTCGATTGTCCTTTTAAAAACGTAAAAATGTGTTATTACATTGTAAATATACCCATAAATGTACCCGTCAAATATTTGTGTCTAATAAAGATGTACCTCAAGGCGTAGATCAGTAGATAAACGCGTAGATTCGTCCTTTTTTAACGTAGATTAACAAGATATCGATACGAATATATACGTAATTCTTACGAAATAGAATTTAATCTGGTATCTTTATTTCTGTATAAGAATTGGATAATTAAGACGTCATAAATGATTTCGGGGATACCCTCAGAAAAAAAAATTGATACCCCTATTATGAATTTCTCTACTTTAATCATATTAAGTATAAGCTTCAATTTTAATGTTGTATGTGCCCTTCATTCTCAAGTTTGTTCAGGTTTTCAAATTTTGGCTAAATTAAGCACCTCTGATGAGTCATTTACAGTGGACCCTGTATTAAGTATCAGTTTCATTTTTAATGTTGTGTGTGCTCTTCATTCTCAAGTTGTCCAGGTTTTCAAATTTTGTCTAAAGCACCTCTGATGAGCCATTTACAGTGAATTCTGTCTAAACCATAATTATTGCAATCTTCAATTTCTCCGTCTTTGCCTTTTTCGTGGACATTCGAGATTGGACACATCGGTAGTTTTTTTATTACATTTAATTGATAGCTTTAAGTATAGACAAAAAGGAAATCTGACCGGACGCAGTTTTAAATCTAAAAGTACTCTGGCACCGGGGCAAATTTGCTTTGATATTCAACGAGACCGAAATAATTTGTTTGTGTTAATTTCCCATATACTTTGAAACGGCAATGAAAACTTCAGTTGAAGAGGAAGCAGTATTACTTTTGAATGGGTGCAGATTTTCAACTGGTCTTCAAGTAACTAGACTAGATCATACTTATAATTTCTTTCGTCATATTTTTTCAAAATCTGAAAAGTCATGTTTTTAAAATCTATAAGTTATGAATATATCTTAGTATGACCAGTTTTAATTACTTTTTTTATATATTTCGTTGAGATTTGAAGAAAAAATTCAACTTTAATATATTCAACATTTTTACCCCTTCCCAACATTTATGTCTTAGATCCTAATAATGTTATTATGAGGTTATTTTAGTGTGTTGTGACTAAATTTGAACAAGAAATCTTTGGGAAAATATCACGTATATCTACATCCATCAATTTTAGCCCTTCTTTATATATTTGATTAAGATCTTTAATTAGTTATTTCAATATTTGGTTTGGCTGTCCCTTTTTCAATTATTTTTCGTTTCTTCAGACATCTTGATATTGGCTCATAATCTCTTTTAATAATTTATATATTAAAAAAAATATACAATTTTGGAAGGTGTATTCATAAAAGTATCACAGAATTTGCACTTTGTGACCCTGGTCGTACATGTATACTATCCTTACAGAAGATATATCATTGATAAATCATTGATCGTGATGTTTTAAATGTCTAGTGAGCACACAAAGGTTCAAAATTTAACACGTTTTCAAAAATGATTATTCATGGTCGTAGTCATTAAAAAAAGGATGAAAATTTCGGATGCTTTCTGCTAGTGTGTGCGATTAGGTAAACCATACTCTGACATTATACCCCCCCCCAAATCGCCTTCGAAAAATAAATCGCGGAATTTCTCAAAGTTTACAGTCATGATAGTAATTTAAGGTGCATATTTAAAGTATTGATGAAATTCAAAGATAATATTAATTTTTGGTAGCATTAAAATTACGGCACAATATTCTCATAATGTTTAGAAGATAAAATTTGTGAAAATAGCAACCTTCTAAATGTTTTCTTTTCCCTTTTCAAATGATCAAAAGGACATCTCAGGCCATTTTTGTCATATCACCGAAGGTATACATCAAAGAAAATCTCACAAACCCTTGAAATACTGGTATTTATCACCTATGCTTTAGTCAAAACATACAAAATGTTTTACAATAATATTTTTATTACGACAAATAATATTTCCATTACCGCGTATCAAGTTTCATCAAAATCACACATTTGTAAAATGATACAATCTAGAATTTATAATAACAAAATTAGGAAGGGTCTCTATCAATTGTTAGATTTATTGTAAAAATGTAAAGAAAATATTTTTGACAATTTTCAATATAAAGTTCAAATGAAGATTTATGTGGAAACACCCATGTTTTTCTTATATGGAATTATGATGTCCAGAAAATATGTCAAACTTAAAGGTGAAACCATATTATGACTTGTTTCTCGTTAATACGACTTTCGCCTGTGGTTATTACGAGGAATAAAAAATTGTCTTACAATGAAATTGGTCTCAATGAGCTTTCGGAATATTTTTTACAATCGCCATAAAGTGCTAGGCTCGTATTCATTATTTTCTACTTGTTTGTTTCGAAATAGCATTCATTTTGTGTACGTAGTGGGAAAATTAAGCTTCATTTTCGGCAAGGCGTAAGCTTTAATAAGTCCTCTGTTCTTTTCTTTTTTTCTATTTTTGTATTAAACTCTCAAACCTAAGTTGGCAATAACAACAACAAATAACTTTTGAGGGGTAGCAAAGCATTTCACTAACGATTTGTTCGAATTCCATAGAGTTAAAAAAAAACGTCACTAATTGATTTAACTCGCGCGTCACCGTGGTTCAATTAAGGCCACTTGCGACCGTTGCTCAAATGTAGAGTGTAGGAAATCATTAAATGGAACATTTTGATTTCAGAATATATCAACGTCGAAGTAAAAGAAAGCGGGAGAGTCCGGAGATCAACAGATTACTTTTATCACTCAGAGAACTATGACCTTGACCTTACATTACAGAGGTCAAATATTCACCTTCACCTAGAACGTAATGACAACTTTGATGCTTCGGTACCGATGTTTTCTGTTACTGGAAATTCGATTAGAAATATACATGTTGAAGACCAAACGGTATGTTAAAACATTAAGATGACTAAGTCAAAGGCAATATCATTAAAATCAGATTTTTCACTATACGCTACGCCGTGGCGCAGCGTATAGCGAGAGATCTGGCCCCAGTTTCATAAAACATCTCAAATTTGAGATTTCCTCAAATCTGTCATCAACTCAAATATTGACCAATGAAGTTGCAAGAAATCTCAGTTAAGGAAGGATTTGAGGAAATCTCAAATTTGAGATGTTTTATGAAACCGGCGCCTGATTTTAATGAGATTGAGACAAAAGTGTCAGATAAGTAAGAGGTTTTGATAAACGAGGTTGTACAGTATGTACGGTAAACGAAAAATTGTTCAAACTGAATCAGCAACCATTATCAAAAAAAATATATATCGGATAGGAAATCAAAACTTTCAGATTATAAGACTTCTACTACGTTTGACGAACACCCCCAAGAAAAATACAACTGAAAATAGAGTTAAATCATTTACATTTAGAAAATATAAAATTAGAAATTTACTAATGGAAAATAATGAGATGTGGAATAAGTGTACGCGACACAGCCCACAATCAAGCGGCAATTCAAGTTTTGTGTGGTAATACATCCCTGTTCGAGGGAAAAAGTAAATATTATTTTTTCTTCAACAGGAATCCATCTTTTACCAAGATACCAGAAGAGGTGCAGTGTTTGTGTTACAGAACAAAAAGTCTCATCAACCTCATATGGTAAGTTTTAAAGACCATTTAGTTTATTCATATAGTCCATATTAAAGAGACATTTTAAAAAGAGAATACAGCTCACGCTAAACATCACTAATATATGCCAGAGTTAACTTCTCAAGAGAGCCGGTGTTGTAGTGGTTAATACGTCATGCTACTTACACCAAGGTTTTTGGTTCGATCCTCGTCAGGGGTGAAAATGTCATGAACCAATTTTCCGACCCCCTTGACACCATTTGCAAGAATGCTAGTCATTTGAAAAGGTCAAAAAAGGGTTCTCCCGTGTATGTGGTTAGCAATTATTATACCTCTTGCACATTAAAGACTCCTTTGTAGAGTTCGATAAAAGTAGGCTCAATACGGACCGCTCTAAAGTCCACACTCGCAAACTGCAGGCTGGAGAGAGATTGCCAGAGGCATACAGCTTGTTTTCCAATCCAGGATTAATAAATATGTATAAAATAAAAAACATAAAATCAAAAGTTATAGAAATACATGTTAGGTTGTTTCCTTTCAGTTCGGCTCATTTCATTTTAATGGAGAGGAATACACGATTCAGACTGATTTGAATAGTACGAAGTTTTCAGCCGGACTTAATCGTTTCGAGATTGGAAAAGAAGCGATTCCCGAGGTTGATTATCATGACTTTGTACATAGAGGTAAATACAAACACTGATTTAAGTTTTGGGTATTGTTTTGTAGGAGGGAGGGATGAATGGGTTAAACCGGGAGTCAAGAGATGATCTACAATTACCCCCCCCCCCCCCAAAAAAAAAAACAAAAAAAAAAACAACTCAAACCGTTTCATTCCATCCCAATATATGTGTACAAAATATAAAATGAAGTGATATGGAGTATGTTGCATGATACAAATTCCAATTATATATTAATGAAAAAATGAAACAACGCAAAGAAACAATTTCTTGTAATATCTCTCGTTGTGGGTACCAATTTTCGTGATTTTATGAAAAGGACCATTTAGTAGATTCTTAAATTTGTTGTTTTGAAGACTGCAACGAACATATTAATGTTCAGTTTCCTTTACGCGTGGTATCAATATTCGTGGGTAAAGGTCACCCATGAAAACAACGAAATTTGATACCCCACGAAAAATAATGAAATCACAATATCTGCTATTCCTTTGCTTCTTGTTACCTGTAATATTGGCTATGATAATGCAGTACTTGAAATAGGATTCTGTCCATGCATTTTTCTTTCTATTGAAGAAACAATGAAATTGGTAGCAGAGCTTCCCAGGAATGAATCTCATCACCGACACAGACGAGCAACAGGAAACCACCAACTAGAACTTTTAATGTTTACAGATTACGCAGTTTATAAACAGTGTGTATCCACTTAAGGTCCATTCTAACACCTATAGATTTACGACCTTTTTGTGTAATGATCCCACGGACTTCGTCTGGAACTTTGGAACTATTATTACTTGGAATAGTATACATAACAAATTGTTGTTTGAATTATGATTAACTTTATATCCTATTAAACCATGACAGCCTACTGAACTGCTATGGTGACCCGATGTAACAAATTATCCATAACGTACTGAAGGCTTAATTGTCCTTTTTAAAATCATGTTGGTTACTTTTTCGAGCCAGATCACAATGCGATCTTTGTTTTTCAAAAAACATTATCCTTTAACAGAAAATAATGAGATGTGGAATAGGTGTACGCGACACAGTCCACACAAACGAGAGAAAATTAAAAAGCCACAATGAAAAAACAGCTAGTAGCCTTCAGTGGGGCCAAATGACGCTGCTCGCCGTTTTTGCGATTAACCATTTATTAAGATAAGATGCATACAATGCAAAGCCGGTTCTAAAATATTAAATGAAAGATCCCTTCCTGAAAGTAATTATACCCCCCCCGTATAAAAACAACCAAAAACATAAAACTGACAAATACAAGCAAAAAGCTTTGTCAGAGATTCCTGTCTTAGTACAAGCATTCTTACTTCTCCAATGAATATGGAAATGCATTCAAAAGTAATTGTAATTGTACAGTCTTTTTAAAAAAACATGTTCACATTAAGGGAGAATTTAATGACCAAACTTTTTATTTTAATTTTCAGTTGGTATGATAAAAGCACGAAGCCCACGGCTACAGAGAAGGAAGCTGAAGCTCTGACGACTATAAAACAGTACTATGCCTTCGTTTTAGTTGGGGTAAGATACGATAAAATAGTTTATGCATGTTCTAAAAACAACACTAAATTGGCATTCATGTATCAACGTAACTGAACAACTACCGGAACATATAAGTCCAACTAAATTCTTGCGAATTTTAGGAGATTAGAAATATAAATATCTTAATGCTTAATAAAGAAATCATAACATTTGCGAGAAAGTTTGAAAATTAAGCATTGAATAGCAAAAAATAGTTTTAAAATTTGTAAATCCAAAAGTTGAGTGTTCAGTAATGAAGTTCACGGGGAAACTTTTTATTGTAGATGGATGGTATGTATAAGAATATTCAGACCTCGGCTTACACGATTGATATCGTTTACGCAGGGATCGTCATTGCTCAGGTAAATATGAATTGTATGAAAATGCCTTATTTGACCACGGTCTTCTTGTTTGATGTCGTATTCGCAAGAAGCATTGCTTCTCATCTAGATATGAAATCAATGTCTCTTTAATGCCTAGACACTCTAAGATTAAAATGACAACATAGTCACAGACAATTAATTTTGCCGCTACTGACGAACGTTTTGCCTATTCAAGACTCATCAGAGGCGCTCTACTAAAAATATTGAAAAACCAAACATTATATGATTATGATTATGAAGAGCATAGAACAATAAAATCAAAAATACCTAACTGAGAAACCAAATTATAACTAAGATCATCAACCTATGTCTGGGGTAGGAAGAACCTTAGGGTTTAGACAATTTAAAAAATTAGATATCTATCTATTAATAGTTATAGTGAATGGACATTTATTATGTCTTTATATATATTTGAAGCTGTCATAACTTTGTGATAAAAGTTCTTTTTTATAGTAAAACAGTTAAAGTTTCAAAGCTACATGCAGAAAAGAAGACGAAAATCTATAGGACTTTAAAACTGAATACACTCATTACTCCATAGGCTGTTGTTTAACTATAACAACTTTGTGAAATATTCTTAATATTATTATTTACATATATTTGATACTTTAATAATTATTTTTTGTTACTTTTCAATACTCATACTTCATCGTGTTATTGATAATTCCTTGCAAAATGTGTTTATAGACACCTGGAGACTCGCCATGGACGGAAACAATAAAAGTAACGGCTCATACACCTAATAGAGTGGACTCTTCAAACGGTCTCAGTAACTTTAACGCTTGGATACAGACAGCCACGGGCCTCCCAGGTCACGACCACGCCATGCTGTTCACAAGGTATATTTTAGCATTGTCTCTGAAAATTTCAAGTAGCATAACCTGATATTTTATCACATTGAAGGCTGCTGGCTGTTTTCCATGTGGATATTTAAATTGTCGTTTATATTGCAGGTTGTGTCGCGCACACTTATTCCACATCTCATTATCTTCTATTTCGCTCAACACTTTCTCTTTAAGAATTGACGCGCTCTACCAAAAATATTGAAAATGCCAAACACTAATGAATATGAAGAGCATAGAACAGTAAAACCAAAAATACCAAACTGGGGAACCAAAGTTGAACTAGGGCCCTCGTGACTCTACTTCTTTAGCAAAGTGTCTAAGTATGACAAAATGTATGTCTGAAGCGAATTGTAGACCTGTTGAAATGATACTTCCTATTTCGGACCCAGTTCAAATGAAAATTATCAGAAACGGACCATAAGACTTAGTGAAATTGAAATAAGGCAGGGTAATTCAGTATGACAAACTGTATATCCTAAGCAATACTAGACAAGCCAAACTCATTCTTCCTGATGTTTTTCGATACTTTATATAATAATAAAAACCCAACCCCTGAATGTACTTCCTTGATTTGTAATGAAAATGTTGTTTAAGGTTTTCCGTCATTTTTACATCAAAAGGTAAAGAAAGGTAAAAAAAAAAACGTGATCAAGTCATCTTAGTTTTGTGCATGTACGAATTCGAATGGGTGAATGATCAGGAAGGCAATTTAGTCAATACACGTACTAAAGGACTGAGATTCTGAACCAATTATAAAGTTACAGTGTCATCTCCGGTTATAACACGCTGTGATAACATCTCCAATTTCGTTGCAATCCGTCCAGCAAAATTCACATTAAATAAAACATATTTCAATTTCATCAATGAAGATGAATTACTAAATTATCACCCTGGTGTGACCATTCGTGTTTTATTATTCTTCAGACACAAATTCTGTTTTAAGTAAATTGGAAATTCACATTTTATAGCCGAAACGGTCATGTATTTTTCATAAAAGTGCGATCATATACAAAGAAATATATTTGGATCATTAAGTTAGGTATTTGTACATTTTCATCTGAATGACAAATGTTTTCTGCAAAATCATTGCACAATGCCTAAGGGTTTTTGTGTCTTATTATACCCGGAATTATGTCTTGAGTTCGCGATTTTTGTGTGTGTGTTTCCTCGTGCTGTTCTTGTTCGTGTTTACCGGTTTTGTCTTTGCCCTATCGGACTTTTGTCACTCGAATGCCCCATTGCAAAAAAAGGGGGTTCATAATAAATTGAACACACACACAGTTCAAAGTTCAAAGGGAGAATGTGTGGCTGAACTGTTTTGAGGCTTGATTATTACCATTTTGTAAAAACGTGGGGTTAATTATATTCTTGGTGCCTGGTTGGTTGGTCAAAGGCGTTGGTTTTAAAATCACAGTCAAAAACACCTCAGGTAATAGTTCAAGTCCCGTTTCGTACTATTCCTACGCGCGGTGAATCCAGGGTCGATGGTTTTATTTCGTTCTCCGTTATTGGTAATTTTTATTTTCCGTGAATTTTGATTTGTTGAATATTTTTCCGTGCATCGTGATTGGACATTGCACGTTAACCGTTCTCAGCAAAATACTTTGTCCGTGATTCGTTTTCAGCATGTTTTACAGTAATAAACAGTCAAACTTTTATCCGTGAACACAAATTTAGCCGTATGTCCATGTTTTTTTATTTGCATTTTTTATTCTTCGTGATTCGTGATTAGGACCCCCTTTAAATAACAGGTCGACACCTCTGTCGGTTCCAGCTTCCCATACAAACGTTTCTTGTGTTTTATGCGTGTTTTGATCAATTCTTCATGCTGTCGTTGTCGTTTGTCATAAGATTTAGTCTTGAGTTTGCCTTTTCTAACAATCGAAAGCCCCATTGGTCATTGTTGCTTATTTTAAAATTTTGTTTTCATTTTAGATATGATCTAACGTCTAGTGGTTCAACAGGAAATGCAGGTATGTGTTAATATAAATACAAGTGAGGGAAATTACAAATGAAGGTTGTGGACTCAGTACAGGGTCTACATGTATCTTAGAATTGCTCTCAAATTTTATAAGCACTTACAGATACGCCAGTATACGGTAGACCTAGAGTCTTTATATCCCGCTTCGAAGATGAGGAAGTGTACTGTTTACTTGTGTCCGTCCAAAGATCTGTGGTTCTATAGTTCCCCAACACTTGTTTATATTCGCGAAAGCGGGGGTATTGTATTGTATTGTATTGTATGCTAGTAATTCCCTCTTCTGTTAGGAGCACCCTCATTGGGTGAAGTAAAGAGGGAGCTAGTGAGCTTAGGCCCACATATTTCTTGTTATGTATGGAACGCCAAATTAACATATATTCAATTAATTGTACCTATCTTCAAATAATTGAAGATATCTTCAATCATTTGAAGATATCTTCAAATAAATTGAAGATATTTTCAATTCAATTGTACCTATCTTCAAATAATTAAAGATATCTTCATATCAATTGAACCTATCTTCAAATGAATTATACCTAGGTGCAATTTTTTTGCACCTAGGTATAATTCAATTGTACCTATCTTCAATTGAATTGAAGATATCTTTAATTCACTTGAAGATAGGTCTAATTCCAACATCTCCATAATTCATTTGGAGATATCTCCAATTCATTTGAAGATATCTTCAATTCATTTGAAGATATCTTCAATTCATTTGAAGATATCTTCAATTCATTTGAAGATATCTTCAATTCAATTACACCTATCTTCAATTCAATTATACCTATCTTCAATTCAATTATAGATATAGAGACAATTGAATTGAAGATAGGTTTATAAATTCAATTGAAGATAGGTTCAATTCGATTGAAGATAGGTTCAATTCAATTGAAGATAGATTCAATTCAATTGAAGATAGGTTCAATTCGATTGAAGATAGGTTCAATTCAATTGAAGATAGGTACAATTGAATTGAAGATAGGTACAATTGAATTGAAGATATCTTTAATTGTGCTGAATTGTACCTAGATACAATTGAATTGAAGATAGGTATAATTGAATTGAAGATATCTATAATTGAATTGAAGATAGGTATAATTCAATTGAAGATAGGTATAATTCAATTGAACATATCTACATATCTTCAATTATTTAAAGATAGTTACAATTAATTGAATATATGTTAATTTGGCGTTCCATAGTTATGCTTCAATTTTATGTAAGAAGGATTGGGACAGGTGCATATTTTCCCCAACCATTATCACTTATTTGTTCTGGCATTCTAGTTATTGTTCACAGCCGGAAACATTGGCCTCACACTTGTAAGGAGCATATAAAGTTTTGGTCGTTTCAATGTTTTGGAAACAATATTTCAGAGGTACATTTGTATTTTTCGTGAGGTCGTTACAACTTAACTGCATGTTACGGCATACTCTTAGCATATGTGCACAATTATATTAAAATGTTGTCGCTTCAGAAGATTCTGAATCAAAGAATCGTACAAAGTTACACAGATATATTTCAAAGATTTTAATATTTTTTAAGTTTTGTTGA
Source organism: Arcuatula senhousia (assembly GCA_963971305.1). Lineage (NCBI taxonomy): Eukaryota > Metazoa > Mollusca > Bivalvia > Mytilida > Mytilidae > Arcuatula > Arcuatula senhousia. Next base: position 35,145,114 of record OZ020317.1, on the reverse strand, counting down.
ATCGCCTCATATCTAATGGACTTAATTACTACGTCAAAGGATTGTAAACATTTGTCAAAAAAGTAGCTTAGCACCTACGCAACTTCTTATATGCACCTTAAGCTTGTGCTACAAAAAGAGACATTCTGTTTAGAGTTATAACTCTTGTTTATGGTCATTTTTGCAGGACTTGCTTATCTGAGTCGTGTTTGTACCTCCAGTAGTCAATCCATAGTGGAAGACAGATTTAACTTTATCATTATAACTGTGGCTTCACACGAACTTGGACATTGGTATGTAGAACTACGCAGGGAAGATGTATGTTACTGCATGATCTATGGCTTTTTTTCATTTTCTTTAAAATTAGATTTCATTTATTTCCTTTTTTTTGTTAGACTGAGTCAACTCTAACTTATATTGTACCTAAGGGACTGAACATGAAGCTTGAAGTTTGGAGGATGCTTTGTTTTTTTTCCTAGTCAGATTTTTTTCACTCGACAAGCGCGTAAAATCTTTTTTTTATAATAACGTTATTTTATATGACGAAAATTTGTTCTGCAATTTTTTTAACATATGCTGCCGAATCGTCAGCACATTTTTTCCTTAAAACTTTGATTCAAAATATTATTTGAAAAAAAACAGCCTTTAAGTGAAATCTTCGATCCCAACATCTGTGGTGCTGATACCTTTATTGCGAAAGCTTTATAAAATGATATCTTTCAATCAAATCCACTCTCAAATTTAAAGGTTTAAACCTTAACTGAAGTTTAAAATGCAACAAAGTTTACAAAGTATTTCATAAAAGGTACATTTTCATTCTTTGTTCTTGAAGGGAAATTCTAACATCTTTTCTAAAGGGGAAACTCTAACACCTTCATTTTTCGTTCTTTAGTTTAAGTGCCCAGCATGATGGTGAAGGGATTAGCTGTAGTCCTTTTAAGGGGAAACTCTAACACCTTCATTTTTCGTTCTTTAGTTTAAGTGCCCAGCATGATGGTGAAGGAAATAGCTGTAGTCCTTTTAAGGGGAAACTCTAACACCTTCATTTTTCGTTCTTTAGTTTAAGTGCCCAGCATGATGGTGAAGGAAATAGCTGTAGTCCTTTTAAGGGGAAACTCTAACACCTTCATTTTTCGTTCTTTAGTTTAAGTGCCCAGCATGATGGTGAAGGGATTAGCTGTAGTCCTTTTAAGGGGAAACTCTAACACCTTCATTTTTCGTTCTTTAGTTTAAGTGCCCAGCATGATGGTGAAGGGATTAGCTGTAGTCCTTTTAAGGGGAAACTCTAACACATTCATTTTTCGTTATTTAGTTTAAGTGCCCAGCATGATGGCGAAGGGAAGAGCTGGCTGTAGTCCTTTTAAGGTGAAACTCTACCACCTTCATTATTCGTTCTTTAGTTTAAGTGCCAAGCATGATGGTGAAGGGAATAGCTGTAGTCCTTTTAAGGGGAAACTCTAACACCTTCATTATTCGTTCTTTAGTTTAAGTGCCCAGCATGATGGTGAAGGGAATAGCTGTAGTCCTTTTAAGGGGAAACTCTAACACCTTCATTATTCGTTCTTTAGTTTAAGTGCCCAGCATGATGGTGAAGGGAATAGCTGTAGTCCTTTTAAGGGGAAACTCTAACACCTTCATTATTCGTTCTTTAGTTTAAGTGCCCAGCATGATGGTGAAGGGAATAGCTGTAGTCCTTTTAAGGGGAAATTCTTACACCTTCATTTTTCGTTATTTAGTTTAAGTGCGTGGCATGATGGTGAAGGTAATAAATAGCTGTAGTCCTTTTAAGGGGAAACTCTAACACCTTCATTTTTCGTTCTTTAGTTTAAGTGCCCAGCATGATGGTGACGGGAATGGCTGTGCTCTGGCTGATGCTTACATTATGGCTGCATCATCCAGCCCCCAAACAGACGCTTCCACCGCAGATCACCCGTGGATATTCTCAACATGCTCTACGGCTTATTTTTCGTCGTATATTGATACCTTAGATGCGTAAGATTTTTTATTTCATTAAACGTTACTTATTTTACTGTTTTTCGGCTTTAATGAATGCCGCTTTCATTATCATTTGGAAAAAAAAAACTTTCAGGCATGATATAATAAAGTTCTGGGAAAAAAACTTTCTACAATAATTTCAAACTCAAGATCAACAAGGTCCATTTTCACAAACTATAGTGGGCCAACGTGTGTGTAGAGGGCCACACTTCATGCACGTAAAAGATCCCTTTGTGGACTGCAAAGAAGTGCACCATTTAGGCTAAATTGTCTGCCTCTACCCACCTCTCCCCTTTTCCTGTGGTCTTCAAAATTGCTGTTCCCTTGTTTCCCAACCCACCCCTATATATTATGTCATGTTTATTTTATCATCCTTTTTATGCTCATCGCCTTTAAATAACCTATATAGCGTTACACCAACTCAGTCACTCACAAACTGCTTGCAATATTACAGATCCAACAACAATTGCATGAAGTCGCTGAGTGCTGGATTCGACCCCACGGGACAGACCCCGTATGACCAAAACCTACCAGGACAAGTTTACTCAGCAGATCAGCAATGTCAACAAATCAGGGGAGACAACTCCTATTTTTGTAATGTAAATATATTTTCAAATTCTTGTTTTAAGGAAGAAGAAATTCGTTCATAAATTTGTCATGGTATTAATAAGGATTGTTTAATTTCTCAAGAATATAAAGATATTGCAAAGGTTAAGATTTATAAGAGGATATATTTTGATTAATAATGTATTTAAATTGATATAGTTGATCATAGCAGCGTATGATCGCGTTGAAGTGAACCCCCTTACCAAAAAAAGAGGTCTTCCGCAACCTGTTGCCGCTGATCTGCAGCAAAGTTGCTGTAAATTAGCGGTAAACTGTCTGCTGCAGACTTACGGCGACTTTTTACCATGCAAATTAGGTTTGCCGCAAGTCTGCAGCAGATAAATTCTTTGACCTTATATGGGCATGCACCTGCAAACTCTTGCGAACATCGCAGCTAGCTGCAAACCTTCAGCAAGTTTTCCGCGAACTTTGCCGTAAGTCTGCTGCGACTTTTTACCATGCAAATTAGGTTTGCAGCAAGTCTACTGCAAACTTTTCATCACCTTATATGGACATTTCTATCAGATGTTGCAGTAAATCTGCATGAATGAACAAATTAATTTATATTAAGTGATACATGTATAACAAAATTTAATTATACATATATGGTCTTTAGTAAATTGCATGCATAAGACATTTTTTCAAGCTTGAAAAAATCAATCTATTAGATAAAAATTATTCAAGATGTGAACCATTAAAATTATCACTGATTTGAAAATTTAATTAAAACAAAAAAACAGCAGATGAGAACTATATAATACTTTAGTAGAAAAGTGGAAAGAACTATACATGTACCTAAAAGTAAAAGGACCTTCTAAAACTGCCAATGATTTCTAAAATTTGAACTCTTAAACTGATAAAAAATGCCATTCATTTTTCATTTGTTTGCATATCTCTACTTTAAAAAGATAATAATTCATCAATATACATGTATGCAACCTTGGAGTAAAAATTGGCAAGAAATTTAGCTTATTTGCATGTCATATTGCAAGAATAATATCATTTTACTTACTTTATCTTCATCTTTTAAAATGTACACCATTAAATCCTTTTAAAATACTGATTTGAGCTAACTTCCATTAGAAGAATCTTTGCCTCCAAAACTGATGATGTCATAGATGACATCATCAAGTGTACCAGGGTTAAAATTATCAATTGCTGCAAGCTTGCTGCAAACAGTTAACTTTTCCTGCATATCTGCAAACTTAATTTGTATTATTTGCTGCAGATTTACGGCAAACTCGCAGAAAGTTTGCAGGTAGCCGCAAACATCTGCGAACTATTATCTTTTCTTTCTGCGAACTAAAAAGTCTGCTGCAAGCTTACTGCAGACTTGCGGCAGGCTTACAGCAGACATTAGTGTTTTGTAAGGGCCTGTCTCAGAACTTCGTAGACCTTCGTAGATTCCTGCCTCTTTCTCTTCCTTGTCTTCTATAGATACGACTGAACAGTCGACTTTGTCCTTGGTGACGGCTTTAACAAAGAAAAAGAATTCTTGTTATGTATTTTCAGGATAGGTATAGCAATGATTTTACAACCCTATGCTCTGTTATGTGGTGCGCCGACCCATCGGGAAATGGATATTGTAATACGAACATTGCTGGTGATGGAACGCATTGTGGAGTTGGAAAGGTAAACACAATATTAGATGTGGTTTTGAAACATAATGACATAAATCACCAACATCAACTATCCCAAAAATAAGAAAAAATGACAAATTGACCAAGAGCCTGCAAGTCTATATGAGCCATCGAATCAGTTATTACATGTAACCAAATAGGATGTAAAGGCTTTGATTCTCTATGGCTAAAAAATTACAAGATAAACACTTTAAAAGATATTAAGCGCCATTCTCTGTAAGAATCAGGCAATGGGTGAATCATGATTAAAAAAACATACGAGTTTGACTTCAAAATACTGTTCAAAATGCTTAAAAAGTAACAAAAAATGCATTGGCACATTTTTAAAAGTCATTAATTTGAGATATATTTTGGTTGAAATGCATATAAAATTTGAATCTAAGGGAGATAACTCTGTCAAGTCACACTAAATTCCTATCATTGTAACAGAATTTTTTCTCCATCCTCTGATACTCGAGACAACAACTAATGTTTGTTTCTTCATTAGAATGCTATTTTGAATGACAATTTATTGTCCAAGCTAGTGTTTTTAAAATCATGATTCAAAGTTTCTAAATTTTGCCTGATTCTTACAGAGAACAGCGCCTAAGCTTTTTCTTAAAAAATCTTATTTCAGGGGAGATAATTGGCGGGAAAATGTGTGACTAATTTTTACAAAGAAATGTATTAGAAAATTTTGTTTTCCTTAAATATTTCGAAAAGGAGTACCGTGACCCGATATGTTCTATTGTCCACTTATTCAATTAACCAAATATAACCCAAGGGCTCTTATCATCTATGGTCCACTAAATCAGTTACTAGTAACTAACAAATAACCTACAATAATTAAAGTGCAACTAAAACGGTCATAACGACTTCATCTTATTCAAAAGTTTTTATTTTTCTAAGATCAATGCAAAAAATCCGATTAAAATCGGCTCACAAATAACGGAGATATAAGTGTTTGAAGTGCAAAATTTTGCACCTTTCAAAATCCAATCAACGATATTTCCGGAAAAAGATTACAAGCGAGATAACCAGAAGTGACGCACAAGGGGGAACCGAAGTCGTTAGCTAGTATAGAATGCATTGGTTTTTTTATGGGAAAATAAAGATATTTGCAATAGAATATGATTTTTTTTCGTTGGAATGTGTTAAATTCATATTCAAAAGCAACACCAAACGAACACATGCATTTTCCCTTTTTAATAATTATTTTAAACTCAAATCATATTTTAAAAAGATAGGCCGTCACTGAAATTTTGATCTTTGAAAATTGTAAAAACAAATCAAGTATTACGATAAATAATGCAAAATTACATATGAGATTAATTTGCACAAATTAAAAGAATTACTGATCAATCAGTACACATTACTTAATCAAAGGAACATAGAATTTAAAAAAAAGTTACGTTTATCTTTTTAAAAGATCATTATAATTTTTTTATTCATATTTACATGTTAAAAGTCGGCATTGGACGGTATTTAGGGTTCCAGTCTTTATATAGTCTTTGATAATTACCTGATGTATCAACCCATGCTGAGTGTGGTATATATACTTTCTATGATTAATAAACAAACGCAGGTGTGAAGTTTTGTTTTATGAGATTAGACGATGAATACCACATACGGTGAAATAAACAATTTTCAAACTTGAGCATCTTCTTTTTGTTAGTATAATCGTAATCAAATAAAAATAAAGTATGTACACACGGTGATATTTTGTTATTTGTGCAATATTTGGATAAACAAAATTAAAAATTAAAATGTATACATGCATGTTAAACAAAATTTATTAATTTGGCAATTTTGGAAATGAAGTTTGTCGCATCCTGGCGTCAACAGTATTTGCAATAAATTCTGCATCCCATTGCTCCAGTTACATACAGCTACCGACCTAAAATGGTCCCGGGAGTCCCATTTTGACGCACCAACGAAATGTAGATGCGTATAATGTCAGAGGGATTATAATCATATATAATGAATATCTTAGTTTAAAGTTTTTTTTCGCAATTAACCTGGCGTATACAAAAAATTCTTAATATATCTTTTTTCTTCAGAAAACGTGGTCCAACTGAGAAAATCATATCGAATTAATTATTGTCTCAGGGTTTAATAACAGATTACCTAAAATGAATTATTCTTTCATTTATTCATGTTATTTGTCAAACTTTACAGAAATCTCATCATTAACAAAAAGCAAAACTATATACTTACACACAGACCGACGGGTACATGTGTAAGCAATCTATATATGATGGAGTAAAAGAAACTCCGGGAAGAAACTATAACTAGTTTACATAGAGTAATGGTGAATGTCAGAATGCAAATTTTGATTATATAAGTATCTTATTAATACAATGCTGCCAGTTACATCGAAAAGTAACAATAAGTCACAGAAATTTGGAATGGCTACAAATATAATAGCCTCATTTCATGGCACAAATATAATCAGTAGAATAACTGACCTGTCATCTTTTTGAAACAAATTTTGTAACATTTTGAAAGAATATTCAAATTGTATTTTATATCACACATCTAGTAATCTGAATGTATTAATTATCATTTTATTACTAACTAGTTGCAAGAGATATACTACTGTTTGTTATTGTATCTAATATAAACAAATTAATCGGTTCCCCCTATTGCGTCACAAGGGCCTGTGGAATTATAACGCGCACTTGCGGAAGTTATAAAGGTGAGATTTTAAGAAATTAACACTAAATTGCAAATATCTTTGTTATTTCTCGTCGGATTCAAGTCGGATTTTTTGCTTTGATCTTAGAAAATGAAGACCAATAAAATGAAATAAAGTTGTATATGTCGTTTTAGTTGCACTTTAAAAAAAATAAACAATATAGATTTACGATAATATATTACTCACCAAATCAGTGAAACGCCAAAAGAAGTTATACATTGTTATAATAGGTACGATCTGCAGGTAACAGAATATATGTCATATGCCATTGTTATTTTCGGATCCTGTGTTCACACCTTCTTGAAAATTAAATACCACAGGAAAGAAGCAAAGGTGTACCAAAGCGGTTATCAACATCATAAAACCATAAAGACAAAGACAAAACCGGTAGACAAAAAAACATCATAACGAAACAAACCACATAACAACATAAAACACACACACACACACACACACACACCCTCACACCCTCACACACACATATCAACAAAACCGCATTCAGCAAAGTTAACTCAAGTCGAAACGAGAGTATACGCAGGTGCTCCGGAATAGTTAGCAGTTCCTGCTAAATATAGCACACCCGTCACGTTGCCAAAGATCGTTTTAGTGTTGGTCAAATCCGGAAAGGATGACATTCCCAAACTCTATGTCCAACCAACTTGTTTTTGCTCTTTGTAAAATACCTTGTATAAAAAAGTCTTCAAAATTGATCCAGTTGTCAGAGCACAAACTGATCAATTTTTATGCAAACGTCTTCTGAAAAGACACAAAATTTATAGAACGCACCCCTAAAATGTTTTTGTTGTTGTGTTATGAATTATGTATTAGCTAAAATTACGTGTACGTTGTAGAATGGGGAGAATTTCAACAAAGTTGTTCAATAGATCTTCTGCAGTATTTTTTACAGTTAGTTTTATTATAAAATGACAACTGGCTGCCTACTGTTTACAAATCTTTAGATAAGTGCGGGGAACCCGCCTTCTTCCTTTTTTGATATAAAAAATATGCTTAATTTATTGTAGTGGTGTAAAACTGGTGTTTGTGTTAGTGACCCAAACGCTCCCCAGGGAAATTGTAAGTATAGGGAAGTGTAACACAAAATAGAGAAACAATTTACAAAAGAGAACAAGAAATAACTATATTAAGTATGAATATTAAGTATTAGAAACCAAATTTTGTCTACGGATGTTCAATTTGTTTAACTATTAATAGCCTGAACCACTCATGAAAAACAAGTTTAAGCACCCCCAGAATTAATCCAATTTCTATAAATGGATTATTTACATTCCAGCTGCCTGCCTTTATGGGGATAGAAAAGGTATTGTCATTAATAGCTTGACATGTGCCGAAGCAGTGGCCCAAAACAAAGCATTTTTCTGCCAATATGTAGCACAAGATTGTTGCTATTCCTGCTCCGATTCGACAACTACATCTTCTACAACGACGCCTGCAACAACTACGACAACCACGCCCTTTACCGGAAGTACCTTATCAACTACTTCTGCTCCAACAACAACGATGACGTCAACACCATCGACAACAACAACCCAAGGGCAGACAATCACTCCTGATCAGCAATGTGTTAATAATAATGGCGGAGGATGGGAATTCTGCAGGGTAGTGGATTTTGTATTGTTATTTTTATTTCATTTTTGTTACTGTAGATGTTCTTGTTGGGTCAATATTTTTTATAAGCCTTTCTGTCAGAAAAAAAATACAAAGTAAATTGTACGATGATAACTTTTAAAATATTTCAATATTTCACAAAACCTGTATGTGGCATTATATTGTATAATTATGTGTCCAGAGTGGCGTTTTATAAAGCGATCGGTAGCTTAATGCTCATGTTAGCCCATCATTTAATTTGCATGGGATAACGAGCGCGTTTATTAGCGATCGCTATATAAAACGGCACCCCGATGTAAAATTCATAACGAACATTGTTTAAATAATATCATAGATATCAATTATTACATATATATTCAGATCTATTCTATGTTTACCGGTTTTGTCGCTGCCCTTTTGGACTCTTGACATTCGGATGCCCTATGATACCTCTAGTTCTTCATTTACATATATAAATTGTATATAATCTGAATTTTTTTTTTTCAGTTCCCTTACAATAATGACTACTCCAGTATTTGCCAGACCCTTTGGTGTAGAGTATCTGGTAGTAATTCGTGTTCAGGATCGGGTAATGCTGCGGATTACACACATTGTGGCAATAAAAAAGTAAGGAATATATGTGTTGTCCTTTTATTCTAGGTAACTTATAAGGAATATTATAAATGCGTTATTTAACTCTTTTTTAGATCCAGACCTAGGCACTAAAGTCTGAGAATATTCTTATTTTCCATGGCGACTCCAATCATAACTTTCTAATTTGATGACGTCATAATGAGTTGAGAATATTCTCAGACTTAATAATTGCAGGTTTTGTTGCGCCCAGGCCTGATCTTGATCTGGCTATTTGGTGAATTACGCACAACACAGCATGGAAATAAATAGCTAGAGGATAAATGTATGATGTCTACTCCCTCACTTTGTCAGCGCAATTCCTCAGAAACCATTTTACCGATTTCAACGAAAGTGTTATGTGGGAAGGACACCACATGCAGTTGTATACATTACCCAAATATTTTGATCCTTTAAACTTTTAGGAGTTGTGGCCCTTTGAACTTAGAAATTTGCTGAAAACCCGCATACATAATGTATTGTTTTATAATTTTCCAACTTTACATTGTCAGACCCTGTGGTGTGAGGCACCTAGTCAGGATGCGCGGCTGGAATAGGTACCATTTTCAGGTTGGGATAAGGTCGGAAAAACAAACATAAATATATGATTAGTCAATAATATCTATTTGCAGATTATATGACAAGCCCGACCAGGCAATTTTTATACTTTTTTCCAATACAAATGTATATATACATGAATTGTGTATGTCTTTGACCAACCATCTTTGAATAGGTACATATGAATAACTAATATCATTTGTTTTATCTTTACATGCTTTAGTTCTTAGCATTAATTTTGAGATAAGAATACTTTTTCGGTAAAAAGATATATTAAAAGGTATTCAAAACTATATGAAAAGGTTTGGGTTTCAAAATCTTAGCGGCAGCCTATCCATGAAGTATAGAAGTGCTCCCCTCCCCCGAGGGATGAAATGTGTTTACGCTTGCCTACTGCGCTTGACATTTTAATGTTACACCTTGTCTCTGGTACAAGATAGTTCTCTGCACCTTGAAACACCACTGATTATACAGAATATGGAATAATATACTTAGAAATAAATTGGGTTTTTTTCTACACACCTTATTGTCAGGCCTTCTTTAGGTCGGTATTAAGTTAAGCAGCTCCCTGAACCAGTAATTGTAGCTTAATTTCGTTTGGCAAGTAGATGTTGTTAGATGTCGTTCAATTTGTTGTAGATCAAATTTCTTATCTTCTTTTGTAGTGGTGTATATCTGGTGTGTGTACATCTGATTCTAATGCTCCTGCTGGCGATGGTAAGAATTATTATTTCCATTTTTAAAATTGTATAAAGGTTGGGAATTAGGGCATGATTATGTTTAATTAAAAGTATGAATATATAATATATGATGTATTGATTAATTTAAGATTATCCAATATATCACAATGTTACAAAATACAATATCTTATGGTGGCCAGTTAAATATAAAATGTAAATTAACTGCAACTATAAAGTTTCAATAAACCAGTTGAAATTTGTCAAGGGTAAAACATTCTAAAAATAGGTAATGAAAATTAAATTGAAAATCCAAAGTTTCTATTAGTAATCTGTTGATTCAAATGTTTTATATTTTAACAGAAAGCTGCCTTTATGGTGATGAACCCGGTGTCGTTTTCTTAAATGGTTGGTCCTGTCAAGATATGATACGTGAAGCACCAAACAACTGCGTTGTAGTTCCAGAAAAGTGTTGTGCCTCGTGTGCCCCACCCACTACCACTTCAACTACGACTGCAGCTACAACAACAATCTCTACAACTACTGAAACTACTACAACGCCCTCTACAACTACTGAATCAACTACGACGCCCTCTACAACTACTGAATCAACTACAACGCCCTCTACAACTACGATTGCTACAACAACGCCCTCTACAACTACAATGGATACTACAACGCTTCCTTCAACTACAATGGCTACTACAACACCCTCTTCAACTATTGAAACGACTACAACGCCCTCTACAACTACTGAAACAACTACAACACCCTCTACAACTATTGAAACGACTACAACGCCCCCTACAACTACAATGGCTGCTACAACCACAATGGCTACAACAACGCCCTCTACAAATATGATGACTACAACAACAATCTCTACAACTACTGAAACGACTACAACGCCCTCTACAACTACTGAATCGACTACAACGCCCTCTACAACTACGATTGCAACAACGACGCCCTCTACAACTACAATGGCTACTACAACGCCCCCTTCAACTACAAGGGCTACTACAACGCCCTCTACAACTATTGAAACTACAACGCCCTCTACAACTACTGAAACGACTACAACGCCCTCTACAACTACTGAAACGACTACAACGCCCTCTACAACTACTGAAACGACTACAACGCCCTCTACAGCTACTGAAACGACTACAACGCCCTCTACAACTACTGAATCGACTACAACACCCTCTTCAACTACAATGGCTACTACAACCCCCTCTTCAACTACTGAAACGACTACAACGCCCCCTACAGCTACAATGGCTGCTACAACCACAATGGCTACAACCACGCCCTCTACAACTATGATGACTACAACAACAATCTCTACAACTACTGAAACTACTACAACGCCTTCTACAACTACTGAATCGACTACCACGCCCTCTACAACTACGATTGCAACAACAACGCCCTCTACAACTACAATGGTTACTACAACGCCCCCTACAACTACAAGGGCTACTACAACGCCCTCTACAACTGTTGAAACTACAACGCCCTCTACAACTACTGAAACGACTACAACGCCCTCTACAACTACAATGGCTACAACAACACCCTCTACAACTACAATGGCTACAACAACGCCCTCTACAACTATTGAAACGACTACAACGCCCTCTACAACTACTGAAACGACAAAAACGTCCTCTACAACTACACTAGCTACAACATCGCCCTCTTCAACTATTGACACGACTACAACGCCCTCTACAACTACTGAAACGACTACAACGCCCCCTACAACTACAATGGCTGCTACAACCACAATGGCTACAACAACACCCTCTACAACTACAATGGCTACTACAACGCCCTCTACAACTATTGAAACGACAAAAACGCCCTCTACAACTACACTTGCTACAACAACGCCCTCTACAACTATTAAGACGACTACAACGCCCTCTACAACTTCTGAAACGACTACAACGCCTTCAACAACTACAATGGCTACAACAACGCCCTATACAACTATTCAAACGACTACAACACCCTCTACAACTACTGAAACGATTACAACGCCCTCTACAACTACAATGGCTACAACGACACCCTCTAGAACTACAATGGCTACTACAACACCCTCTTCAACTACGGAAACGACTGAAACACCTTCTACAACAATAGAAGGGACTACAACACCCTCTAAAACTATAGTGGTTACAACAATGCCCTCTACAACAGCAGCTTCTACAACACCGTCTACAACAATAGAAACGACTACAACGCCCTCTACAACTACTTCGGCAACTTCCACGCTCTCTACAACAATAGAAACGTCTACAACACTCTCTAAAACTTCAGTGGCTACAACAATGTCATCTACAGCAGCAGCTACTACAACGCCCTCTACAACAAAAGAAACGACTTCAACGCCCTCTACAACAATAGAAACGTCTACAACGCCCTCTACAACAATAGAAACGACTACAACACCCTCTACAACTACATCAGCAACTTTAACGCCCTCTACAACAACAGAAACAACTACAACGCCCTATACAACAACAGTGGCAACTACAACTGTTAGAGCAAGTACAACACCCTCTACAACTACAGTCGCTACTACAGTGCCCTCTACAACAATAGAAACTGCTACAACGCCCTCTAAAACTACAGTGGCTACAACAACGCCCTCTACAACAGCAGCTACTTCAACACCCTCTACAACTACAGAAACAACTGCAACGCCCTCTACAACTACATTGGCAACTTCAACGCCCTCAATAGAAACGTCTACAACGCCCTCTACAACAACAGTGGCAACTACAACTGCTAGAGCAAGTACAACACCCTCTACAACTACAGTGGCTACTACAACGCCCTCTACAACAATAGAAACGACTACAAAGCCCCCTACTACTACAATGGCTACAACGACGGCCTCTACAACTACAATGGCTACTACAACACTATCTACGACACCTCCCACAACATATAAACCTGGTAATTTTATTCCCTATTCTAATTTTTTTAAACGTTTTGTTTGCCCAGCAATTTTTGTCTGAAGCACATTTTTGTATAAACATCATTATACGTAAAATATTAGAGTAAAATATCATCTCTGTTAATGACGATGTTTCATTCTTAGATCAAAATTCATGCATGGCTGATAATAAAAAACAATTTATGCTGTATATCGATATTTCAAGGAGTAACCTCTCATCAGCAGCATTTGAATCAAAACATTGGAAGATCAAAAACCAAATAAATTGAATGAAAAGTTCTCAAAACCGAAAATAAAAATCAAACAGTGTTTGAGTGAAAAAATATTTAATTGTTTTCTGGTTCTTCCAGGTCCAGGAGAGTACAGATTTAGAATCGTCATAAGAATAAACATTGTTATTATTGGCAATTTGAACGACCCAACAACACAATACTACATAACACTGTTTCAACAGACATTAATCGCAGTAAGTAATTTGAACCTATTGTTAGTTGGATGTGGGAGTGCAAGTTACCCCAAGAGCAAAGTTAATAAGACACCTAAGGTTATAGCCAGCTAGCATTAGTAAATTATATATCTATTAAATATTATGTGTAGGAAGCAAAGAGGCACCAATGGGGCATTCGAGTGTCAAAAGTCCGAAAGGGCAACGACAAAACCGGTTAACACGAACAAGAACAGCATGAAGAAACACAAAACAAAAAATTAACCGAACGGAAATCATCAACGCGAACCCAAGTCGTAACATGAGTGAACTCAGGTGCTCCCGAAGAGTAAGCGGTTTCTGCGTGCTAAAGCACACCTATTGTGTTGCTAATTTCAAATTCATTGTGTCAAATCCGGTAAAGGAAGTAAAAAAAAATTCTACGACAAATCAACATCTGCACTCAGATAGAAATCCCATATTTTTTCTATGAGTGCACGGTAAAAAAAGGCAATTTAGGACAATCGGAATTTATTTTTAGCCCAGTTAGGGAGTACCCATTTGATTATTATGGGGGGCTATGGATATTTTCCTCGTCCTGCTTTTTTATTTTCGGAAAAAAGCGAGCCTGGATTTTTTTTTGTGCGCAAATTTTTTTTATTTTTAAAGCAACTATAATTTTTTTAGCCAAAAATACCATCCTGCCTTTTTTTTTTTACTCAAAGCAATGTCCTGCCTTTTTATTTCTGGATTTTTGCCATCCTGCCTTTTTATTTCAAATTTCACCATAGCCCCCCATAAAAATCAAATGGTCGCTCCTTTAGGGGGAAATTTTCTGTAAACCCAAAGTGTTGAAAAAAAAATTACCGAACAGAACAGAATACAGACAACATGTCCAACATGGAAACACAATTTAAGATAACTGAATATCAATCAAGCTTAACTGTGAAAAGAAAGAGCTAAATTAAGGTTTTTTACGTCTAGGATTAAAGTTACAAATTGAAAGTTTATTGGCTTTACTAGCCTTTTTCATATTTTTATATAGGCAAAGAGGCACCAATGGGGCTTATATTACAACAATAGCTTGTTGTAGTATAAGGTGATTTTACATTTCACATTTCATTTTGTTTCAGCTAACGAACTACTATCAAGGGCATCGTTCTTGTGGTCGTAGATTCAGAAGATGCAATTTATATGGCATTAGGTACATTTTCATAGAATATTCGCCTAGACAAAAACTAATTTTCAAAGACAAATGGATCAACCATTGCAAGACTAATACATCAATACTTCATTTTATGCATTATACATAGACTAGTTTAAACAAAAAACGTTTTTCACAAAACTTTTTCCCCGCAGAATTACTACTAAAAGTTTTTAAACGATAACAACATAAAATCACTTGATAGACAATGTTTGAAAAGGATTCTTTTACGCAGCGTCTTTATTAATGCTGTAATTGCGCATGAAACACTCTCGTCGTTTTCTTGTTTCTTTGATAAATTAAATTGAAGCATGTGTATTACTTCGAGGACACCTAATACATTGAAGGTTTATTTTGAAAAAAGGAATTTACAAATCACTTAAAATTCAGTTTATTTCACTGTACACAGCACTTGAATAAATATGCAACAAAACTCAACTGTTATTTAAAATTGTTTACAGAGAATAACATTTACCGCTTCTACTTATCACGCTACGAAAATATGTTGCTAATAACCTTTATAATCGTATCAAATAAATTTATCTTCATAGACGTGGGAGTCTTATAGCTGATCATGACGTCATACTTGACGACGATTCGAGCGGAAGTGTCGTGTCGGCGGTTGATGATTTAATAACAGGGGTTGGTAACGTGACAATCGGAAATGAAACTACTGGTGCTTTGTCTGCCACAGTCACTGATGATAAAGGCTCTACTGGTAATAACCCTAATACAATCGTATTAAGCAAAACTTTGTTTGCTGTTTAAGCCGGTGTTGTAGGAATTTCGTTTAAAAATTGTAAAGATAGGAATAAATTGATATGAAATGTATTTAAACACAAATACTTTGAAAAAAATTTCAAAATACAAATACCATAGCGGGTATCAAAACAGTTTTTATGGTTGAACTGTATATGCATATTTCAACGAGTAGCCCCTCATCACATGTTGTACTTTTTCAAAAAAAATGAATGATTATATTATTCATTGTATTTGTTACAGCAACTGTAACCACAAACAGTGACTTATGTACCACCTTTAATCAAATTACCGGATGTCCAGATGGATATACATGTCTTGTTGATTCAGCTACGAATACACCTTATTGCTCGTGAGTATACCAGTATTACGTTTGAATTTCGCAATCACATAACATCTGCTTATTTTCTACATCAATTGTAAATCTTAAAATTAAAGCAAAAAAAAAAAAACTGAAACATTAAAATTATCTCATGCTTGATATTTTTCCCTATAAAAAATGTCTTTTATGAGGTAACTACGGCCATTTTTCATTATTATTGCTCGTATTTTCTGGGTGTTTTCTGAGAGTTTAATATCTGTTAATGGATAATGCTTAAGATTACACATAGCTGTCAGATAATTTGTGGAGAATACCAGTGACGGTAACATTAAAGTCGACGAATGTGTAAGATCAAAGTCACCATGGTCATTCCCTTTGGTTGTTGTAAAAAAGAAAGACAACTTAAAACGATTTTGTGTTGACCTTATTCGACTTAAAATCACTGTTAAACCGATACCCTTTTCACTACCTTTTATATTAAATGACGATATCTTACGACTTCTGAAGCAATCTGTTATGCACCTTTCATTATGAACCGTACGTACAATAACTTTGGAATGGAATACCTCAAATTCTGTACCATAAGTTAATTTAGACCTCTATTCATACAGCACAAATTAAATACATTTAACACATACTTGTGCATGATCTTGTGTATGTAAACAATTAGAACTTACTGTTTTGTATAGTACAATTTATATAATTATTGAAAAAAAACATACTTTTTATTTTCAGATTATCGGTTGTTGACAATACAGGTATGTGTTTCAATAGCTTCTATTAGATTTGAAATTTTGTTGTCAACTTTTTCTTACTGCTATATATCGTTAACTTTGTTGTCATTTGTATTTCATATTTTGGTTACTGAATGACAATCTTATTACGAAAAAACAAATTCTTCACTTCTTTATTATGCATTTTTAAAAACATTAGTACATGTACCATCTTTTGAAGTAAGTATTAATTGGCAGTTTTATTTTCAATTATGAAAGCTTATTTTGATCTTTTTCCCTCAGTTGATAAATAAAAAAAATCGAACAGTATTTTTTTTCTTGAAATAGGAATAAGAAGTTATGTTGAACAAAACTAGATTTATAGCATTGCAATAGAAGAAATAACCGTTTTTTCTCCAAAGACCTCTTCGAAAATGTATTTCATTCTTTTCACAGATAAATATGGATTTATTCTTGGATTAGCTATTGGAATACCTTTGTCCTTTATCATTATTGCCGTGGCAGTTGTATTTTGTATAGTCTATAACAGAAGTAAAGATGAGACCAAGGAAAAGAAGGTTTTAGACGATAACTTTCAGTAAGTCAACATAAAGTAAACTTCTATCGCTATGACAACTAAGATAGACAAGTTACCGTATCTTTGCAAAAAAGAGTTACTTTTGTTTTATTCATGTTTTGATACATTATTTCTAAACGGAGTATATTCCCTCTATTTCTCTTTAATCTACATTTTAAATTACCAAATCTAAGGACTAAACCAAAACAAAACATGGAACCAGAAATGTGTAGTAAGCTTTTGTTATTTATATGTTGTGTTTGTCATATTCTAAATTATTCCCCCTTTAAACTTAAAACTGTGATATCTCTAAAAGATCTGTTCGCAATGAAAGAGGGAGGTTCGGCGCCATAAAACCTGGTTCAACGCACTATTTTTTTTCAATGCCTGTACCAAGTCAGAACCATTGCGATGTTCAATTTCTCTGGTTTTTCTTTGCCTTGTTTCGTGTTTCTTGGATATATAAGATTGATCACCTCAGTTCGGTAGTTTTGTTGTTACCTTTATTTCCATGTTCAATTTGTGGTTACCCTTCTTACATTTTGCATTTCAGAGCAGAAGCACAACCTGGGAGGGACATTTTTGCCAACAGTATGCCGTATCGTTATCACAGTTCTGCTAAAAAAGACTATTTCTTCAATAATATGCATAACGGTTTCTGGGATAATGAAGGACTGGATATCAGTGATGAATTTGACAATAAACAGTCCCATAGATCAACAAGTAACAAAAGTTTACAAGATTTTATATGCACATCATAGTCAAGAAAGTAGAACAACACAATTTATCACTCAAACTTTGTGTATATTTTTATATAAATCCGTTGCAAATATAAGCATGAAAGCTCCTACAAAACAGCTGTAATTTTTATATCCCACTTTCTTAAACCAGCCTACTTCATCAGAACAGATGTCAAGTGGATTATTTTTTACAAAGCAATAATTTATTAAGAATTAATAGATACAATAGACTATAATTAGATGTGGAATAAGTGTTCGCGACACTACCTCCAATGTACATGTATGTTAACAGTAATTTGAAAATCCGCAATGGAAAAAAGTCAGCACATTTTGCGTTGAGAAAAACAATTTTTTTTTTGTTTCGTTCTTGTTGATGGTTACTGGTTTTGTCTTTGCCCTTTTGGACTTTTGACATTCGGATACCCCATTGGTACCTCTGCTTCTTACAGTTAATAATGACAATGAAAATTTTGCAACAGCGAAAAAAGTTTATTTTTACCATAGGGATATTTGAAAATAGGAATGAGAGGTTGTTGAATAATTAATTGGAAATGAATAATGAAAATTGAGTTACTTTTGCGTTATTTGATGTCAACACTTTGTTTTACAATCATTATATTTCATATATTTTATGGGGTTTTTTTCAGATAACAGATCCAGATCAAATCACAAATATAAAAATAAAATGGTAAGCCACCGAATTATTTGAAATCAACACCCACTTCATTACACTTTCGGATAACCAAACCATTCCCTCATCAAAATAATAAAGTACCAATATTTGGTTTTTTTCAATGGTGGCAGTAAACCACCAAAATATAAATTTTAAGAAGTGATAATTTTATAATGTTGCTTCCAACATTTATAAACTGCATAATCAACAATCAAATAAAATGTCTGTCTGGGGAAAACCATAAAAAAATACATTATATGTAGTTAGTTTTACAGTTATGAAAAGAAATTAAGTAATGATACATAATTAAGAATGGTCACTCCTGAACTTTTTTATATCAAAGATTTTATGATTGTGATGTGGTGGAAATGATAGACAATTGTTCACTTAATTAAATGACAAAAAAGAAAACTATCGGTCCGTGTGCTAGTTTCCGAGTTATATGACGTCAAAATTTTGGAGGGAAATCAGATTCCTCTAGATTTTACATAACTTTATAATGGTGACGTAATTGGCCTTAAAAACCACAAAGTTGTATCAAGAATTTCAAGAAATTTTATACAGTTGGTTTTTAAGGTCTATATAATCAGAAAATGTCATAAAAAGAAGGGTTCAGTGTGCAAAAAAATTCTTCAGTTATTAAAGGAAAAGTCTAAAGGAGTTCCAATGAGACTGAAATTCTGAAACATGAAGAGTGACCATCCTTAAAAACATTTATTAAATAAAAGACAATTTTGAAATGATTCCTACATGTACTTTTTAGCATGATAATATTATTTTTACTTAGATCTTTTTTTTGGAGTTCATATAAGGTAGACATATTAAAGGATTCAATGATCAGTGTTTATACAAAAAATCTATATTTAAGTATAATAATTATACAATTTATTTATTAAATTTTATCATTATAGCATTCCAATGGTAGATGGTCTGATGCATCGAGAATATGATTTCCAAAATAGAAGCAAAATGATGAAGTCTTCACTTCAAAGAATGACAAATTTGGCCAACAAACTAAGTCATTATAAAAGACAAAGTCCTGAAGTATCATTTATTGCCAAATTCTACGTTGTTAAATATATGAAAGAGTCTGGTCAAATTCAATGTTAAGGTATATGACATAGAACTTAACTATGGCCATTTTTTTTCAGTTGTGTTATATATGACAATGTCCTCAATTAGAATTATAGCATTTTTCCAGTTGCAGTATAGGACGAAGTGCTCAATTAATGCCAAGTTCTCGGACTTACTATACGCCAAAGCCCTAAATAATGACCAAAACTGTCAGTTGTAAAATCAGACAAATGCATTAATTGCTACCAAATTTTAAGAAGTATATTTTTGACTAAGTCCTCAATTTTAGCCAAGTTCTTAGACGTACTATACGGCAAAGACCTAAATTATGACATAAACAATCAGTTGTAAAATAAGACAAATGCATTAATTGTTACCCAATTCTAAGTCCTCAATTAGAAGCAGATTCTGAGGTGTAATAAATATACAGGCATATAACAAAGTCCTTTACTGCTTGCTCAAAGGTTGTTAAGTTTTTGCTCAATAATTGTGTTCACTTCAGCAGCATTTGTAAAATATGTCATGTATGTATATCAAGGAACTTGCACATTTTAAGAAATCAAAACTTTTAAAGTTTATATCTTGTACTTTTATTATGTCTATTGCTTGTTTTCGGATGTTTTAAAAATATTTTATCCTGTAATCAATTGTTATTATCTAACTTCTGAGATCTTTATTTTTATAAATATTTTATAATATTTTATTTTCATTTAAGAATTTTAATATTTTTTTTTTCAAATGTTTTCTTTTTTCTTTGTCAAAATGGTACACATAGACAAAAATACTCAATCAATCATTTCTTTATTTCCTCTTATAGAGATTAAAGACAACGTATATTACAATTATAAATATAGGTTATAACATATAAACAATAGACAAATACTTTTACAAATAATAAATAACCTCTAAAACGTCAAAATATTATGTTATAGCAAAACTAGCGTTAACATTGAAAAAAGAAGAGTAGGTAGCTAAACACACCCTGCATTAGCTTGCGCGACGGCACTTAGGAGCGACTTATGATAGTGTCCGATAAACGTGATAAATGTTTTTATGACATTTGAATACTGTTAGCGTACTTATTTTCGCGAGGTACTTTTTTTCACGGATTTGGCGGTCAAAAATGTTTTTGCGAAATTAAATCCTCGCGAAATGAAATAAATAGTATAAAATAATTGGAGTACTAGTAATGAGCAGAGTTTGCGAAATTAGTACATGCGAACTTTAGTGAAATCGTATATAAATAACTTTCAGCAAAAATATGTACATTTACAGTACATGTTAATTTTGATGCTGGTGTTTTGTTAGATAATGACCTTTCATTTGAATTTAACCTTAACCTTTAATTTAATACATGTTCCAAGAAAGAATCACATTAAAAGAATCAAATTGAATGTAAAATTACAACTTTATTAGATTTTTATTTTTGTATTTTTCTCTCTCCCATAAAGATCTCGAAGATTGGTACCCCACAAATAATAACTAAACCAAAGTATTTCTAAGGTTTTTGGCCGGATTGTACGGAGTGAAAAATCCGGGCTTTACAAAAATGAATGTCGGGCGGTGGGCAGGCAGATGGGGAAGCAATTTTCGTGACAGTTTTCTCAGTAACTACTAATCACAGCCAGTTGATAATTAGTATGCAGCATCAGGATGGGGTTCCATACCGTTTGATTAGATTTCAGGTCAGTCGATCATGTTCTAGCACTTCCTTGTTAACGAAATCTGGACATTTTGGACTTTCTTGTTGCTTCTTGTTTTATGTATATTGCTTGTGATATTCATATGTATTTTTAAAACAGTTAAAATTGCTATTTTAATCAATGTGTTATTTGAATATTGAAATCCTCAAATCTTTATTTTTATATTATTTTACATAATTTTATATTTTTAAAATAAAATGTTTGAAATGTTTTTGTTTCTGACTTGAAATGTTACAAAATAATTTAGACACTAAAGACAAAATCGACAATGCATGAATTTGTGTATGACGATATTCCAATGTGAATAGCTTATGATAACTGCTTTATCGGGTACAGGTTAGATTAGAGGCCAGAGGTTCCTGAGGGTAATTACAAGTCTTACATGAATTCACCATTAAATTTTAATACTTTTTAGTCGTTGAAATTTCCTATTATTAAATTCAAAATTGTTTAAAACATCAGGTTTCTTTCATTCTGCTGCACATGGTCGGTTATTAGGTGATTGATTTTTTAAAATTAATTAATTTGGCTTCCCTGTTTGAACCTTTGGCTTTTGAGTACTTTTCGTTTAATACTTTTGGTTTTTGATCTTGTTATGTTTTGATTCAAATGCTACTGATGAGAGGTTACTCCTTGAAATATGCATATACAGCATAACCAAATTACCCGTTTTTACACCCGTTTGTAGTTTGTATTCAACATCATGGCAGCATTTTCATGTTATAGAGTTAAGAATTAAATGTGGAGGTTGAAGGAGCAAACATGTATTCTATAAAAAAAAAATCTTTTTGTCGAATTTCAGAGAGTGAAACTCTGGGATATAAAATGGTTAATGTCGGGCGATCGGAGGGCGGCGAAAGGGCCGGAAGGAAATTTTTTGTAACAGTTTTCTCAGCAAGTTCTCATCCCCGCCACTTGGTATTTGGTTACAGCATCAAATTGGGTCCCAAAACGTGGGATTCGATTTCAGGTCTGTCGCTCACCTTCTTTTTGTTTAACGAAATCCGGCCATTTTTGACTTTGACAGATTTTTTTTTCTGTTTGAAAATATGATATTTATTTTCTATTATTTCTTCACAAAAATCTTCTCAGAAACCCACAACTCATAATTAAAAATAAGAAGTTCCTCCTAGTCCTCTGCACTATCACATTTAGTTTTACCCCCCGCTTCGAAGAAGAGGGGTCTACTGTTTTTTCCTGTGTCCGTCCGTAGTTCCGTCCATCGTCCCAACTGGCTTTTTATTTACTCATAACTCAGCTATCTTTACCTGGGCTGTTAATATTTGGTAACAAGCTTTATAAAGACACGGTGCATTGTGGGACTCGTTTGTAGATCCTTCAGAGATCTACTTTTTGTTTAATGAAAACTTTGAAATTTTCCTATCGTTTGTCGTCATCATTTATTCGCTTATAATTCAGCAACCATTCCTCCTAGATTGCTGATACATGTATTTATTTGGTAATCCATTGTGATATTATTTTGAATCCATCCTTGTCTAAAGAAAACTTAAGTTTTTTTTCCCGTCACGCTTTGTATTTACTCATAATTCAGCAACTGTTACCCCGAGGTTAGCCCGCTCCGGCACCAACACTTTTGTGTTGAAGAACACATCAAAGCTTTACATTTATTTTTAAATTTCAAAACTGTCTAAACCCTAAGATATTCCTACCCCAGACATAGGTTGATCATCTTAGTAATAATTTGGTTCCCCATTTTTGTATTTTTGGTTTAATTGTTTATTCAAAATTTATTGTCTGGAACTATGTTGTCATTTTTATTTTATTCCCTTGTTGCTGAGATATTCAATAAAGCTTTAAAAGGACACATTTGGATTCAAAATCCAGAAATTTTATAGGCAGTGACTCCGAATACACGTGTGTACCTGTAGCCTGTGGGCTGCGAATACACATGTATACGATATTGAGATGTGGAATAAGTGTACGCGACACAACAAACATAAACTAACAGCAATTCAAAAAATCACAACGGAAAACAGCAAGCAGTCTTCAACATGACCATAGGTCACTGCTTACCGTCTTGCATTGGCCCAAGACTTATAATACAATACAAAAGTATCAAAACCAATCCCTAAATCATCAACGAAAGACTCAATTCTTGACATAAAACAGTTAACATAGAATGACAAGGACAAACAAAGGCTTTGGCAAAGTTTCCTGGCTTAGGACAGGCACATATAAAATGTGGCGGGGTTAAACTAGTTTTTTGGATCCAACCTTCCCCCTATTGATAAGCTTGCACAAAGCTACATATAAAACACACTGTAAAACTCAATCGACAAAAGTTCAATTCAACAAGAGAGAACCTAAGACAAAATACTTTACGAAAACAACAAGACAAGGAGGAACTCTCTTGAGAACACTCGAAGTTACTGACAACTAGCTAAGAAACATTTATCGATTGATGTAAAAGAATCAAATACATCAGTTCTAAATCCGACACCCCACGTCAAAACAATGAATGGTTAAGAGTTGTATCACCATACAGAACCTACATACTTGATCGCTGTGGTGCTTATAAATAATACAGTGGATACAAAGTGAAAATTTAACGTTTTAAAGTTACTATCAAGCTATCAATGTCTGCCAAAACATACCAAATGCAAAGATTTTACTAAAACATTGAATTCGTATCCTTTTTTTCAAGAGGTTTTTAAGCCAGTTTTTAATTTCCATAAGGTTGTTTTTGAATTTTTGTGCTTTATAAACTACATTGCTATAAAAGTCAGGATGAGATATTCCTTTAACAATCAGAAATCTACGTGTACAATCAAATTTTTCGATGAGATGTCCATATTTATGTGCAAATTTTGTAAAAGATTTGACTAATTTGTGGTAACGGTAACCTTGTTTTAGCAATTTTTCTGTAATAAAACGGTTTTTATCATTAAAATCAGACACATCACTGCAAATGCGAGCATACCTGACTAATTGTGAAATGTATACCCCGTAAGCTGGAGCTAATGGAACGTCTTCTTCAAGAAACGGAAAATTAACTATTGGGAATGAAAAGTCATCCCGTTTATCATATACTTTAGTGTGTAATCTACCATTGACAATGCTTAAGTCCAAATCTAGAAATGGACATCTACTGTCGGTTGAGTTTGCTTTATTTAGGGTTAATTCTTTAGGATATATATCATTTATAAAATTTGAGAATGTGGGGTTGTTTAGAGCAAGTATGTCATCTAAGTACCTATATGTATTGTTAAAAGTTTCGATAAGTTTTGTGTTATTTCAAAAAAACTACGTTGATTTACACCTGTCAGTCAGCTGTACATTATATACAACTTGCATGAAGTAAATTAATTACGATCCCAAGAAATGTGTTAGATAAGAAGCAGTGGTACATTTTTTTTGTACCAATGGGGCATCCGAATGTCAAAAGTCCGAACTGAGGATAGAGACAAAACCAGTGAACACCAACGAACACAGGGCAAAAAAATCAGACAACAATAAACACAGAAACAAAAGAAACCAACTGAATAGCAATCAAAAACGCAAACTCAATTCGATACGAAAGTGAACTCAGGTACTCCGGTTGAGCAAGCAGTTTCTGCTTCCTATAGCACATTCGTCGTGCTGCCAACCATAAATTCAGTAATAAGGTGATTCGGTGTGTCGAATCCGGTAACGAAAAACAAAACCCTTCCATAATGTATTATTATTAGAAGTCATTATAATTCCGTGTACTAATACATGTAGCAATAAAAAACATGTTTCAGCTAACAGCCTACACTTGCTACAGGTACAAGTGTGTCTTCGGATCCACTGCCAATTTAATATTATCACAATACATAGTTGTGAAAGCGGGGTTATCACTTGTGAGTATTAGCTCACATATTTCTTGTTTTGAGACAGTTATAAAGTTTTATTTAAACTAGCAGTCTTCCACGGAAAACGTTTCTCATATATTCGGTAAACAGTAGTAGATCGGTTACGGGCATGAAATTGCTTAACACCATATAAACTATAGCAAAAAAAGCTACATGCCAAATATCAAGAGGCTGTGGTTAGTTAATGCCCGGAAACATGCAACGAAACTTTCGGTAACACCACCGGACGAAGGACCCATCAAGACGACGGATAGTGCAAAAGTGATCCCTTATGATGCTTTCAACACATTGCAGGCGATATAAAAATCATTCATGCTGATCTAAACAATATGACACCAAATTGCTTTGATCTTTAACAATTTTTTGACAATGTGTTTGCATGATGACTTTACTAAAAGTTTTGGATATAAATAAAGGGGTATATATACCCGTATACTATACTCAATTGTCAGTATTTGTTTCTTATCCTGCATGACACGAAAACAATCTAAAAGCCGCGATTTGGTCTTATAGAGAGGGGTTTATTTAAAGTGTACAAATAGAGGAGGCTACTCAAAGACAGGGATAAAACCTACAGAACTTTAGTACAATCAATTTTATATACAAGCATGATTGTAACAAATCTCCGTACAAATTTTACATTTTTGATATGGATTTTTGCCCTTACTCCAGCATGCTGTTACTTGCGAAAGGAGTTAAAGAATAAAGGTAACTATGATAAACTGTTAGCACAGAGATACGTCTCGGCTGTTGCAACTGGACACAATGTGAAATAAAGTTATATAATCCGTATGTTTCATAAATACAGTCATGACAGTACGAGCAATTACATTTAAAATTAATATGTACATTTACTGATACAAATGCAAACTGCTTTCCAAAATTAATAATTCACATAAAACAAATGTTTTATGGGAACAAATAAAAGCATGAACAATTAATGAATTACATTAGTCAAATTAGTATAAAATATAAGACAACTGCTTCGTGTTTATCAGACACAAGAAAAAAAAACTTAAACATTTTGTTATCTCAAAGGGCTAACAAGGAGAGACAAGCTGTTTTGGAGAAAGTTGTCCCAGCTTTAACGCATATAAAAATAAAACAATATGAATTGACTTTTGATTTCTTTTTAATGTTTTAAGCATATAGCCCTGGAAATATGCGGCTAATAAAAAGTAAAATAACTATATTTCTTTAAATGTCGTATGGTCGCCTATTTGTGATATATGTATTTCGCAAACCACAAAATCTGTATATATCTATAAATCTATTTATAAATGAAATACATGTAATAAGAATTGCAATGAGCCCTGGAAGCTGGTGGCTTATGCCTGAAAATTTTACTTAGGTACAATATTTATATAAATTTAAATGTGGTATGGACGCAAATTTCGTAGTATGTCAGACTATATATATTTCTGTTTTTAAACCTTATATAAATTGCAACAAGCCGTAAAATCACTGCTTGACAAATTCAAAATTATGTTACATGTAAATGATATAGTAAACGATCGTTTTGATAAGTATGTTGCTGCTTGTTATACTGAGATTAGTACCCCTACCGTGGTGTGTTTTGTGTGACTATCGGATCCTATGACTACTGCGAGATTATCACTTTAGTACCCCTACCATGGTGTGTTTTGTGTGACTACCGGACCCTACGACTACTGCGAGATTATCACTTTAATACCCCTACCGTGGTGTGTTTTGTGTGACTACCGGACCCTACGACTACCACAACTGCTCTATGTTTAACAGACGTAAGGAAAAACATTTGCATTAAGCCAAATCCGAAAAAATCAGTAGATCGTACTAGAAGAATAAGTGTACGCGACACAACCAACATTAAAGAAACGACAATTCAATCATGGAAAACAGCCAGCAGTCTTCAACATGACCAGAGACGTGTTTGCAGGAGCATGCAGTAAAAATGTTCTTAAAGATTATCTGTATTGATACTTATGCAACAGCATTCCAAATGGTGTCAGCTTGTTAACAAATACAGGAATAAGAAAAACCTTAAAAACTTCGACATCTGGGGACGACGCCATCGCTGGAATCAACATACTAATTTGCTCCATTTGCGACATTCGTAGCAGGCGAAGCGAAAAGTAAGACGTGGGACAAGTGTACATGATACAACATACAGTGCAGCAGCTACTTAAGAGGGGGTGTTTCGAGATCCAACCCGATGTTAACTGGGCAATTTTATTATTTTTGTGTTGCATGCTTTTTGCAAAATTGCCCCCTTCGAAGACATTATTAGAAAAGGGGACGGGGGTTTCTTTTGGAGCTTTCTGGATTTGCCCCTGCTCCTTAAATTTGAATAAAAATTACAAATGAAAACAAGCGGTGGAAACCGCTCGCCATTCCATTTACTCGAACAAAAGTTTAATGCAAATGCCTCTGCAGTAGTGGGAACATTATCATTAAGACATGTAAGACGTCGCGCCTAATATCTGTACCGTAACAACTTTAAGTTGACCTTGTCCTTTAACATAAAATTGATCTAAAATTTTCGTTTTGCTCTTTCCGATTATACAAATATGTTTTTTTTTTTTAAGTATAATTGTGTTTACTAAAAACCTTTCAGAATATTCATCAGAATCAAATTTTATTTTATTCTATAATTTGTTTGCTTTTCGTGTCATACAAAAATGTATACTCTTTAAAAAAAGTTACGCATAGATAAAAAATTCACTATATGCTTAACACAAACCCACACTATTTCAAAACAATATAACTAAGCAGTCCTTTGTCCGATTTTCACTAAAGAAATCCAATATAAAGAAAAATAAATGAATCTTTTTTATTTTTTTTTCATTTTGAGTAAAATCGTAAACTCGCTGCTTTTTGAGATATTGCAACTAGAAGTCAAGTGTACATTTTACACACCAATTTCCCGTTTGAATCAATGCAAAATGTTTCATGAAAAAAACATTGAACGTGTTCTACTCACAATATTCTAAAAACAATTGAAGTAAGGATTTTGGTCCAAAATAATCAAACATTTTTTATTTCGTTTTTTTTACTGGATTTAATTATATGAAAATCGTTTTAGAACAGCTCGGCAATTTTGTTTTGAAATTGTGTGGATTTGTATTAAACGTACGTGGAATGTTCTACCTATGCGTAACTTTTTTTGAAGAGTATAGTCCTTTTTGGTAACTATTTTACTGACGCTAGAACCTGAGAAATCTTTTAATTAAGCACTACAGGTTTACGACTTCCGGGTCGGTCTCACCATTGAAAATACTGTTGAAATTAACTTTATTCGTAAACTTGATAAAACATTTCAAATCTGTCTGCTGAAGTAAAAAATGCTTAAAATACGTTTACATCTAAAACTTAACTCAAACCCAGTTTTTTTTTAATCGGAAAGGGGAAATTACGTAAAAACGGATAGGGATAAATTGATGTTTTCCTTAGATCAACGTTGATCACACCACGTGACCTGATCCACAAAGGGAAACTACTCTTGCAAAAATGAAATAAGGCTGGTACATGTACCCCGCTGTTATCTGAAGATCTTATCTGAACAGTAGGGAGCCGGTTGCCAGCTTAAAATGAAAATAAAAGAATCGGAATCGGAATTCCAGATGACTTTTTGAAAAGGGTTATGTTTGTCATGTTCGTGTCTTACCTACTATTACCGGTACTTATTAATAAGCTCCTCTTATTTACACTTTTGTTTATAAATGCATGCATGTACTTAACTCTTCTATTTTTTTATAACACAAAAAAATATCCCCACTGCAAAGAAAATTGTTTGTCAAAAAGTATTTCTGTGGGTCACTTTTCGTAGCGTCTACATCCTTTTGCAAAGACAAACAAGAGGCTCCCAGGAGCCTAAATCGCTCACCTGGTCTTGATGTCAACCCTACATTTTGTAGAGCTAAATGGGCTGAAGATTTAAGCAAGCAACAGTTTTTTCTTTATCTACTATAGTTTTCATTCTATAGGCCAAAAACACGAAAAACCGTTATTTTAGGGGCTGTAACCCCTATAAGGGGTCATCTGACAACTTCAACCCTATGGAGACTTTAATAGAGCTTTATGCGCTGAACATTTAAGCAAGCAACAGCTTTTCTCTATCTGCAATAGTGGTCTTTCTATTGGCCAAAAACATGAAAAAACATCATTTTAGGGGCCGTAACCCCTATAAGGGGTCATCTGACAACTTCGACACTATGGAGACTTTTGTACAGCAAAATTAGCTGAACATTTAAGCAAGCAACAGTTTTTTCTTTATCTACTATAGTTTTCATTCTAGAGGCCAAAAACACGAAAAACCGTTATTTTAGGGGCCGTAACCCCTATCAAGGGTCATCTGACAACTTCAATCCTATTGAGACTTTTGTAGAGCTAAATAAACTGAACATTTAAGCAAGCAACAGCTTTTCTCTATCTGCAATAGTGGTCTTTCTATAGGCCAAAAACATGAAAAAACATCATTTTAGGGCCGTAACCCCTATAAAGGGTCATCTGACAACTTCGACCCTATGGAGACTTTTGTACAGCTAAATGAGCTGAACATTTAAGCAAGCAACAGCTTCTCTCTATCTGCAATAGTTTTCATTCCATAGGCCAAAAACATGAAAAAAACATTATTTCAGGGCACGTTACCCCTATAAGGGGTCATCTGACAACTTCGACCCTATGGAGACTTTTGTAGAGCTAAATGAGCTGAACATATAAGCAAGCAACAGCTTTTCTCTATCTGCAATAGTTTTTATTCCATAGGCCAAAAACATGAAAAAACATCATTTTAGGGGCTGTAACCCCTATAAAGGGTCATCTGACAACTTCGACCCTATGGAGACTTTTGTAGAGCTAAATAAGCTGAACATTTAAGCAAGCAACAGCTTTTCTCTATCTGCAAAAGTTTTCATACTATATGGCAAAAACATGAAAAAACGCTATTTTTTACCTTTAAGGGGCTGTTACCACCACAAGGGGTCATCTGACAACTTCAACCCTATGGAGACTTTTGTAGAGTTAAATAAGCTGAACATTTAAGCAAGCAACAGCTTTTCTCTATCTGCAATAGTTTTCATACTATAGGGCAAAAACATGAAAAAACGCTATTTTTCACCTTTAAGGGGCTGTAACCCCTATAAGGGGTCATCTGACAACTGACCAAATTGAGACTTTGGTAGAGCTTTTAATGCTGAAGCAGTAGGGTGGCATCAGATTTCATGTATCTCTTATACTTTTTGATTTACAAGCCAAAAACAGTAGTCTGACCCCCCTGGTCTATTTTTAGCAACGGCGGCCATGTTTTTCGACGAATCAAAAATCCCCACATCAATTCTGTGGGGGATACCCTAAGGTACCATCAGACCAAATTTGGTTTGATTCTGTTCAGCCGTTTCAGAGGAGAAGAAGTTTGAAGAAAAGTTAACGACGACGGACGACGACGACGGACGCCAAGTGATGGCAATAGCTCACCTGGCCTTTGGCGATCATGACAAATTTATTTTTCTCCGGAAATTGATTGATTGATTGATTGTTGTTCTCCGGAAAAAAACTTTATTCTCCAGGAAAAAAACTTTATTTCATCGACACGAAATTCTTTATAGAATATAACATGTACAACTCAAAAAGCTCACATCTATAATGCAAACTCTTTTGCTTGATTATGTTACGCGTCTTCAGTAGGTTACGTTTGAACAATGGTATGAAATTTAATGATGACCGGAAAATAAAACTATGCTATAATCATGATAATATCTATTAATTTTTTACATGGCATGCATGGTAAGATCTCATTTAAAACCAGAAAAATTGCAGAATGCAACCTTATTTTTATCGGCATAGGTGAGGATGTGAATGGGGGGTGTTCTCAATTCTGTATTCTTTAAATTTGTTGCCCTTTATTCTTTATTCTTTAAAGGTTTTGGCGCCTATTTTCATGATTCTTTATTCTGTAAGGGTTATTATTCTCTATTCTTTAATTTTTTGGGGTCATTATTGTCATTATTCTTTATCTGTTAATTGTTTTGGCAATTACTCTCTATTTTGTAAACCCCATCCACACCCTCATAGGTTGTATAAGTTCTAATTTTAATTTAAGCTTTTTATGCTTAACGTGTGGCAGGTTACATACCATTCTATTATGCATGTAGGGTCAAAACTAAATGTCTTAATTTAATCGAATTCAATACTTTAATAGCTCTCTAATGAGATTGACATGTAACATAAACATTTGATCCAATACAAGACTGAATGAAAATAATGCCACACCTGGTAAGCCTCACCTGGAGTTCACGATAGAGATGAACAAAACTTACCACGATTCATGTAAATTTGGTTTTGGTAAGGCATTTAGATGGGATATGTTTTGTCTAGTGAAGACAAATTAAACAAGTTTGGATTCTGTTTTGTACCGGTTTTCTACTTTTGTAATTTAAACTATCGTATCGAAACACAAATATGTACCAAAACCATTTTTACGTGAACTCACCTTACTAGGGGTGGTTTAATTTTGATTTACGCTTTTCATACTCTACATGTGGTAGGTTACATACCATTCTATTATGCAAGTAAGGTCAAAACTAAATGTTTTAATTTGATTAATTCAATACTTTAATAGCTCTCTATATATAGCTAATAAGAGTGACATGAAATATAAACATTTGATCTAATACAAGATGAAAAGAAAAGAATGCATCTATTTATAAATGATAATAATGATCCTGCAGCTGCAACTCTGAGTACAGCAGTACTTGACGAATTCCGTGACAAGCATGACCGAAAACTAAAACTGTGTGATATCTAATAATTTGTGACATGGTTAGTTCACTTTGTCAAAATCATAAAACTTGCAATTCATTGTTAATCCTTTGTAACCATATACAAAATTAAACAAAAACTGTGTAACAATTACATTAATTACCTATCATATTTCCTTTGTCGGATTGTTCCATTTAAAAACTGCAAGAGTGTTAATGTACCCATAAATGTAGCCGACAAAAACTTGAGTCAAATAAAGATATTTCTTCAAATAGATTTGCATTTTTGCGAACTTCAAGATGAAAATGATATATTCATTATTTTCTGTATCAAGGAATAGAATAAAATCTAGAATAAAAACTTCTTTTTGTTCAAATTTTGACCGTACATTGCATCTCTGATTAATCAGTAAAGCACATCCCATCCGAACAGTGCATTAACAATCCTTTTCTTAAAAAAAATATACATTTTTTATCCTGTTTAGAGTATATACATTGTATAACGTGAATGTGTGTGGGTGTGCGTGTGTGTGTGTGTGTTGATGTTTAACGCCCTCTATCGACGCACCTGGGCCATGTAGGCCAGTCAGTTTTAATGGTGAAGGAAACCGGAGTACCCGGAGGAAACCACCGACATTATGCAGGTACCTGACAAACCTAATCACATACAGTTTGGGAAGTCCCCTATTTGTAAATAACAAACGGGACTCGAACACCAACTGAGAGGTGATCGGCTAGTGATCAATAGTGTTGTATTTAAACAGGCGACTTAGACTACTCGGCCACCAAGATTCCCAATGTATAACGAACAACCTTTTCCCCCCATAAAGCATTGAGTGAAGAAAGATCTACAACGTAGACGAAAAGCGTGTCAAACTTTTCATATCGCACAGCAACTGGCAGTTAATGAAGAGGGTCTTTTTAATAGTTAATGTGGTAATGTAAAGAAATATTCTGACAATTTTTTATATCAGCTTCAAATAAGATTTTTTGGAAACCATTTTCGAGAATGGTGTAAAAAGTGCTATTCCTTGGGAAGGGAGGAAATAAAAGGGTTGTATTGTGATAGGGGACATGCACTCTAAAGTCACCTTTTACAGCTCTTTAGGGGTCGCTATTAAGGCCATTCAAGTACACTACAAACTGAAGACAGATTCTCATAGACTGCGAATGGAAAATGGGCTCACGTATTTTGATATAGCTTATTTCCCAATTACGTAGAAATAAATAAATTTAAATGATAAACTTTTTACTATTTGTTTTATAAATTTAAAGCTTAATATAAATTCAAATAATTTGAATAATTTAACCTCATCTAAGACAAATCGCAAAATAAGAAAAGTTTACACCCTTAATCAGAAAAAGTAAACACCTAAAATTGGAAAAGTTACAACCCAAAATTAGAAAAATACCATCTAAAATTAGAAAAGTTGATACAAATTTCTGAAGTCTATAAATTGGAAAGTTTGGTTTTTGATTGTGTTATTGTTGTTCTCTCCGAAAGACTTAAGTAAAATGGTTTTCATATTTCTAAATTTACTGCTATTATTTTTGAATACATCAATGTCGAGGTCAGAGAAAGCGGAAGAATCCGGAGATCAACAGAGCACTTTTATCACGCAGAGGAATATGACTTTGATCTTACATTAGAAAGGTCAAATATTCACCTTCACCTTGAACGTAATGACAACTTTAATGCTTCGGTACCGATGTTTTCTGTGACTGGACACTCAATAAGAAACATTGACATTACAGATGAAACAGTGAGTGTTAGAAATGTTAAAGTTTACTGTCTCGCTTAATATGTAGATCATAATTAAAAATAAAGGTTCAATAAAGGTAATAACAAATTACCGAACTTGGAGAATCAATCTCAAATGTCCATAAAACGAGACAAAACAAGGAAGACATACCGGAAAAAATTGAAGACCGCAATGGTCCTGACTTGATACAAACATTTCAAAAGAAATGGTGGGTTAAACCATGTTTTAAGGCGCGCCAAACCTCCCTCTTCCATTGCAATCTTTGGAACCAATGATACAAAAATGATTATAAACAACATAAACAATGGCAATGGAAGGCTGCTATATATATTTCAGACGTGCTTTAGATGTAGCTTGTGTCGCGTAAAATATTATCCAACATCTCATTATGATATATTTAGACAAATATGCAATGCCATGATTCAAAGCCAATCTCGACTCCTTAAGTTATAAACAATAATGAACCAGTTGACAACTTAAAATGACCAAGTTGTATTGTCATATTGAAATAAAAAGCTTCGCCGAGCGCAGCATGATACGACCGCAACATGTTGAACCCTGTACGTTTTAGGCCCAATATGGATAGTCAATTGCTCTGGACATATGCAGCCCATGGTGGACTGACAAAGGTTTTTGACACATGCAGCTTAATTTTGGTGGACTTTCTAAATTCAAATTTTAAAAGGAATTATTTTTTTTCCAAAGGAGATCAAAATCAGACCACAAATAAATAAGTTTCGATTTTGGCCCCTAATTTCATAACAGGGGGAAAAGGGGGGGTCGCAAAAATTAATTCTCAATTTTGTATCCACTATTTGACAACAACAAACATGCAAAAAAAAATTTCAAAATCGGATCACAAGTTAAAAAAATTTCCATTTTGGTCCCTTTTGGCCCCTAATTACATAATAAGGGGGAAAAGATGGGGGTAGCAAAAATTAATTCTCAATTTTGCATCCGCTATTTGACAAGAAGGAACATGCAAAAAAAATTTTCAAAATCGGTCCACTAATAAAAATGTTTTGGGGCCGTAACCCCTTTAAGGGGTCATCTGACAACTTCGACCCTATGGAGACTTTTGTAGAGCTAAATGAGCCGAACAATTAAGCAAGCAACAGCTTTTTGCTATCTGCAATAGTTTTCATACTATAGGGCAAAATCATGAAAAAAATACTATTTTTCACTTATAAGGGGCCGTAACCCCTATAAG
The DNA here is from genome assembly GCA_963971305.1 of Arcuatula senhousia. NCBI lineage: Eukaryota > Metazoa > Mollusca > Bivalvia > Mytilida > Mytilidae > Arcuatula > Arcuatula senhousia. The sequence continues at coordinate 35,110,020 of OZ020317.1, read as the reverse complement.
GGGTCATCTGACAACTTCGACCCTATGGAGACTTTTGTAGAGCTATATGAGCTGAACAATTAAACAAGCAACAGCTTTTTGCTATCTGCAATAGTTTTCATTCTATAGGGCAAAAACATGAAAAAATGCTATTTTTCACCTTTAAGGGGCCGTAACCCCTATAAGGGGTCATCTGACAATTTCGACCAAATGGAGACTTTAGTAGAACTTTTGATCCTGAAGCAGTAGGGTGTCATCAGATTTCATCTATCTCTTATACTTTTTGAATTACAAGCCAAAAACAGTAGTCTGACCCCCCTGGTCTATTTTTAGCCACGGCGGCCATGTTTTTTGACGAATCAGAACTTGAAACACATCTATAGTGCATGACACCCTATTGATCAATCATACCAAGTTTCATTGAATTCTGTTCAGTAGTTTCAGAAAAAAAGATTTTTGAAAAAAGTTATTGTAAGAACAAACTAAAAGTTCCAATTTGGCCCCTTTTGGCCCTTAATTTCTAAACGAAAAAAGGGGGGACTCCCAAAATCAATCCCATCCATCCTTTAATGGTAAGAAATATCATAGTCAAATTTCATTGGATTTGGATAACTAGAACTAAAGTTATTGTGTATACACTAAAGTTAACAGACAACGACGACGACGACGACGACGACAACGACGACAGCATCATACCATTATACGTCCGCAAATTTTTTGCGGTCGTATAAAAAATGGACCACTTGTTGCTTCAGTCAAATGCCAAATGTCATGATAAATGGACGATAAAACTACTAGTAAGTCTTTTTTTTTTTTTTCAACAGGAATCCATCTTTTATCAAGATACCAGAAGAGGTGCAGTGTTTGTGTTACAGAACAAAAAGTTACACCAACCTCATATGGTAAGCTCTGTTCTGTGCCTCATAGAACTTATATTCATTTATCTAATTCTTCTTAATTTAGATATTTTGGTAAACATATCACTCATTTATCAAATCTATCCTTACGTTAATATTATGTAAAAGAACAATTGAATAAGCTATTATATGTAAGTTTTTACACAGGGACTTGCTCCCCTCTATCAATTTTTTGTAAGAGTCAATGTGCGGTACGAAAAAAACACGTGGTTTTTTTTCGTACCGCTAACAAAATATTGATAGAGGGGAGCATGTCCCTGTGGTTTTTACAAGATAAGCCAACATTACTGCTGTGTATCAGGGTTTACAGAAAATTATTGTAAACGTACTTATTATAGCGGGTACTTATTGTCAAATATTATACAAATATAGCCTTTTAGTAGGTCGATACGAGAAAATATCGACCTGAGGCATATCGACCCGACAACGCAGTTGGAGGTTGATATGCATATCTCAGGTCGATATTTTTTGTATCGACCGTGGTTGAAGGCTATATTTGTTATATTATTAATTCAACATTCTTGGCAATTAAAATGTTGTGCTTTACATGTAATTGTGATCTGCAAGTAGTGATTGCAATCAATTTATATATTGTTAAGATTTGTCATACTGAAAACCTAGCATTTCAAAAAAGATTAATAGTTTTGTGTGGGTAGTAAGATGAAAGAACTAACCTTTAAATTTCTATTCCATCAACTAGTGAACTTTCAATGACTTTGGTAGCATTTTACAGGTCAGGGAAAAACACTTATTGACATATTATATGTCAATTTACATATAATACCTCAATTGAGATATACTAGGATATGTCAATTGACTTATAATGGTATTTTTTTCAAATTAAATCTCAAGTGAAGATAGGAGGGTAACTTTTCAAGGTAAATCCTAATCAATGACCATTTCTTATCCATGAGAAAGCTTTTTTTCTGTTGAGTAGTGCTGCGTTTCTAGTATATTAATTGTGCTTTACTTTCTTTTGTTATCTTGATTGGACAGTTGACCTTCAATTATAATGACCAGGTATTTAAATAGCTGTACAATACCGGGTGAGTTTTACTCATGCTCCTTTGATTGCACACATAATTTTTTTCAATGACAGGTGATTGAAGTATGATTGAGGTCATGGTCATTGGTAATGAACATGATGAACTATAGCTGAAAGCAAATACAGCTATTTAAATACCTGGTCATTATAATTGAAGGTCAACTGTCACATCAAGATAACAAAAGAAAGTAAAGCACAATTAATATACTAGAAACGCAGCACTACTCAACAGAAAAAAAGCTTTCTCATGGATAAGAAATGGTCATTGATTAGGATTTACTTTGAAAAGTTACCCTCCTAGCTTCACTTGAGATTTAATTTGAAAAAAATACCATTATATGTCAATTGACATATCCTAGTATATCTCAATTGAGGTATTATATGTAAATTGACATATAATATGTCAATAAGTGGTTTTCCCTGACCTGTTTTAGGGAAAGACAGCTGACATATTCTTTATTTTGTTGATGAGACTGAATTCCCATTCAAAGAGTTGTTCAATTTCAATCTACAATTTCCAATCAACAAATGAACAAATCGTTGCTTGGAAATTCAGTCGTCTCTGCTGAAGTTCTCATTTGAGAGTCGTTATTTGCATTTTGTTTACTTACTGCTTTGCCATTGGGGTGTCTTCTCGGTCGGGGAATGAAACAAACCTATATTCGAACGAAACACGTGACCGTGTAATATCAATTTTTTGCACGTGACACAAGTCAATATCAAAAAATATCACCAGGTCACCTGGTATGATTCAACTAATCAAATCAAGTAAAAAATATAAATTAATAATATTAAAGATTTCATCTAAGTTTGCGTGTATTTTATTTAGAGTATTCTGCTCTTTAGTCTATTAACTTCATGTATATTATATTTCATTCGTGGTTTGTAATTTCATTCGTGAAATTGCCCGACCACGTAATCCGTGAATATAAATGCCTCTCAAAAATAAGTACGTAAAACTATACAGTATACATTATTTGAGCCCTAACTACTACATGTAACATTGTTTATTACTAGTTCGGTTCATTTCAATATAATGGAGAGGAATACACGATTCAGACTGATCTTAACACTACAAAGTTTACAACAGGAATGAATCGTTTCGAAATTGACAAAGAGGCAATTCCGGAGGTCGATTACCACGACTATCTACACAGAGGTAAGTAAACACGAGCACTGTCATAAGTTTTCGGTATTCAAAGTTTTGGGTAGAGTAGCGGGGGTCAAAGGGGACTGTAGCCATAGAAACTGTTAAATTTTCAAATTATAAACTCTAGAAGACAAAACCAATAGACACAGAAGCGAACAACCATCCTAAATAATAATATTTCCTCTTTCTCGATAAGCCTTCCGTAGGTTGATAAATTTAATGACATAATCTACCTTGGTCAACATTTATAGGTTCTTACATAAGCTCTTGGAAAAGACCGGCTGATCTTTCACAAGTGATAGAATTTTTCAGTCTTTTTGCAAATGGAGCGTAGCGGAACGAGCCAAAAGACCCAAAAATTATATCACGAGTGAACGATCCTTGCCGGTTTTCCAAGAACACGTGTTAGTACCTATTTCTTCCGTAAAATGATTTTTACATCCTAAAACCTAAGGTGGCTTCATTCAACAAACCGAAAGTTTTGAATAACATTGCATTTCATTGGTCGACATCTTCAATCAATAAAGTATCGGCGGTTATCATTGTTTAATTGACCAGTGTGAGATCGCTGCTTGTGCTCGCATCTCACCTGGTAATCTCACACTGAAAAGAGGCTGTTACGGAAGAATACTTATTATCTTTAGGAACGATACATTTCGTTCCCCTTTCTATTTCAACCCCTTAGCAGACGATACACAATACATGCATTTTGGTCTTTTTAGACATTTTACTTTCTGCAAATCAATATTTTGGTACTGATTATTGTTGGTCAGAAGGTCTTATTGAAGGCGAACATAGAGAGCATGTCAGGTAGGAAATTGTTTTGGCAGCTGAAAGGTGAAGAAAAAAATCTGGAGAAGGATTGCTGTCATAAAAGGAAACAAAATAAAATAATGCTAAATATTTGAAAAAAAAATTATCGCCACACCTTTAAAATATGAAAAAAAAATTATCGCTATGCCCAAGATTTTCCGGCCGAAACAATAGAACAAAGCCCCTCCCCTTTCAAGTTAAATGGGCGGAAAAATTAGTAAGCTAGTAAGTAGGTTAGTTTTTGTTCTATGCTCTTCATATTCATACAGTCTTTGGCATTTTCAATATTTTTGGTAGAGCGCCTCTGATGAGTCTTGAATAGACGAAACGGGCATCAGGCGTAGCAAAATTTATTGTCTGGAACTTTGTTGTCATTTGTATTTCGAACACACGTGAAGGTTAGCACTGCTGGTGGAGTTTAAATTCCCCGAGGTTAGCCCGCTCCGGCACCAACACTTTTGATTTGGAGAATACATGAAAGCTTTAAATTATCCGTCTAAATTTCAAAATTGTCTAAACCCTAAGATTCTTCCTACCCCAGACAAAGGTTGAATATCTTAGTAATAATTTGGTTCCCCAGTTTGGTATTTTTGGTTATACTGTTCTATGCTCTTCATATTCATACAGTCTTTGGCATTTTCAATATTTTTGGTAGAGCGCCTCTGATGAGTCTTGAATAGACGAAACGGGCGTCAGGCGTAGCAAAATTTATTGTCTGGAACTTTGTTGTCATTTGTATTTTGCTACAAATTCGGCTATATATGAGGAGATGAACACAGACTTGGCGAAATAGATTTGGGATCTGTCCGACCGAATGGCGAAATAGATTTGGGATCTGTCCGACCGAATGGCAATTTTTTACCTCCTGTATTTTAAGCAAAAAAGTTTCCAAATTTTATGTCTGAACGAATCAAATTTTGTCTGACATTTGATTCAGCCAGACACACGTGTCTGTGACATGAAAGAGGTGTTAAAGTGAATATGAAATGAACATGATGAAAATGAATTGGAAGAAATTGGTGGTAAAATATACAAAGCCAATCGAGGATCATTGAGGATGGGATTTTTGAGTGTGACTGTAACAAGAGGCTCCCAAGAGCCTGAATCGCTCACCTGAACTACACAGATACATATATTTGTAGATATTATTGTGCTTAACCATATGTGATTTAAATTTATGAAATATCTTGGTTAGTTTTTAAGACATTGGGCTTAATAAGTGCAAAGTAATGAAGTAATGAACAACGGTAAATATTGACGCTTTAAGGGCCATAACTCCTAAAAGAAATGGTTCTACAGCTTTGACCTAATTACATGAATTGTAGATTTTGATGTGCTTAATCATATGCAATTTGAATTTTTGAAATATCTTGTATAGTTTTCAAGATATAGGGCTAAATAAGTGCAAAATTTTGAAAAAAATCCAGAAAAAGGGCAATAACTCCTATGTCGTTTGTTGGATCTTCCTGAAAATTTCAGAGCAGGTAGATCTTAAGATGCTAATCACTTTTGTCTCCCATCAGAATTTTGATATCTGTTACCGTTTTTGAGTTATTTGCAAAAAACTGTAATTTGACCCCTATGTTCTATTTTAAGCCATGGAGGCCATATTTTTTTAGGAATCAAAAATCCGAACGATAAAATTGTAGCATTAATGCTATTTAACAACTGTGCCAAGTTTGGTTGAAGTTGGATGTATGGTGTCAGACAAGTTAATCTTTGAAATTCAGGGTAAAAGTAATGAAAAATGGTAAATTTTGACGCTTTAAGGGCCATAACTCCTAAAAGAAATGGTTCTACAGCTTTGACCTAATTACATGAAATGTAGATCTTGATGTGCTTAATCATATGCAATTTGAATTTTTAAAATATCTTGTATAGTTTTCAAGATATAGGGCTAAAGAAGTGCAAAATTTTGAAAAAATCCAGAAAAAGGGCAATAACTCCTACATCGGTTGTTGGATCTTCTTGAAAATTTCAGGGCAGGTAGATCTTGAGGTGCTGATCACTTTTACCCTATGCCAGAATTTTGATATCTGTTACCGTTTTTGAGTTATTTGCAAAAAACTGCAATTTACCCCTATGTTCTATTTTTAGCCATGGCGGCCATGTTTTCAACGAATCAAAAATCCCCACGCTAGTTTTATACTACCTATGCTAATTAACAACTGTGCCAAATTTAAAAGCCATTGGACTTATGGTGTTAGAGGAGTTAACGTTTGAAAAATGTTAACGACGACGGACGACGGACGACGACGGACGACGGACGACGGACGACGACGGACGCCAAGTGATGGCAATAGCTCACATGGACCTTCGGTCCAGGTGAGCTAAAAAAGGGATGGGTAGGATCGAACAATGTGTGCCTCCTGTATGGAGATCCAACGGGTCGTACTCTTATCGAGACCTGTAGAAGGGATCTCACTATACGTGCAAGGAACGTGACTTTTTATTTACACGGTGAACAACTATGGTGTATGGTCATGTTCTCCGCATTATAGCCTTACGACCCCGGTATTCATAATCATGATAGGACTGCCCCGGGACTGACCCATCAACCACCTGTTGTAAACTTTCTTGTCGCTTTGTTGGCAGAGTGGTCTGGCCCGAGGCTAGGTTTGTGAACACTTCTTAGTTGAATTTTATCGCAAAGCTTTGCGGAATAGCGATGGTGTGGTCCTATTCGCTCCCAGAACCCACACCGGTATTACATACAAGAAATGTTTGTTGAACATGTGTGTTTTTGTTCCCAGTTTTTTGTTACTATTTTGTTTTAGAATAAATAATTTTAACATGTTTTGATAAAAAAAAATGTTTGGATATCAGGCCAAGGCCTATACAGGGTTGCCATGAGTCCTTGAAACCTGGAAAAACCCCTGAATTTTATTTGTCAGTTCAAGGTCCTGGAAAAGATGATAATGAGATATGGAATAAGTGTACACCACACAACCTACGATGAAGTTCTCTCTTATATTATCATGGTGTCATAGGAGGTATTGTTCCAAATCATTTTCGATATTTGTTCTTACTTGCAAAAAAAAGGGGAAAGTGTTATCAAATAATTTGAATTGTAAACAAACATGTTTGAAATGTAATATAAGTACGACAACTTTTATCACCTGCAGTTGTGCTGCATGCATGTACTTGTAGGTCCGTATAGAGGGTAATTTTCGCGGCGTACAAATTTTGCGATTTCATACCAAACGACTAAGTTTTTTTTTATGTGGACATTTATTGTCGCGATTTAATAAAATTCTCAATACAAATTTATGTTGATTTTATTTTACACTGATTTTTGATTTGGCGATAGAGTAATGGTCTCGAATTTAGCGAAAATTAGAACCTCGCGAAAATTTCTTGCTATACGGTACTCCTCCACTGCATTGGTGAACGGATAGATTATCCTCTTTGGAACACTAGTTGCACATTCAATATTATTAGAGTTTCTGAATTGATAAACTTAAAAAGATTACTCTAAAGATTACAAACACTACACAATGTCCTGAGTCATGTTAGATTATATATCAGTTTATGAGTCTAGTCTGCATGTAGGGCGTAGCATAGTCCACGACTGATGGTCTCAAGCTTCTGTGGTAGGTCCTTTATCCTAAGTATGTGAAAGTTGGTACAGTCCAATATCAATTTGCTGAGGTACTTTCTTTGAGGATTCTATGATTAATTTACATTACTTCCGGTTAAAATTCACAATCCAACGTTCATTTGGGTTTCGATCAGTAAGTAAAATTTAATGTTGTAAATATCGACTATAGTATTAATCTAGGTGTTACTTGAAGTTTGTGCTTTAATTTCATTTGCAGATACAATGGAACTAGTACCAGTGATTCCAAGGAACTTATCTCACCACAGACATCGAAGGGCAGCTGGGAATTATAAATTAGAACTCTTGATTTTTACGGATTACGCAATTTATAAACAGTAAGTATAAAGTTAAAGTTAATTCTAACAGCTCCCAGTCAGGCTTCTACTGAAAATGTATTAAGTGTTCAAATACAAAATAGTTAACTGTCGTTTACTGCAGTATTCGACAGGTTACTGTCTGTTAAACTGTATTCAGACTTGTAACTCTTAAACCCTTATACCGACAGTTCTAACCCATTACAGACCCCGGTATTTTTGTAGTGACTGAATGCAACAAAATTCCATGTAAGAATCTGTAAGGTTTATCATTCTCTAATGAATTAGACATATATCTTTGTTTCAAATTTCAGTTGGTACGATAAAAGCACAAAACCCACGGATACAGAGAAGGAAACTGATGCTTTGACAAATATAAGACAGTACTATGCATTTGTCTTAGTAGGGGTAAGAAAGCATGTATTTCTTGTGAATTTTTTTATCAATCATGAGTGTGACCTTTGACATTCAACAATGTAAAGAAAGAAGCAGAGGTACCAATTGGGTATCCGAATGTCAAAAGTCCGAAAGGACAGAGACAAAACAAGTGAAAACCAACAAGAACAGGACAAAAACAGACAATATGTAACACATGGAAACACAAAGAAAATCAGACGGAGAGTAAATTCTTGTAATAAGATATAAAAGGTAAAATTAATGTAGAAAAAATTACATTTTCTTAGCTATCTATAAAAGATATTTGAAAATCAGGATTTGTAAAATTATGCAAATAAACAAGAGACTCAATGGAGCCTGAATCGCTCACCTGGTCCTTAAACTATCATAAGTTATAAGGAGTCATCTGACAACTGAACCAATTATAACTTTTGAAAAGCAAAATGAGCTGAAGGTTAAGCAAGCGGCATATCTTCTCTATGTCCAACACTTTTCATTTTATAGGGTAAAAACATGGAAAAAACGCCCTTTTTACCTTTAAAGAGCCATTACTTCTATAAGGGGATATCCGACAACTTCCATTCAACGGAGACTTTTGTAGAGCGTAATGAGTTGAAAATTTAAGCAAGCAACATATTTCCTCTATCCGTACTACTTATCATTTTATAGGGCAAAAACAGGCCCAGACCTACACGATTGATTAAGGGGGTACAGAACACCTAAGGGAGAAAACTCTTTAATATCACTTGAACCTTTTTGTCAGGCTCATTAATTCAAAGAAATCAAGTCTCAACGATCAAAATATGAAATGTTGGAATTCTATAATGTTCAATGAAAATTTCCACTAATGGTTCGATTTTTGTAAAATTTTGCTATTGGATTTATTTTACTAAAGTACATTTTTTTCAAAACTTCAGGAAAATTAAACGACATAATGTTTTTTAGCCAAAGTGTTGGGTACCCCCTTAATACATTCATTTCTGATTGTTTTTATTATAGATGGATGGTATGTATAAGAACATACAGACTCTGAGCTTCACGATTGATATTGTTTTTGCAGGGATAGTTATTGCTCAGGTAAATTTATGACATTTAGTAAAAACATCTCTATATATCCATTTAAATCATTAAACATAATTAGTGGAATCAAACATAAAATGCCTACACTCCCAGAAAAAAAACACAATTTTTAAAGGCTTTTAGACAAACCCAAAAAAATTAAATGATTTGTTTTTGAAAAATTGAACTTCAGTTTAGATACATGTACATGAACATTTGTACTATTCTAGTTACTGTGATTTAATTGTTATTCCTTTGGTATCAATTGTCGTGGCTTTCGTGGGTGGCATTTACCCACGAAAATTGATACCCACGAAAAGAAAATTTCATATGAATTTGTATGCTGCAGTGTTAAAAACCACGAATTTTAGTATGCACGAACTGATCTTTTTTCATCCAACCACGAAAATAAATGAATCCATAAAATTTATTTTTTTTTCATTTGAATCTTTCATGTACTTATATACATGGTGATGGGTCTTTATAGTCGTGACTATAGGGGAATGCCCCTCTGCAGCGACTATTTTTAAAGTTAAAAACTGTTAAAAGACTTACTTTGTGCCATGGGTCGTTCAGCCCATGACACACCAGTATTATCTGCTCCAAAGTATCCTTTGTTATCGATGGATGCAGGATCCGTCTTCCAACACGAGGAGGTACTGGTCGGAATTCTGGAAGACCATGTACTTACTAAGGTATCTTTCTTTAAATATCTAGACACCTGCAGATTCTCCCTGGACGGAAACAATTAAAGTCGCGCCTGACCAAGTGGAGTCTTCATACGGTCTCAGTAACTTTAACTCCTGGATTCAGACAGCCACGGGCCTGCCAGGTCATGACCACGCCATGCTGTTCACAAGGTATATTTTAGCATTGAAATTGACTGGCTTTGTTAACTCACTATTGATGCAAATAGACAAACTATGTTGCAATTTAGTAAATATGGAAAATATGGAGTCTAATAACCATCCTAACAGCAATTATAAGCATAATTGGGCAGCATGGGACTAAAAGTTGAATTAAAGCCCGATTAAGGGCCTTTGTGGGTTTATCCCTATAGAAGGGTGGTTTCACATGTTGTTCACAAGGTATATTTTAGCATTGAAATTGACTGGCTTTTAACCCACTATAATTATATATCTTTATTCTCACAAACCATAAAAAAATAGTACAGAGATTAAGTATACAGTTAATACAAATATTATAAAACAATATACGAGTACAAAAGCAGAAATGGAGATACAGAGAGAAAACACAATAAACAATGATACCTTTTGGTCAATAAAGGAAAAAATGTATTAAATAGGCTACCCAGGAGAATTTATCTTTTTATTAATAATTCTACTATTGATACAAATAGACAAAAATATATTGCAATTGAGTAAATAGGGAGTCTAATGAGCATCCAAACAGCAAATATAAGCATGGAACTCAGAAATAATTATAGGTCCCAATTAAGGCATTTCGTGGCTTGTCCCCTTTAGCGGGATGGTTTAAGATGGCAACATGTGGAAGTAATAGACCTGTTGAACTCATACTTCCGGTTTCGAACCTGAACAATATGAACATTTCCTTCAATCTTTTCTCAGAAACCGTACATGTTAATTGAAAATTTGGCAGGAGGGGGTATTTTGACTATTTCAAAAGCAATTCTAGACCTGGCTAACTCGTATTTTCTTGTTTACTCCATAGTTTATATAATAACAGAAATATTGTATTTTAATATTAAGTAAAAAAAAACGGGATTAAAGAAACTTAGGCACATCTACACTAAAAGGCGAATGACCAAGAAAAGAAATTTGGTCAGTGCATGTACTACATGTACATTGTAGAGAAATGACATAACCGATCATTAAGTAATGGTGTCATTTTCACTTTGTTAACCGCGCAGATAACATCAAATTTCGTTGCAATCCGTCCAACAGAATTCACATTAAATGTAACCTATTTTCATCAATGAAGAGAAATTAGCATCCTGGTGCGACTTTTCATAATTTAATAATCCTCGCAATAATAAAAAAAAAGTATTAGTAAATTGGTTATGCATTTTTGATTGCCAAATCAGTCATGTTATTTAATAATTTTGGCACTTAAAAGTTTTCGTTAAAGTTATATATATTATAAATCGTAAAGTTAGTTATTTGTTCATTTTTCTTTTGAAACCAACCTTTATTTTGCAAAGTCATCTAGAAGATTGTTGCTTAGGGTGATATTGAATTTCTTGTTGATCGCGCCTTAACCCCTTGTTTTTTTTTCCGGGTACTTCAATAGTAAATTTGATCGCCCTGTATGGCCCCTTAGTGTATACATGATATAAGAGCGGTACAAAAGAAGATAAAAATTAAAACCAAATCAACATACATCATGTGTATGCTTAATTCAATCTGTTTTGAGGAAGGTTGGATCCAAAAAACTAGTTTAACCCCGCCACATTTTATATGTGCCTGTCCTAAGCCAGGAAACTTTGCCATAGCCTTGTTTGTCCTTGTCATTCTGTGTTAACTGTTTTATGTCAAGAATTGGGTCTTTCGTTGATGATTTAGGGATTGGTTTTGATACTTTTGTATTGTATTATAAGTCTGGGCCAATGCAAGACGGTAAGCAGTGACCTATGGTCATGTTGAAGACTGCTTGCTGTTTTCCGTTGTGATTTTTTGAATTGCTGTTTGTTTATGTTTGTTGTGTCACGTACACTTATTCCACATCTCAATATCGTTTATTGTAAGTTTAATCACGGGGTTAATCCCGGGTTATGATTATGTCGAGAGGCCTTAGTGGCTGAGTGGTCAATAGTGCTGGTTTTAATATCAATGTCAATGAAATACGTCGCAGCTGATAGTTCAAGTCCAGTTACGTAATTTACCTACCACAGTTTTATTCCCGTCCGTAACTGTCCGCTCTTTGTAAATGTAGGTCATAATGAAGGGTATCGACGTTTGAGTTTTTGTCGCCATATTGCCACAATATTAAAGTGAGATTTCTTAGGTTTTACTTATCTGTAATAGTCTTCGGCAATGCATGAAAGCTTATCAAAGACCTTAGAATATGAGGATTTAAATGAACCATCATTCACAATTATTGAAGTGGCGAGGTATTATGTATTACCCTTAGTTTTGTTCATCCGAATGTATCCAGATGATAACTTGAAAAAAAGTGTCAAGGGATTTGAATGAAATTTTGCATCACTGTTGAGTACAGTTAAATGAAGATCAAGATACATTTTCAGGATGTTCTGAAAAAAAAAATTGAAATTCATGTCCCGGATTCATGTAGCCTACTTTGAAAATATAAATTTCATTGCACCTTGAAATTTTCTTATCTAAGAAAGTTAACCCTACCTAAAGATAACTCAATATTTAAATTTCTTTTTTTTTAACTAGTCCAAAAATGGTTCACTTACCTTATTACCATGTATATTATTACGCCATATGATAAGACAATTCTTTGGTATCTTAAGGGGAATTGGATGCCCCCCCCGTCATATAACAAAATGACCAATATTCCATGTATTCTGAAAACCATTGAGATCCCCATCCTATAACCATATAAATTATTACTCCTTATGATAAAAAAAATCATTTGGTGATAGATAAGGTCATCCCCCACCCACTCAAACTACAAAATACTTACTTTTCTGAAAACCATTGAGATACCCGCCCTATAACCATGTATATATAATTACTCCTTATGATGAGACGCCATCATTTAATGTCCCATAAGATGCCCTAATTTGGAAATTCGGTGCACTTTCAATGGTGTCGGTAGCATTTAAACAAAAACCAATTTACAAGAAATTTCACTATCATCAACCTGAAAAATTGCCGGAATTCAACGTCGACCCGAGGTGAAGTTGTGTTATTGGTTGAAGTAGAAATTGTATTATGCTTGTTTTGTTGTGAGTTTTGTGGTCTATGGCTAACTGAATTTGTATTTCCCTTTATGACTAATAACTTTATATAACCGTTATATTGATGATGTCCTTTCACTAAACAATTCTCCATTTGGTGACTTTCTCCATCTCATATATCCCCAGGAGCTTGAGATAAAGGACACAACGGATTGTAGGAAGTCTGCTTCATATTTAGATCTACATATTGAAATTGACTCTCAAGGAAGACTTTCAACAAGGCTCTATGACAAACGTGATGACTTCAACTTTCCAATCGTCAACTTTCCCTTCTTGTGTAGCAACATTCCGTCCGCTCAATTGATTCGTTACTCCGTATGCAAATACGGGATTTCTATCTCTCAGATGAGCACAGATGTTGGTTTGACATAGAGTTTTGTAATGTCATCCTTTCCGGATTTGACCAACACTTAATCGATCTTTGGCAACGTGACGGGTGTGCTATAGCAAGCAGGAACTGCTTACTCTTCCGGAGCACCTGATTTCACTCTCGTTTCGACTTGCGTTGCTGAATGCGGTTTTGTTGTTATGTGTGTGTGTTTTATGTTGTTATTTGGTTTGTTTTGTTGTGATGATTTTTTGTCTGCCGGTTTTGTCTTTGTCTTCACGGTTTTATGATACTGATTACCCCTTTGGTACACCTTTGCTTCTTCCAGAGCTTGCGGGATTTACATCGATTTCCTTAGCAGAGCGACACGTCTGACTCAAAAATTGCTCACACAAGGTTATGTTGCTCCTCAGTTGCTGTCTTCACTCAAGAAATGTTACGGAAGACATCATGCACTTATAGACAAATATGGGATTTCGATCTCTCAGATGAGTGCAGATGTTGATTTTTCATAGGGTTTTGGTTTGTCTTCCTTTACCGGATTTGACACGCTGAATGGACTATTGGCAACGCGACTGGTGTGCTATAGCAAGCAGGAAATGCTTACTCTTCCAGAGCACCTGAGTTCACTCTTGTTTCGACTGAAGTTCGCGTTGTTGATTGATATTCAGTTATTCTGTGTTTCCATGTTTTACATGTTGTCTGTTTTTGTCCTGTTCTTGTTGGTGTTTACTGGTTTTGTCTCTGTCCTTTTGGACTTTTGACATTCGGATACCCCATTGGTACCTCTGCTTCTTTCGAAAGCCCCATTGGTCATTGTTTCATATTAAAAAAAATTGTTTTCTTACAGATATGATTTAACATCTAGTGGTTCAGCGGCGATTGCAGGTAGGTAACAACTTTAAAAATCTTAATTCGAAATACTAGAATAGGGGTTACTGTGAGTGCATTTATTTCTAACATTAATTTTGTCAGCGCTGGGCGGCGTTTGTAATGGGTTTGTCAAACGCTTACTCATGACAAACAAATACAGCGTTTGCTTAACCTTTGTTACCTTTGTTGAACTTGTCTAACCTCAATGAATGTAAACAAAACTTTTCATTAAAAGAGGAAATAAACATGTGCTTGGCAATAAATTTAGAAATAAATATAGCGTTGAGCTACAAACGCAGTGAACATGGTCTTTAGCGATTGCATCGTTTGTACAAACGCTGTCAGCGCTGGGAGGTAATTAGTAGAAACAAATGTGAAACTTGACTACGCGCGTAACCGTTTGTACCGTTTGTGTTAGAAACAAATGCACTCTGTGTTTATCAATATTTTCCACACAAAAATTATATTAGCAGGTTAATCTTTTCCTAATAGTTGTTGTTAAGGAGTACTCCACCTAAGAATCATGCAAAATTGAAGAAAAGTGATTCATCGATAAAAAGGCTACAGTGGTTCATTTTTAACAAAAGATAGTTCAAAGTATACAAAATAAGAAATAAATAACAATTTGCTCATAACTGTCTGGTCCTGGGAGATATCTTGCCATTTTGTTACAATGGTTTCTATTGAAATTATTTACAGTTTTAAGAGTTATCTCCCTTTCTTACAATTTTCCACTGCATTCTATATATTTTTGTCTCTCAGGACCAACGCTTGTTTGGAAAAAGAGTACAAAACATCGAATCAAGGTCCTAGTAGGACTAACATATCAAAAATAAAGAGGTATAGGCTTTCCACACATGAATCGCTTTTTGCATGGTTCTTATAAAAAGTGGTACTTAATTGTTAATTTCTTTGTTTTGTATTTTCGTTGCATTACAAACAGGTGTTCACATGCAGCATTTGCATGTGTAATTGCTTTAAACACTTTTATTGTCTTGTTACTTTTATTTTATTTTATTGTAAAACAAAATTATTTCAATCGGTGTGAGAGGTACGAAAGTGTGAGTGAAAGAGTTTGATATTATACATTGAATGTTTCAAATTTGATTATATATGCCCTAGCGGGCCAATGATTGGCGAAATAAAATACATTATACTTTATTTATTGTCACTATGTATATATGTTTATTCCTTTACCGTTTCTAGAAGGGCAGTAGGAGTTCGGATTCGCTTGTCCCGCCATTGGCGGACAGAGGGGTATTCCGGGAATTGGAACATCCTCCTTTTCTTCATAAAAGTTTGTTACTTCAAACTTTAAGATTTTTCGGTAAAATCTACCTTGACATCCCTCATCTCTTTTGTCCTCAATGAACTCCTGTGCCCTCAATGAAGTTTAAATTATTTCTAGGAAAATTTGTAGTTCCTCTGTCCTTTCTGGCCTCATTTTTTGATTTTTCAGGACTTGCCTATTTAAGTGTTGTCTGTACATCCAGTAGCCAGTCGATAGTAGAAGACAGATTTAACTTTTTCATTATTACAATAGCTGCACACGAACTTGGTCACGGGTATGTAAAATCGAAGCTAGGGTTATTTGTTAAAATGTTTTTTCACCATATATCCGAACCTACGGTATGTGTACTTTGTTATGCAAATTTGGTTTTTTATTTATTTTAAACCTGAAATAAATAAATCTTAACACAAAATTAGTTAGGAGTACAAAACCTTTTTGAGTTATTGAAAAGTGAGGTTTGAAGTGTAAAAGATTATATCTATTATTAATCAAATTTTAAATTCATTGATTAAAATTTCCTTTTTTACCTTTGAATTTAATTGTAAAAATGTTTTAGAAAGATATAATGATAGTAGACTTCAATTCACATTTGTATTCCCGTCCTCCTTCAAGGGGAAATTCTAACACCTTCAATTTTCACTCTTTAGTTTAAGCGCACAACATGATGGTGAAGGAAACAACTGTGCTCTAGCTCATGCTTACATTATGGCTGCATCAAACGGCCCACAAACAAGTGCTTCAACTGCAAATCATCCGTGGATATTCTCAACCTGTTCAACTGTCTACTTTGCATCGTATATTAACTCGTTAGAGGCGTAAGTTTTTATGCCCCATCTACCAAAGAAGGGGGAAATATAGTGTTCGGGTCTGTTCGTCCGTCCTTTATTGCACGCCGTTCTCGTCAAAAGTATGATTTAAATCTAAGATATTTTACACACTCAAAATTCTGAAATACACGCTCAAAATTTTGAAATACATACCCAAAATTAAGATTCACACTCAAACTTGTACAAACTACACACTCAAAAGAAAAAAATATACATTCAAATTAATAAGAATTACACTCAAAATGTTGCTCTAAATTGCGCTCAAATTTGACTGTGTTTGCACTCAAAATTGTGCGCATTGTTTTCGCGCAGAGCTCATGAATATTCATATGTCATGGGTTCCTCGATGTTTGAATTGCATTCGGAACACTGATTCTGCATTGTCCCATACCGGTGGATAAAGGTTATAACAAACTACCGAACTTGAATGATCAATCTCATTGTCCACAGAAAATGACAAAAACAAATCAGTCATACCAAAGAATTGGTGGATCGCAATGGTCCTGACTTGGTACAGGCATTTCAAACGAAATGGTGGGTTAAATCAGGTTTAATGGCGCCAAACATCCTTCTTCCATTGCGATCTAGGATCCTGTAATGACCATAGAACACAACATAGTTGTTAGACACAATAGGGATATTGAGGTGATCATCTCAGTACAGCAGACCAGTCAAACACTAATTAAAACAATTAATCACCATATCTTTCAACCCAATTTTGAACTTTTCTACTTGTGGCTGATATCGAAGAAAGAATATTTTAAGGGATCGTATGAGACGTATTTTCTTATAGCCCTCCTTCAAAGTCGGTTACGAAGAAATCGGTGTCTGATAAAAAAATCTGTGAAATGTGTGCAAGCTCTGGCATATCGAATAAGTTGTGAAATATAAACACCGTATGCAGGGGAAGTAGGTATATTGCTCTGTAGATTAGGAAAATTAATAATTTGAAAAATTAGAATCGTCTCTTTTATCGTAAATTTTTGTACTGAGATGACCACCTGGGTCAAATTCGAGGTGCAACTCCAAGCACGACGTGAAGCTATTTGATTCGGTGATCTCTTTAATCTCCAATTTTGGAGGATATATCGAAGGAATCCATTTACCAAATGAAGTGGATGTAAAAGTTGTACTCTACTTTCATAGACATTCAACAATGACTGGAAAAACTCGAGAAGATCCTCTGTATCGTTGATAGACATTATTGGACTTAATTTATTTATCACTTCCGGTTAAAGATTTGATTGTAAAACTCCTAAAAACAAAGATGATATAATTATTCATGAGCTCTGCGCGAAAACAATGCGCATAATTTTGAGTGCATACACAGACAGATTTGAGTGCAAACGCAGTCAAATTTGAGTGTGAACTTTGAGCAACATTTTGAGCGTAATTTTTTATTATCTTTGATTGTGGGTTTGATTTTTTTGAGTGTGTAGTTTGTACAAGTTTGAGTGTGAATTTTTATTTTGAGTGTGTATTTCAGAATTTTGAGTGTGTAAAATAACTTATATTTGAAACATACTTTTGACGAGAACGGCGTGCCATAGCCCCTCCCAAATGTTGTAAGATTGGGGATAATGTCCTTTGGACATATTCTTGTTTATTATTATGTTTTTTCATTTGTATTGGGGAAATATTATCAATCAACTGGTGCTGGAGTATCAATATGCCGTTCGCGTTCGAATTCAATTCTAAGAGCATGTGGTATAACATTCGTTGGGTGGTTAGCTTCAAGGGCAAAAAAAACATGCTTGACGGTGCAGAACGGAGCAAGGTAATTTACACTTCAATGAGAAAAAGCCATTCATGTCCTCTACTTATACCTATCGTTATAAAATTCCCTTTTCTTTTGACTATTTTTTTTTCAAAATTTGACTATTCTCACATTCCTTGTGACGTTTTATTGCCTGGTACTTTCTTAACCTCACATTCGATTGGACGACTTATAAACACGAATATTTTTTTAAGATAAGATGAAAACTACTGAATTTCAAGAAATTTTGCAATTCTTCCGATTTATTTTTTTCGTTGTCTATTTAAATAAAACATGAACAACTCTCTGTTAAAAATACTAGATATAGAAATTTCTTAAATACCCCTTTTTCCATGTTTTCTTTGTTTCAATGTTTTTTAAATTTCCTATTCACTTGTATCTGCCCTTATTATTATGTCTTTAACTTTAACCTATTTCAGATCCAACAACAACTGCATGAAGGCGCTGAGTGCTGGCTTTGATCCAACAAAACAATATCTATATAATAAAGTTTAAAAATAACTTTCTGAAATAATTTCAACCTCAAGATGGACAAGCCATTTTTCATATGATTTGACTTATTCTCGTTTAACAAGTAGTTACAATGTCCAATTTCACAAACTGCTTGCAATATTTCAGATCAAACAACAACTGCATGAAGACGCTGAGTGCAGGCTTTGACCCCACGGGACAGACTCCGTATGACCAAAACCTACCGGGACAAATTTACTCCGCAGATCAGCAATGTCAGCAAATCCAAGAAAACTCGTATTTTTGCAATGTAAATATAATTTAAGTAGTAGTCCACCTAAGAATCATGTAAAATTGAAGAAATTCATCGATAAAAAGGCTACAGTGGTTTATCTTAAACGAAAGATAGTTCAAAGTATATAAAATAAGAAATAAATAATATTTTGCTCATAACTGCCTGGTCCTGGGAGAAATCTCGCCATTTTGTTACAATGGTTTCTATTGAAATTATTGACAGTTTAAAGAGTTATCTCCCTTTCTTACATTTTTCCAATGCATTCTATATTTATTTTTTTTCTCTCAGGACCAGGGCTAGTAAAAATCGCACAAAAGATCAAAGCAGGGTGCTAGCAGGAGTAACATATCAAGAATAAATTGGTGTAGGCTTTTCACCGTAGAATCGCTCTTTGCGTATTCTTATAAGAAGTGGTACTAAAGTCATTGTTTGGAATAAATAAGGAGGAGCATTCTTTCATACATTTTGAAATTATATTAACAATTTCTTAAGAATATGTAAACACCGAAAAGAATTTAATAGATTTGTAAAATGATATATGTTTAATTTACTTTCACAGTTTTTTAATGAATTTACTGATCTTAACTTTTTTAAAGGTAAGAATTGTGAATATATATTTTTGTAGGATAGGTATTACAATGATTTTTCTACCTTGTGTTCTGTTATGTATTGCGCCGGGACATCGGGAAATGGATTATGTTATCCAAACATTGCCGGTGAAGGAACGCACTGTGGAGTTGGAAAGGTATTTGCTTAATATGTATGAGTTATGTTTCTTTTTAATAGAAAATAAAGAGATGTGGAATAAGTGTACGCGACACAGCCCACAATTAAACGGCAACAATAGTTTTCAATCTAAGAATAGACCCGCAGCAGCACTAAGCTTGTCGCTAAAAGTCCACTAAAGAGCGCTCAGAAACCTGACGTCGGGTCAAGTCGCTTTGCCCACAAAGCGACTTGGATGTGTGCCCCGGGTGGTTGAATGAGACAGCCCTGACATCAAGAGATGTGGGGTCGTCAGGCGATAATGCGGAAAACCTGACCGCAAACCATAGTAGTGCACCGTGTTGGGAAAAATATCATGTTCCTCGCAAGTTAAAGAACCCTGCTGCAGGTCTCGGTAAGAGAAGGACCTGTAGGATCCCAATGCAGGAGGCTAAATTTCCCGTCCCTACTAATCACTCCTTTTGCCAGTGGCAGTCAAAACTCTCCTACCCGATTGGCCTTGTGTATCTTTTCCTCCACTTCATCATCATTTCATGTTCATTGTATCAACACTTTCATGTTCATCTCCCGGATATAGCCGAAATCGCGCTGCTTGGGAGTAAAGCAATAACTAACTAACTAACCCTTTACACTAACCTGGACCGGATCCAATTAAAGGGGTGCACAAATTTGGCGGGGAATATAAAGGAAATAATTGAAGCATGACCAAAGTCCCCCCAACAAGTCAGTGGCCCCCTTTTGAAATTTCTGTGTCAACCACTTCTTACACAGCAAAAAATGGAACATATGATAAACATAAGGTTCTTTTGCCTATCTATGGGGAATATTATGGAAAGTCCATCATATGTTTATTTTTATTGACATAGCTACACAAAAATGTACATAACATAAAATATGTTTTAAAAATGGAAAAGCGATTCTAAAGAATATTCAATATGCATTACATTTTTAAATTTGTAATGTGTTTGTTATCATGTGTTTGCCATTTTTTTTTACATTCTGATTTAAACGTATGTTGACCATGAAGGCACCAAACGTAAAGTGGACTTATTTTCATAAAAATACATTAAACGTATGAAGACCTGTTGGTTATGTCTTCTGTGTACACTGTACACAAGCTTGTTTTTAAGAATAATCAACAAGCAAGATTGAAAAAGACATTAATGTTAAAAGAAACTGTTCTCTGTTTCTGTAATATATTTTAAATACAATAAATGTCAATGATTACCATTCTCTGCAGTCGATTTTTGGCAGGATTTCATGAAAAATGCAGGTATTAAAATGGTGAATGTCGGGCGAGTGGTCGGGCTTCGTGCAGGCGGGGAAGAAATTTTCGTAAGTTTTCTCAGCAACTAATTTTCACATCCACTTGATATTAGGTATACAGCATCAGGATGGGGTCCTATAACGTGGGATTTGTTTCCAGGTCTGTTGCTCGCCTTCCTCCTTCTAAACGAAATCCGGCCATTTTTGACTTTGACACATTTTTAAATTAAACAATTACTTAATTACCTTTCATTATATTGTAGTGGTGTAAATCAGGCCTTTGTGTCAGTGATCCCAATGCACCTCTTGGAGACGGTAAGTGCTAATATCTACAGCATCAATCAAAGTACCGTTAGTACTGATATCACTCGGATGTCAGAATGTTTCCTATGTTAGCGTATGCTGATTTACCAATGTTAATACTCCAAATGCACTTCTTGAAGACGGTAAGTGCTAATATCTACAGTATTAATCAAAGTACCGTTGGTACTGATAACTCGGAGGTCAGAATGTTTCCTATGTTAGCGTATGCTGATTTACCAATGTTAATACTCCAAATGCACTTCTTGAAGACAATAGGTGCTAAAACCTACAGCATTAATCAAAGTTATGTTGGTACTGATAACTCGGAGGTCAGAATGTTTCTTATGTTAGTGTATGCTGATTTACAAAATCTAAATGCTTATACCTATAGCGATAGAATTTGAAAATAAGTAGAAAGGTTGGTTCTGAATCACTGAAATTCATTTTTTGTTGTTCTTTCATTTTGAAACGACGATTTGAAAAAGCTCCCTATGGATACTGTTGATAAAAATCTAAAGCTTTAAGTTACCTGTTATGGTTGATTTCACTTACAGATTTTACAAATAGTTATATATGCTTATTATAACAGTTATTTGCCAATTAATTCTTCACATTTAGATTAGTAGTTAAGTGTGTAATATCCAATATTCAGCTTACGTCATGCTTAGACCTTTTTGTAGCTTTATTATACATCGTCATTTAGCAGTTATGTTTGTCATTTTAAAGTAAATATAGATAAAAATATCTGAACCGTACAGTTCTGAATGAGGATGAATATGAGTGTGAAACTCGGGAGGGGGGAGGCTACTACCTAGGATTAAGGGTATACCTATATCGTTGGCCTGCTCTGAAGTGGACCCTTTTAGCATCAAGAATATTTCATAAAACAAACCCTGTTATACCAGTGGACATTGTATACCATCAATGTAATAACCATGACCAATAAGCTTTTATTTATATATGTTTTCTGAATATATTGTCGTTCAGAGTTAATTCGCAGATGAAAGAATTTAGCTCAAATATACCAGGAGCTACCACTTTTAGAAGCTTTCTAATGTCAAACTTCACTTCTATCTAATTTAACTAATAGAACTCGTTAACTTAAACATATTTGTAACGCTGTTGGTAACTGCTTGGAAGAATTTAAAACATTGTTCTTTATCTTGGTGCCTGAAAAATCAGACCCTATATTGCGGCACACTCATTCCATTGATTGTATAGGATGTAGCCCCCGGGTTTGAAACATGATAGAGTGTTAGCAGAAAAAAAGAAATTTATATGACGACATGTTTGTTTACATAAACCAAAAAACAGCAAGAGTAATAGGTGAAAAATTGAGAGGTCAAATGACGAAGATATAAAACAGAAAACGAATAATGGCCCAAGAGAATCACAAAGCATTACGGTAGTTAAAGAGAACAGACATTTGAGATTTACACCATTTGTACCAGGAACTGATCAGATTTCGACGTACAAACATTTTGAGAATTGGCTGGAATACATTTAAAGGAAATTAAGATGTTGTTGAATTTCATTTATGGAAAAAGATATAACATTTACTTTTTTTAAAATAATTTGTTTAATTTAATTTAAATAAAGGTAATAACAAAACTACCAATGATCAATCTCATAGTCCAGAGAAAATGACAAAAACGAATCAGTCATACCGGAGAATTTGTGGATCGCAATGGTCCTGACTTGGCACAGGCATTTCAAACGAAATGGTGGGTTAAACCAGGTTTTATGGCACCAAACCTCACTCCTCCATTGCGATCTTCAAGTCCATAATAAACATAGTTACATAGAATAGTGTGACACTGTAAAATTTTCTTGGAATTGGGTATTATAAGTCGAACATAATAGGACATGTAGGATATGAAAATTATCATGAACAAAATACAGAAGCTTTTGTCTGGAACTTGGTTGTAATTTTCATTTGAGAGAAACACAAAACCAGAAGAAATTAAGATCGCAATGGTCCTGATTTGGTACAGGCACTTCCAAAGAGGTGGTGGGTTAAACCAGGTTTTATGGCACCAAACCTCCCTCTTCCATTGCGATCTTAGAATCCATCCGGTAATGACCATAGAACGCAACATAGTTGTGAGACACAATAGGGATATTGAGGTGATCCTCTCAGTACAGGAGAAGTAGGTATATTGCTCTGTAGATTAGGAAAATTAATAATTTGAAAATTAAAATTGTTTCGTTTATCGTAAATTTTTGTATTGAGATGACCACCTGGGTCAAAGAAGAAACACTAAGTGGTAGGAAATGCTTTGGAATGTAAGGACTGCAGCGATACGATAGAAAGGTTTAAAATAGCTTTAAAAAAACTGTGGTTTTATTTATTATTCGTTGGGTATAAATTTTCCTTGGTTTTCGTGGGCGGCCTTGACCACGAAATTAAATCACATCGATGACAAATAACGATAAACAGTAAACCGATGAAAAAAAATTGACAAACAAAATAAATGGTTTCCCCTCAACACCGACGTGTGAGCAAACAAAGAAAGTTTATTGCCCCCCAACATTATAAGCGCAGAAGTGAACAAAGGAAAGTTATGTGACCTCTGAAAACAGGCGTAAAAGCAGGCAAGAGGAATGTATCCTCGCCCCGTAAAACATGCACAGGAGGGGGATTAAATTAATGGGGGACGAAATAGACTATCATGAAGAATAAGAGAGAAAGACAAAATTGTGTTTCTCATAAGTGACAAGGAAACAGAGACACCATATACAACAATATTATGAAAACTTTGGTAAAGTGAAATTTAGATATACTATCTAGTGACTTTGATTTTAATGTTTGATTCTGTTTCTGTTTAAATTAGGGCGGAATATTATATCCATTATTCCGCAAACGTCATTGTTAAACCTCAAGATAACTTTCATCGTTACGTAGTTGCATAATTGCAATCAAACTGTAGTAGGTTAAGTCATTAATATATATTAATCTGGACCGTACAGTTTTGATTCGTTCTTTCAAGGCAAAATAATGTTGTTGTTTTTTATTTTTTTTATTTTAGCTGCCTGTCTCTATGGCGATTCTAAAGAGATCGTCATTAATGGCTTAACTTGTGCTCAAGCAGTCGCCCAGAACAAGGAATTTTTCTGCCAGTATGTTTGGCTTAGTTGTTGCTCTTCTTGCTCTGGTCAGCCAATTAGTCCCAATAGACAATGTGCCCGTGCTAATGGTGCAGGATGGGAATTCTGCAGGGTAGTGTATATTGTTTTGTTTCTTGATATTATTTTGTTACTACTTGTAATGAAAATCTCTTATTTTAATTAATCAACATCTTTTATTATTCTGTTGGGTCAATACTTTCAATAAGCTTTTAAATGGAAAATCTTTGTGAAGTTTATATTGGTTACCTTTAGTCATGTTAGTAGAGACCATATCATAAACTAAGTTTAAGCGGAATTTTTTTTGTGAATTTTATAGTGGCTACCTATAGTAGAGACAATATCATAAACTAATCTAGTTTGATAAATCTAAACTAGACCAAACCTATATGAAGATTTGTTTTTAGTTTGGATACAGAAATGGTGATTATTCCACAATTTGTCAGACCCTTTGGTGTAAAGTTACTGGTTCCAGCACATGTTCAGGAGCTGGCCCTGCCGCAGATTATACACAGTGTGGAAATAAAAAGGTATGAAATATATAATTGCGTTGTTCTTAATAAAGGTAATAACAAAACTACCGAACTTGAATGATCAATCTCATAGTCCAGAGAAAATGACAAAAACGAATCAGTCATACCGGAGAATTGGTGGATCGCAATGGTCGCAATCTACACCTACAAACATTTTATCACTAGAGCTCGTGGTAAAATATATCTGGATGTAATTCATCCTATGGAGCTGTTAATACCACTGCCTACACAAAGTGTTGATTTAAGAAGGCGGGAAATAAATGGGTTGTCCTTAACATAAGTTGTGTTGAAATTTCATGAAATTTCGTAACCAGGCCTCGCCTTTAAAGTATTAGATTTTTGTTCACAATGTCGAAGCTCTTCATTTGAGAACCTGTTCTGGTTACAACATTTTCAGATAAAAGGTTACGGAATCAAATATGTTGTTTCTTAAGTTTGACGTGACTTTCTGCAAAGGAAATCGATGCAAGTCCTGCATTACTATTAAATAAGTTACTGCTTTAAATCTGGTAATTATACGCTATCTAGAAATAGAAAAAGGTAACAAATCAGTGTATTGTTCTCAGGTTGTCTATCCCAAGTTCTTGAAACATAATACTGTCAGACGCTTTGGTAATGGTGCTGTAAAGTTGTAGTATCTTATAAATAGTTCTCATGATCCGATAATTCTGCCGTTTATATATTCCTAGTGGAAACACAACTATTGTTATATACCCACTCGTAATTAAAGTTAATAACAAACAGGTTTTATGGCGCCAAACCTCCCTCTTCCATTGCGATGTTAGGATCCGGTAACGACCATAGAACACAACGTAGTTGTGAGACACAATATGGATATTGAGGTGATCATCTCAGTACATGAGGCCAGTCAAACACTAATTTAAACAATTAACCACCATATCTTTTAACTCAATTCTGTACTTTTCTACTAGTGGCTGATAACAAAGAAAGAATTTTTTTAGGGATCATATGAGACGTATTTTCTTATAGCCCTGCTCCAAAAGTCGGTCACGAAGAAATGGGTGTCTAACACCGTATGCAGGGGAAGTAGGTATATTGCTCTGTAGATTAGGAAAATTAATAATTTGGAAATTAAAATCGTCTCTTTTATCGTAAATGTTTGTACTGAGATGACCACCTGGGTCAAATTTCGATGTGCAAATTCAAGAAAGACGTGAAGCAATTTGATTCTGTGGTCTCTTTAATCTCCAATTCTGGATGATATATTGAAGGAATCCATCTACCAAATGAAGTGTTATTTACAGAAAGGACATCATCAATATATCTGAATGTAAGATTAAATGACCTTGCCTCTTTCATCTTCATGTTCTTTATGAGTCCCTGAAGAAATTCAGTCGGGTAAGAGTATAAAAGCAATATTCAGCGAGGAGAGGAGCACAGTTTCTGCCCATTGGAATGCTGATTTGTTGTTGAAAAATCTCTCCTCCGCAGGTGAAAAATATGTTGTCAATGAGGAAATCAAGCATACTGCAAACTTGTCCAGTGTGTAACAAATTTTATCTTTCAAAGATGTTTTGGAAAAGAATGTAGAGTTATGACCCTAAACAACAAAATTCCTAGAGTTTGAAAAGGCTTTTTAGAGAAGTTTTTTCAGGCGACATTTTAGTTTTTCGTGTGGCAAGGTAGTGTATAAAGTTGAAAAATCGAACGCTTTCAAAGAATGAACCTCAGAAAAGGATCTAGATCTAACAAATCTTTTGAGTTCTTCAAAATCCACATATGGTTGATTCCACTACGATTATAAATAGTGTCGCAGTATGCTTGTTGACCTTCTTTGACAGCAGACAAGATTTTTGTTAAATGAACGGACAGCTCTGTAGTTGAACATGATGAAGATCCAGCTATATACCTTTCTTTGTACGGATTTTTGTGAAGTTAAGGTATAATCCAGTACAAATATGGTAACTCTTTATGTTTCTCTTTCATTTGAATATTGAAAGAGGACACAAAAGAGCTATGGTTGGCTATGATTTCATCTTTGTTAAATGTAGTCCGTTTCTATGTAGCACAATCGGAAGTATTACCATCAATGCCTAGTTCTTTTATTAGACAATTGTAATAATGTGCTTTACTTACGAAAACTATATTATTGGAAACCTTGTCAGCTGGCGTGACAACATACCTGTCATGAAAAGAGAACTTACAGTACAATTTTTGATTTATGTTTACTGATTTTGTCTTTGTCCCGTAGGATTTTAGACATTTGAATGCTTCATTGGCACGTCCCTGCTTCTTTGAAATATTTTATCTTCTGTTGTAGTGGTGTTTATCTGGTGTGTGTACATCTGATTCTAATGCTCCTGCTGGCGATGGTAAGAATTAAATCTTTTCATTTCTATTTCTATTTATCACCACACTATCTTAGGTATGGTTATTTTTTTGAAAGCATGGACATGACAAATAACCTATAATCAAACATGGTTTCCGAGCATATATGCCTTTTTCTGTGTTTTCAGTAGATCACAATATTACCTAAAAACATTGTACTTAGTTATATTGAAATGTAATTTAATTTTCACCATGAACTAACAGTTGACAAGTTGACACTGCTCAACGGTAAAACTATCAACTAATTGCTAGTACAAATGAATCAAAAGTCCAAGAGTTGTTGTCATCATTTTTTCCACTGATATTAATCTATAATATAATCTGTTGATTCGAAATTATAACATTTTAACAGAAAGCTGCCTTTACGGTGATCGAACAGGTGTCATTTTCTCAAATGGTTGGTCTTGTCAAGATATGGTTCGTCAAGCACCAGGATACTGCTCTCAAGTTCTTCAAACATGTTGTGCCTCGTGTGGACCGCCTACTACCACTTCAACTACAACTGCAGCTACAACACTTTTTACAACTACACCCTCTACAACTGAGGCAACTACAACGACTCCTATGTCCACAGAAGGAACTACTACCCCATCTACAACAACAACCCAAGGACAGCCAATCAGTCCTGTTCAGCAATGTATCAATGTTAAAGGTGGAGGATGGGAATTCTGCAGGGTAGTTGATTTTGTTTTGTTTTCTTGTTTTTCTGTAGGGTCTATACTTTTTTTCAGCTTTTTAAAGGAAAATTCTTTGTGAAATTTATAGTGATTGCTTTTTAAGCATTTTAATATTTAATCAAACATTTGTAAATTAACAATACTATATTCATTACTACCTTGCTTATTATATTTACGCCTTTTGGAGTGAATTTTTAATAAGGAAGGTTTATTCAGGTTTTTGACATGAGATATTTGGGAGAAGCAAAATGTGAAGTTAGTGTAGTTGTTTCACAATCTTATTTGAATTTTTAAGTTTAACCCCAACGAATTCTATACAAGTATATGTTTTTAGTTTGGATACAGAAATGGTGATTATTCCACAATTTGTCAGACCCTTTGGTGTAAAGTAACTGGTTCCAGCACATGTCATGGAGCTGGTCGTGCCGCAGATTATACACAGTGTGGAAATAAAAAGGTATGGAATATATTATTGCGTTGTTCTTTAACTGCCCTCACAAACATTTTATCACTAGAGCTCGTGGTATAATATATCTGGATGTAGTTTCATGCTACGGATCTGGTAATAATACTGACTACACATAGTGTTGATTTAAGAAGGTGAGAAATGTGTGGGTTGTCCTTAACTTAAGTTTTGTCTAACCTTCATGAAATTAAAAACCAGGCCTCGTGTTTAAAGTGTCATATTTTTGTTCACAATGTTGATGCTCTTCATTTGAGAACCTGTTTTGGAGACAAGATTTTCAGATTAAAGGTTTGGGAATCAAATGTGTTGTTTCTTAAATTCTTCTTCCCCTCTTGACATTTAAAGTTAGACGTTACTTTCTGCAAAGCAAATAGAAGCAAACCCAGCAATACTATCATATAAGTAACTGCTTTAAATCTGGTAATTATACGCTACCTGGAAATAGAAAAAGGTAAAAGATCAGTGTAATCTTCTCAGGTTGTTTATCCCAAGTTCTTGAAACATAATACTGTCAGACGCTTCGGTAATGTTGCTGCAAAGTTGTAATATCTTATAGATAGTTGTGGTAATTCTGCCGTTTATATATTCCCAGTGGAAACACAACTATTGTTATATCCCCACTCGTAAGCAGGCTTCCCACAGATAGGTGTTAGTTTCCCAAATTTGGCTAGGGTTGAAATATGGAAAATTTTTAAAAAATCTATTGCTATGGTTGCCTTATATTAAGATATATATTTTTATTGGAAAAAAATGTGGTTTTTGGCACTTTCCCAAAATTATGATACATAATTTAGTGTTGCTAGCTTTATATGTAAACAACATGATGGTTACAAAGGGAAACTAGGACTGGTATTTTAAGGAAAATATTTAAGTTCTAAAATATCTTTTATGGTCGTTAAAATTGAGAAAAATCAAAACGGCGATGACCCAGGTTGAGGCCATTTTTCTCAAAATTAAACATCAGTTCCACAGGTAACTGTGATGAAATGTCAACATACTTGGGAAGAACAGTGTTCAAATTTCATGCAAAAAGTCTGTTGACACTGTATGTTCAGGTTTTTTGAAGCAAATCATTGCTGTTTCAATGGCAACAGTGTAATGCAAAATTTCTTTTTTATACCTAACGACCCCATTTTCTCAAAGTTTGTTTATTTTTGAACCACTTAATGTAAACAAGTAGCTATGCAAGAACAACAGTTGAATCACTACAGATATTTAAGTAAAGGGGGTCCTGTCCCATTAGAAAAAGCAGGGCTATCTGCGGAGCGCTGGCTAAGAGACGGGGATATATTGCAATTACCTTGTCCGACTGTGTGTCCGTCTGTCTGTCTGTTGGTCTGGTAACACAACTATTGTTGATTTTAAAGTAAGCACCACCTTGATATATATCTGTAGGTTGGGAAACAGGAAAAAAAATGTTCTTTAATATAACACCTGTAAACTTACAGTACATTTTTTCTTTAATATTTTCTGATTTTGTCTTTGCCCTTTAGGATTTTTGACATTTGAATGCTTCATTGGTAGATCCCTGCTTTGAAATATCTTATCTTCTGTTGTAGTGGTGTTTATCTGGTGTGTGTACATCTGATTCTAATGCTCCTGCTGGCAATGGTAAGAATTAAATCATTTTATTTGTACTTCTTTTTATCACCACACTATTTTGGGTGTGGTTATTTTATTGAAAGCATGGACATGACAAATAACCTATAATCAAAAATGGTTTCCGAGCATATATGTCTTTCCCTGCGTTTTCAGTAGATCACAATATTACACAAAAAAATTGTACTTAGTTATATTGAAATGTAATTTAATTTTCACAATGAACTAACAGTTGACAAGTTAACACTGATCAACGGTAAAACTATCAACTAATTGCTAGTACAATTGAATCAAAAGTCCAAGAGTTGTTGTCATCATTTTTTCCACTGATATTAATCTATAATATAATCTGTTGATTCCAAATTATAACATTTTAACAGAAAGCTGCCTTTACGGTGATCGAACAGGTGTCATTTTCTCAAATGGTTGGTCTTGTCAAGATATGGTTCGTCAAGCACCAGGATACTGCTCTCAAGTTCTTCAAACATGTTGTGCCTCGTGTGGACCGCCTACTACCACTTCAACTACAACTGCAGCTACAACACTTTTTACAACTAGTGCAGTGACAACAACACCCTCTACAACTGAGGCAACTACAACGACTCCTTTATCCACAGAAGGAACTACTACCCTGTCTACAACAACAACCCAAGGACAGCCAATCAGTCCTGTTCAGCAATGTATCAATGTTAAAGGTGGAGGATGGGAATTCTGCAGGGTAGTGGATTTTGTTTTGTTTTCTTGTTTTTCTCTAGGGTCTATACTTTCTTTAAGCTTTTTAAAGGAAAATTCTTTGTGAAATTTATAGTGATTGCTTTTTAAAGCATTTTGATATTTAATTAAACATGTGTTAATTAACAATACTATATTCATTACTACCTTGCTTATTATATTTACGTCTTTTGGAGCGAATTTTTGATAAAGAAGGTTTATTCAGGTTTTTGACATGAGATATTTGGGAGAAGCAAAATGTGCAGTTAGTGTAGTTGTTTCACAATCTAATTTGAATTTTTAAGTTTAACCTCAAAGAATTTTATACGAGTATTTGTTTTTAGTTTGGATACAGAAATGGTGATTATTCCACAATTTGTCAGACCCTTTGGTGTAAAGTAACTGGTTCCAGCACATGTCATGGAGCTGGTCGTGCCGCAGATTATACACAGTGTGGAAATAAAAAGGTATGGAATATATTATTGCGTTGTTCTTTAACTGCCCTCACAAACATTTTATCACTAGAGCTCGTGGTATAATATATCTGGATGTAGTTTCATGCTACGGATCTGGTAATAATACTGACTACACATAGTGTTGATTTAAGAAGGTGAGAAATAAATGGGTTGTCCTTAACTTAAGTTTTGTCTAACCTTCATGAAATTAAAAACCAGGCCTCGTGTTTAAAGTGTCAGATTTTTGTTCACAATGTTGATGCTCTTCATTTGAGAACCTGTTTTGGAGACAAGATTTTCAGATTAAAGGTTTGGGAATGAAATGTGTTGTTTCTTAAATTCTTCTTCCCCTCTTGACATTTAAAGTTAGACGTTACTTTCTGCAAAGCAAATAGAAGCAAGTCCTGCAATACTATCATATAAGTAACTGCTTTAAATCTGGTAATTATACGCTACCTGGAAATAGAAAAAAGTAACAAATCAGTGTTATCTCTTCAGGTTGTCTATCCCAAGTTCTTGAAACATAATACTGTCAGACGCTTTGGTAATGTTGCTGTAAAGTATTAGTATCTTTTAGATAGTTCTGGTAATTCTGCCGTTTATATATTCCCAGTGGAAACATATCTATTGTTATATCCCCACTCGAAAGTAGGCTTCCCACAGATAGGAGTTAGTTTCCCAAATTTGGCTAGGGTTGAAATATAGAAAAATTTTCAAAAATCTATTGCTATGGTTACCTTATATTAAAATATATATTTTTATTTGAAAAAATGTGGTTTTTGGCACTTTCCCAAAATTATGATACATAATTTAGTGTTGCTAGCTTTATATGTAAACAACATTATGGTTGCAAAGGGAAACTAGGATTGTGTATTTTAAGGTAAATATTTAAGTTCTAAAATATCTTTTATGGTCGTTAAAATTGAGAAAAATCAAAACGGCGATGACCCAGGTTAAGGCCATTTTTCTCAAAATTAAACATCAGTTCCACAGGTAACTGTAATGAAATGTCAACATATTTGGAAAGAACAGCGTTCAAATTTCATGCAAAAAAAGTCTGTTGACACTGTTTGTTCAGGTTTTTAAAAGCAAATCATTGCTGTTTCCATGGCAATAGTGTTATACAAAATTTCTTTTTTTTATACCTAACGACCCCATTTTCTCAAAGTTTGTTTATTTTTGAACCACTTTATGTAAACATGTAGCTATGCAAGAACAACAGTTGAATCACTACAGATATTTAAGTAAAGGGGGTCCTGCCCCATTAGAAAAAGCAGGGCTATCTGCGGAGCGCTGGCTAAGAGACGGGGATATATTGAAATCACCTTGTCCGTCTGTGTGTCCGTCTGTCTGTCTGTCTGTCTGTTGGTCTGGTAACACAACTATTGTTGATTTTAAAGTAAGCACCACCTTGATATCTATCTGTAGGTTGGGAAACAGGAAAAAACCTTCTTTAATATAACACCTGTAAACTTACAGTACATTTTTTCTTTAATGTTTTCGGATTTTGTCTTTGCCCTTTAGGATTTTTGACATTTGAATGTTTCATTGGTAGATCCCTGCTTTGAAATATTTTATCTTCTGTTGTAGTGGTGTTTATCTGGTGTGTGTACATCTGATTCTAATGCTCCTGCTGGCAATGGTAAGAATTAAATCATTTTATTTGTACTTCTTTTTATCACCACACTATTTTGGGTGTGGTTATTTTATTGAAAGCATGGACATGACAAATAACCTATAATCAAAAATGGTTTCCGAGCATATATGTCCTTCCCTGCGTTTTCAGTAGATCACAATATTACACAAAAAATTGTACTTAGTTATATTGAAATGTAATTTAATTTTCACCATGAACTAACAGTTGACAAGTTGACACTGATCAACGGTAAAACTATCAACTAATTGCTAGTACAAATGAATCAAAAGTCCAAGAGTTGTTGTCATCATTTTTTCCACTGATATTAATCTATAATATAATCTGTTGATTCGAAATTATAACATTTTAACAGACAGCTGCCTTTACGGTGATCGAACAGGTGTCATTTTCTCAAATGGTTGGTCTTGTCAAGATATGGTTCGTCAAGCACCAGGATACTGCTCTCAAGTTCTTCAAACATGTTGTGCCTCGTGTGGACCGCCTACTACCACTTCAACTACAACTGCAGCTACAACACTTTTTACAACTACACCCTCTACAACTGAGGCAACTACAACGACTCCTTTATCCACAGAAGGAACTACTACCCCGTCTACAACAACAACCCAAGGACAGCCAATCAGTCCTGTTCAGCAATGTATCAATGTTAAAGGTGGAGGATGGGAATTCTGCAGGGTAGTTGATTTTGTTTTGTTTTCTTGTTTTTCTGTAGGGTCTATACTTTTTTTCAGCTTTTTAAAGGAAAATTCTTTGTGAAATTTATAGTGATTGCTTTTTAAAGCATTTTAATATTTAATCAACCATTTGTAAATTAACAATACTATATTCATTACTACCTTGCTTATTATATTTACGCCTTTTGGAGTGAATTTTTAATAAGGAAGGTTTATTCAGGTTTTTGACATGAGATATTTGGGAGAAGCAAAATGTGAAGTTAGTGTAGTTGTTTCACAATCTTATTTGAATTTTTAAGTTTAACCCCAACAAATTCTATACAAGTATTTGTTTTTAGTTTGGATACAGAAATGGTGATTATTCCACAATTTGTCAGACCCTTTGGTGTAAAGTAACTGGTTCCAGCACATGTCATGGAGCTGGTCGTGCCGCAGATTATACACAGTGTGGAAATAAAAAGGTATGGAATATATTATTGCGTTGTTCTTTAACTGCCCTCACAAACATTTTATCACTAGAGCTCGTGGTATAATATATCTGGATGTAGTTTCATGCTACGGATCTGGTAATAATACTGACTACACATAGTGTTGATTTAAGAAGGTGAGAAATAAATGGGTTGTCCTTAACTTAAGTTTTGTCTAACCTTCATGAAATTAAAAACCAGGCCTCGTGTTTAAAGTGT
Source organism: Arcuatula senhousia (assembly GCA_963971305.1). Taxonomy (NCBI): domain Eukaryota; kingdom Metazoa; phylum Mollusca; class Bivalvia; order Mytilida; family Mytilidae; genus Arcuatula; species Arcuatula senhousia. The sequence goes on along the minus strand of OZ020317.1, from coordinate 35,075,770 downwards.
CAGATTTTTGTTCACAATGTTGATGCTCTTCATTTGAGAACCTGTTTTGGAGACAAGATTTTCAGATTAAAGGTTTGGGAATGAAATGTGTTGTTTCTTAAATTCTTCTTCCCCTCTTGACATTTAAAGTTAGACGTTACTTTCTGCAAAGCAAATAGAAGCAAGTCCTGCAATACTATCATATAAGTAACTGCTTTAAATCTGGTAATTATACGCTACCTGGAAATAGAAAAAAGTAACAAATCAGTGTTATCTCTTCAGGTTGTCTATCCCAAGTTCTTGAAACATAATACTGTCAGACGCTTTGGTAATGTTGCTGTAAAGTATTAGTATCTTTTAGATAGTTCTGGTAATTCTGCCGTTTATATATTCCCAGTGGAAACATATCTATTGTTATATCCCCACTCGAAAGTAGGCTTCCCACAGATAGGAGTTAGTTTCCCAAATTTGGCTAGGGTTGAAATATAGAACAATTTTCAAAAATCTATTGCTATGGTTACCTTATATTAAAATATATATTTTTATTTGAAAAAATGTGGTTTTTGGCACTTTCCCAAAATTATGATACATAATTTAGTGTTGCTAGCTTTATATGTAAACAACATTATGGTTGCAAAGGGAAACTAGGATTGTGTATTTTAAGGTAAATATTTAAGTTCTAAAATATCTTTTATGGTCGTTAAAATTGAGAAAAATCAAAACGGCGATGACCCAGGTTAAGGCCATTTTTCTCAAAATTAAACATCAGTTCCACAGGTAACTGTAATGAAATGTCAACATATTTGGAAAGAACAGCGTTCAAATTTCATGCAAAAAAAGTCTGTTGACACTGTTTGTTCAGGTTTTTAAAAGCAAATCATTGCTGTTTCCATGGCAATAGTGTTATACAAAATTTCTTTTTTTTATACCTTACGACCCCATTTTCTCAAAGTTTGTTTATTTTTGAACCACTTTATGTAAACATGTAGCTATGCAAGAACAACAGTTGAATCACTACAGATATTTAAGTAAAGGGGGTCCTGCCCCATTAGAAAAAGCAGGGCTATCTGCGGAGCGCTGGCTAAGAGACGGGGATATATTGAAATCACCTTGTCCGTCTGTGTGTCCGTCTGTCTGTCTGTCTGTCTGTTGGTCTGGTAACACAACTATTGTTGATTTTAAAGTAAGCACCACCTTGATATCTATCTGTAGGTTGGGAAACAGGAAAAAACCTTCTTTAATATAACACCTGTAAACTTACAGTACATTTTTTCTTTAATGTTTTCGGATTTTGTCTTTGCCCTTTAGGATTTTTGACATTTGAATGTTTCATTGGTAGATCCCTGCTTTGAAATATTTTATCTTCTGTTGTAGTGGTGTTTATCTGGTGTGTGTACATCTGATTCTAATGCTCCTGCTGGCAATGGTAAGAATTAAATCATTTTATTTGTACTTCTTTTTATCACCACACTATTTTGGGTGTGGTTATTTTATTGAAAGCATGGACATGACAAATAACCTATAATCAAAAATGGTTTCCGAGCATATATGTCTTTCCCTGCGTTTTCAGTAGATCACAATATTACACAAAAAATTGTACTTAGTTATATTGAAATGTAATTTAATTTTCACCATGAACTAACAGTTGACAAGTTGACACTGATCAACGGTAAAACTATCAACTAATTGCTAGTACAAATGAATCAAAAGTCCAAGAGTTGTTGTCATCATTTTTTCCACTGATATTAATCTATAATATAATCTGTTGATTCGAAATTATAACATTTTAACAGAAAGCTGCCTTTACGGTGATCGAACAGGTGTCATTTTCTCAAATGGTTGGTCTTGTCAAGATATGGTTCGTCAAGCACCAGGATACTGCTCTCAAGTTCTTCAAACATGTTGTGCCTCGTGTGGACCGCCTACTACCACTTCAACTACAACTGCAGCTACAACACTTTTTACAACTACACCCTCTACAACTGAGGCAACTACAACGACTCCTTTATCCACAGAAGGAACTACTACCCCGTCTACAACAACAACCCAAGGACAGCCAATCAGTCCTGTTCAGCAATGTATCAATGTTAAAGGTGGAGGATGGGAATTCTGCAGGGTAGTTGATTTTGTTTTGTTTTCTTGTTTTTCTGTAGGGTCTATACTTTTTTTCAGCTTTTTAAAGGAAAATTCTTTGTGAAATTTATAGTGATTGCTTTTTAAAGCATTTTAATATTTAATCAACCATTTGTAAATTAACAATACTATATTCATTACTACCTTGCTTATTATATTTACGCCTTTTGGAGTGAATTTTTAATAAGGAAGGTTTATTCAGGTTTTTGACATGAGATATTTGGGAGAAGCAAAATGTGAAGTTAGTGTAGTTGTTTCACAATCTTATTTGAATTTTTAAGTTTAACCCCAACAAATTCTATACAAGTATTTGTTTTTAGTTTGGATACAGAAATGGTGATTATTCCACAATTTGTCAGACCCTTTGGTGTAAAGTAACTGGTTCCAGCACATGTCATGGAGCTGGTCGTGCCGCAGATTATACAAAGTGTGGAAATAAAAAGGTATGGAATATATTATTGCGTTGTTCTTTAACTGCCCTCACAAACATTTTATCACTAGAGCTCGTGGTATAATATATCTGGATGTAGTTTCATGCTACGGATCTGGTAATAATACTGACTACACATAGTGTTGATTTAAGAAGGTGAGAAATAAATGGGTTGTCCTTAACTTAAGTTTTGTCTAACCTTCATCAATGTATGGAAGGTGCGCTGCGTAAAAACGATTGAGAAGTACACCCGCTAATATTGATTAGTGCTTTTATGGTGGCTTGTGGGTAAATCAGACGAAAAAGACACCCGAAATTGGGAATTTACATCTAAAATGCCAGAAATATGCCTAATAGTAATGTTTTTTAACTGGAAACTATTATTAAGGCATTTATGTTACTAATGACTTATAATTGACTTTAATTTAGTTCTTAAAATACAAATTAAATACTTTTATACATAAATATTCCGAAAATCACGTATATAAAACATCATAAGTATTTAAAACATTATTTTTTATCCTATAGATAAGCTACCTAAATAACAATATATTGAAGGGTGGAGAGTCGTTTTATTGTGCCCTTTGATGATAAAACACGACATCGGTGCACAAGTTGTGAAGTGCATATGCGAAAGTTTTTTAGTGCATCCGCACAAGTTGAATTGTACATCTTTTAACGATTGGCGAAAGTTGAGATGTGCAAATGCGACAGTTGAGATGTACAACTGCTTTAGTTGAGAAGTACAACAAAGAGTTGAGAGTACCAATAGATACATTGTAGATATTATTTTTTGCTTTACCTCGTTACGATTTAAGTCACATTGGTGGATTTTCAATTTCTCACGGTTCAGTTTTGTAAGTGTGTTTTGTTTTCTGTTATCCGATTATGTATGCTAGATTCGTCTTTGATCTTTCTGAGTTGCCCATTTTCACATCTGCAAATGCGACTTTTTGTTTTAATAATAATATTTCCAGACGAAATCGAAATGAAATAGTCAATTTTCAAACAAACAAAAAACTGTCCAGAAATCATTACCTTTTTCGTGTTTGGACGATATGGTTTGATCATTGATCAAATAAAAGGGAGTCGGCGGTAAAGTTGTTAACATGTCGGGCTACTAGCACTGAGTCTCGTGGTTCCACCCTCGTCTGAGGTGAACATTTCATGAACCAATTTTCCGACTCTTCTCAACACCATTTGTGATAGTTGTTTCGAGGAACGATGCCCAGTCCTTCAAAATGGGCAAAAAGATGTCCTTTTTTAATATGGTGAGAGGAATATCTTATGCTCGCTTTAAAAGTTCTTTAAAACTTTAAAGTCCTCTCTTGTTTGTTCCGTGCTTGTTTTGTTATGTAATGACCGATTTTGCCTTCGCTCTTCTTGACTTTTGGCTTCGGACTGCCCGATTGGTGTCTCTTGTCTTCTTGTATATAGTTCGATAAGAGGAGGCTCAATTGTGCCGCTACCACGTTAACGCTCGCAAACTGCAAGACAAAATTTTGTAGCAATACATACGGTTTTCAAGTTACATGTATTTGTAAAATAAAGTGATTTTTATGGTCCCAAAAATGCGAAATTTGTCATTTTATGCCACCCGCGACGCCATTACAGGCACTAGGTTATACTTATGCTCGTACGTCCGTACGTATATGTATAATTCCGCAAAGCGTTTCTAAGAAACCGTAAATGGAAATGAGTTGGTACTTGGTGGGAAGGTTCAGTATGACAAACAATGCATCCTAAGCCATAAGCGACTCTCAGATCTGTAGGACTTTCAATTTTAATTTGGGGCCAACGGGGGCATCCGTGTCCCATGGACACATTCTTTCTTTACCCTTTTTTTTTTTATCTAAAATCGTTTCATTTTCAACAAAATTTCGAATTCATATATTTTAAGATGGAGCGTGACACTGGTCATGTGACCGCGAAAAGCAAAAAGTGCAACAATATCATGTGCAAATGTCATTAAATATGAATAAAATTTAGGCTAAACAGTTTTTATATTAAAAGTTTAGGATTACTTTTGAATTATTATCAAATTCCTCAATCAAACGTATATACATGTAAATACTTTTTTTTATTTTTCAAGGGAAATAATTCATACAAAAACTGGCAAAAATTTTCAAGGATTATAATGTTGGCAAAATTTTAAGCAAGTGACCCACTTTTTATAGTTTTAATTCAGAACATGTTGAAAAAAAGTCATATTGATAGAATTTTTCTTGAGAACATATTTTATGCAAATATTTTGACCGCTCTTGTATAAACTAGGCACACTTTGAACCCTGATATTGGGAAAACAAGGTAAGTGACCTTGCTACGCCTGACACGCGTTTCCTTTATTCATAACTTCGCAAAATATCTGTTTTCAATCGCTTTGTATGCAAAGTTCTCGCAGCGCTCTGTATTGTCGGGTCGGGAAATATTGAGTATGGATATGACCCTTTTAAAGAATACATCCTTAAGCCAATTTCTTGACTAAGGTGATTGCCGATTTTTATTTAAATTTAGTATTTTTCGTGTTCAAATGTGTATAAACAAAGTACACTGTTGCACTGATAAACTTTAGCTTATGTACTATTCAACATGTGCTTGTGTACTATTCAACTAGTGCACTCTCAAAAAAGTTGTACTTCACAACTATAACATGAAATATTTTACTTGCTTTGAAAGATAGATTTGTAGAATTACTTAATACCTTTATTTCATCTATTTTATTATATGTTTATTGAGGAAATTGATTAAAGTATACAATATGTACATGTTTTATTTTGTTTGTTAGCCCATTTTCATGCAGTGGCTACTTTATTTCAAAAAATGAACAAAACGTTCGACTTTTTTATTCTTACTTGACGGCCATTGATTTTAGTTAAAAACGAATGTCATTTCATAGGACAATGTAAAGTATAGTAGCAAAAGCGCCAATTAAATTCAAAGGAATGACTGCTTACAAGTCTTTTTAATGGAAAAAGCCAAAAAATATGCAGACGGTTTTCTAGGTTGCACAAGTCAACTATGACGTATGTACTTCTCAATCGTTTTTACACAGCGCACCTTCCATACATTGTTCATGAAATTAAAAACCAGGCCTCGTGTTTAAAGTGTCAGATTTTTGTTCACAATGTTGATGCTCTTCATTTGAGAACCTGTTTTGGAGACAAGATTTTCAGATTAAAGGTTTGGGAATGAAATGTGATGTTTCTTAAATTCTTCTTCCCCTCTTGACATTTAAAGTTAGACGTTACTTTCTGCAAAGCAAATAGAAGCAAGTCCTGCAATACTATCATATAAGTAACTGCTTTAAATCTGGTAATTATACGCTACCTGGAAATAGAAAAAAGTAACAAATCAGTGTTATCTCTTCAGGTTGTCTATCCCAAGTTCTTGAAACATAATACTGTCAGACGCTTTGGTAATGTTGCTGTAAAGTATTAGTATCTTTTAGATAGTTCTGGTAATTCTGCCGTTTATATATTCCCAGTGGAAACATATCTATTGTTATATCCCCACTCGAAAGTAGGCTTCCCACAGATAGGAGTTAGTTTCCCAAATTTGGCTAGGGTTGAAATATAGAACAATTTTCAAAAATCTATTGCTATGGTTACCTTATATTAAAATATATATTTTTATTTGAAAAAATGTGGTTTTTGGCACTTTCCCAAAATTATGATACATAATTTAGTGTTGCTAGCTTTATATGTAAACAACATTATGGTTGCAAAGGGAAACTAGGATTGTGTATTTTAAGGTAAATATTTAAGTTCTAAAATATCTTTTATGGTCGTTAAAATTGAGAAAAATCAAAACGGCGATGACCCAGGTTAAGGCCATTTTTCTCAAAATTAAACATCAGTTCCACAGGTAACTGTAATGAAATGTCAACATATTTGGAAAGAACAGCGTTCAAATTTCATGCAAAAAAAGTCTGTTGACACTGTTTGTTCAGGTTTTTAAAAGCAAATCATTGCTGTTTCCATGGCAATAGTGTTATACAAAATTTCTTTTTTTTATACCTAACGACCCCATTTTCTCAAAGTTTGTTTATTTTTGAACCACTTTATGTAAACATGTAGCTATGCAAGAACAACAGTTGAATCACTACAGATATTTAAGTAAAGGGGGTCCTGCCCCATTAGAAAAAGCAGGGCTATCTGCGGAGCGCTGGCTAAGAGACGGGGATATATTGAAATCACCTTGTCCGTCTGTGTGTCCGTCTGTCTGTCTGTCTGTCTGTTGGTCTGGTAACACAACTATTGTTGATTTTAAAGTAAGCACCACCTTGATATCTATCTGTAGGTTGGAAAACAGGAAAAAACCTTCTTTAATATAACACCTGTAAACTTACAGTACATTTTTTCTTTAATGTTTTCGGATTTTGTCTTTGCCCTTTAGGATTTTTGACATTTGAATGTTTCATTGGTAGATCCCTGCTTTGAAATATTTTATCTTCTGTTGTAGTGGTGTTTATCTGGTGTGTGTACATCTGATTCTAATGCTCCTGCTGGCAATGGTAAGAATTAAATCATTTTATTTGTACTTCTTTTTATCACCACACTATTTTGGGTGTGGTTATTTTATTGAAAGCATGGACATGACAAATAACCTATAATCAAAAATGGTTTCCGAGCATATATGTCTTTCCCTGCGTTTTCAGTAGATCACAATATTACACAAAAAATTGTACTTAGTTATATTGAAATGTAATTTAATTTTCACCATGAACTAACAGTTGACAAGTTGACACTGATCAACGGTAAAACTATCAACTAATTGCTAGTACAAATGAATCAAAAGTCCAAGAGTTGTTGTCATCATTTTTTCCACTGATATTAATCTATAATATAATCTGTTGATTCGAAATTATAACATTTTAACAGAAAGCTGCCTTTACGGTGATCGAACAGGTGTCATTTTCTCAAATGGTTGGTCTTGTCAAGATATGGTTCGTCAAGCACCAGGATACTGCTCTCAAGTTCTTCAAACATGTTGTGCCTCGTGTGGACCGCCTACTACCACTTCAACTACAACTGCAGCTACAACACTTTTTACAACTACACCCTCTACAACTGAGGCAACTACAACGACTCCTTTATCCACAGAAGGAACTACTACCCCGTCTACAACAACAACCCAAGGACAGCCAATCAGTCCTGTTCAGCAATGTATCAATGTTAAAGGTGGAGGATGGGAATTCTGCAGGGTAGTTGATTTTGTTTTGTTTTCTTGTTTTTCTGTAGGGTCTATACTTTTTTTCAGCTTTTTAAAGGAAAATTCTTTGTGAAATTTATAGTGATTGCTTTTTAAAGCATTTTAATATTTAATCAACCATTTGTAAATTAACAATACTATATTCATTACTACCTTGCTTATTATATTTACGCCTTTTGGAGTGAATTTTTAATAAGGAAGGTTTATTCAGGTTTTTGACATGAGATATTTGGGAGAAGCAAAATGTGAAGTTAGTGTAGTTGTTTCACAATCTTATTTGAATTTTTAAGTTTAACCCCAACAAATTCTATACAAGTATTTGTTTTTAGTTTGGATACAGAAATGGTGATTATTCCACAATTTGTCAGACCCTTTGGTGTAAAGTAACTGGTTCCAGCACATGTCATGGAGCTGGTCGTGCCGCAGATTATACACAGTGTGGAAATAAAAAGGTATGGAATATATTATTGCGTTGTTCTTTAACTGCCCTCACAAACATTTTATCACTAGAGCTCGTGGTATAATATATCTGGATGTAGTTTCATGCTACGGATCTGGTAATAATACTGACTACACATAGTGTTGATTTAAGAAGGTGAGAAATAAATGGGTTGTCCTTAACTTAAGTTTTGTCTAACCTTCATGAAATTAAAAACCAGGCCTCGTGTTTAAAGTGTCAGATTTTTGTTCACAATGTTGATGCTCTTCATTTGAGAACCTGTTTTGGAGACAAGATTTTCAGATTAAAGGTTTGGGAATGAAATGTGTTGTTTCTTAAATTCTTCTTCCCCTCTTGACATTTAAAGTTAGACGTTACTTTCTGCAAAGCAAATAGAAGCAAGTCCTGCAATACTATCATATAAGTAACTGCTTTAAATCTGGTAATTATACGCTACCTGGAAATAGAAAAAAGTAACAAATCAGTGTTATCTCTTCAGGTTGTCTATCCCAAGTTCTTGAAACATAATACTGTCAGACGCTTTGGTAATGTTGCTGTAAAGTATTAGTATCTTTTAGATAGTTCTGGTAATTCTGCCGTTTATATATTCCCAGTGGAAACATATCTATTGTTATATCCCCACTCGAAAGTAGGCTTCCCACAGATAGGAGTTAGTTTCCCAAATTTGGCTAGGGTTGAAATATAGAACAATTTTCAAAAATCTATTGCTATGGTTACCTTATATTAAAATATATATTTTTATTTGAAAAAATGTGGTTTTTGGCACTTTCCCAAAATTATGATACATAATTTAGTGTTGCTAGCTTTATATGTAAACAACATTATGGTTGCAAAGGGAAACTAGGATTGTGTATTTTAAGGTAAATATTTAAGTTCTAAAATATCTTTTATGGTCGTTAAAATTGAGAAAAATCAAAACGGCGATGACCCAGGTTAAGGCCATTTTTCTCAAAATTAAACATCAGTTCCACAGGTAACTGTAATGAAATGTCAACAGATTTGGAAAGAACAGCGTTCAAATTTCATGCAAAAAAAGTCTGTTGACACTGTTTGTTCAGGTTTTTAAAAGCAAATCATTGCTGTTTCCATGGCAATAGTGTTATACAAAATTTCTTTTTTTTATACCTTACGACCCCATTTTCTCAAAGTTTGTTTATTTTTGAACCACTTTATGTAAACATGTAGCTATGCAAGAACAACAGTTGAATCACTACAGATATTTAAGTAAAGGGGGTCCTGCCCCATTAGAAAAAGCAGGGCTATCTGCGGAGCGCTGGCTAAGAGACGGGGATATATTGAAATCACCTTGTCCGTCTGTGTGTCCGTCTGTCTGTCTGTCTGTCTGTTGGTCTGGTAACACAACTATTGTTGATTTTAAAGTAAGCACCACCTTGATATCTATCTGTAGGTTGGGAAACAGGAAAAAACCTTCTTTAATATAACACCTGTAAACTTACAGTACATTTTTTCTTTAATGTTTTCGGATTTTGTTTTTGCCCTTTAGGATTTTTGACATTTGAATGTTTCATTGGTAGATCCCTGCTTTGAAATATTTTATCTTCTGTTGTAGTGGTGTTTATCTGGTGTGTGTACATCTGATTCTAATGCTACTGCTGGCAATGGTAAGAATTAAATCATTTTATTTGTACTTCTTTTTATCACCACACTATTTTGGGTGTGGTTATTTTATTGAAAGCATGGACATGACAAATAACCTATAATCAAAAATGGTTTCCAAGCATATATGTCTTTCCCTGCGTTTTCAGTAGATCACAATATTACACAAAAAATTGAACTTAGTTATATTGAAATGTAATTTAATTTTCACCATGAACTAACAGTTGACAAGTTGACACTGATCAACGGTAAAACTATCAACTAATTGCTAGTACAAATGAATCAAAAGTCCAAGAGTTGTTGTCATCATTTTTTCCACTGATATTAATCTATAATATAATCTGTTGATTCGAAATTATAACATTTTAACAGAAAGCTGCCTTTACGGTGATCGAACAGGTGTCATTTTCTCAAATGGTTGGTCTTGTCAAGATATGGTTCGTCAAGCACCAGGATACTGCTCTCAAGTTCTTCAAACATGTTGTGCCTCGTGTGGACCGCCTACTACCACTTCAACTACAACTGCAGCTACAACACTTTTTACAACTACACCCTCTACAACTGAGGCAACTACAACGACTCCTTTATCCACAGAAGGAACTACTACCCCGTCTACAACAACAACCCAAGGACAGCCAATCAGTCCTGTTCAGCAATGTATCAATGTTAAAGGTGGAGGATGGGAATTCTGCAGGGTAGTTGATTTTGTTTTGTTTTCTTGTTTTTCTGTAGGGTCTATACTTTTTTTCAGCTTTTTAAAGGAAAATTCTTTGTGAAATTTATAGTGATTGCTTTTTAAAGCATTTTAATATTTAATCAACCATTTGTAAATTAACAATACTATATTCATTACTACCTTGCTTATTATATTTACGCCTTTTGGAGTGAATTTTTAATAAGGAAGGTTTATTCAGGTTTTTGACATGAGATATTTGGGAGAAGCAAAATGTGAAGTTAGTAAAGTTGTTTCACAATCTTATTTGAATTTTTAAGTTTAACCCCAACAAATTCTATACAAGTATTTGTTTTAGTTTGGATACAGAAATGGTGATTATTCCACAATTTGTCAGACCCTTTGGTGTAAAGTAACTGGTTCCAGCACATGTCATGGAGCTGGTCGTGCCGCAGATTATACACAGTGTGGAAATAAAAAGGTATGGAATATATTATTGCGTTGTTCTTTAACTGCCCTCACAAACATTTTATCACTAGAGCTCGTGGTATAATATATCTGGATGTAGTTTCATGCTACGGATCTGGTAATAATACTGACTACACATAGTGTTGATTTAAGAAGGTGAGAAATAAATGGGTTGTCCTTAACTTAAGTTTTGTCTAACCTTCATGAAATTAAAAACCAGGCCTCGTGTTTAAAGTGTCAGATTTTTGTTCACAATGTTGATGCTCTTCATTTGAGAACCTGTTTTGGAGACAAGATTTTCAGATTAAAGGTTTGGGAATGAAATGTGTTGTTTCTTAAATTCTTCTTCCCCTCTTGACATTTAAAGTTAGACGTTACTTTCTGCAAAGCAAATAGAAGCAAGTCCTGCAATACTATCATATAAGTAACTGCTTTAAATCTGGTAATTATACGCTACCTGGAAATAGAAAAAAGTAACAAATCAGTGTTATCTCTTCAGGTTGTCTATCCCAAGTTCTTGAAACATAATACTGTCAGACGCTTTGGTAATGTTGCTGTAAAGTATTAGTATCTTTTAGATAGTTCTGGTAATTCTGCCGTTTATATATTCCCAGTGGAAACATATCTATTGTTATATCCCCACTCGAAAGTAGGCTTCCCACAGATAGGAGTTAGTTTCCCAAATTTGGCTAGGGTTGAAATATAGAACAATTTTCAAAAATCTATTGCTATGGTTACCTTATATTAAAATATATATTTTTATTTGAAAAAATGTGGTTTTTGGCACTTTCCCAAAATTATGATACATAATTTAGTGTTGCTAGCTTTATATGTAAACAACATGATGGTTGCAAAGGGAAACTAGGATTGTGTATTTTAAGGTAAATATTTAAGTTCTAAAATAATTTTTATGGCAGTTAAAATTGAGAAAAATCAAAACTGCGATGACCCAGGTTGAGGCCATTTTTCTCAAAATTAAACATCAGTTCCACAGGTAACTGTAATGAAATGTCAACATATTTGGGAAGTACATTGTTCAAATTTCAATAAAAAAAAAGTCTGTTGACACTGTTTGTTCAGGTGTTTTGAAGCAAATCATTGCTGTTTCCATGGCAACAGTGTAATGCAAATTTCTTTTTTTATACCTAACGACCCCATTTTCTCAAAGTTTGTTTATTTTTGAACCACTTAATGTAAACATGTAGCTATGCAAGAAAAACAGTTGAATCACTACAGATATTTAAGTAAAGGGGGTCCTGTCCCATTAGAAAAAGCAGGGCTATCTGCGGAGCGCTGGCTAAGAGACAGGGATATATTGCAATCACTTTGTCCATGTGTCTGTCCGTTTGTCTGTCTGTTGGTCTGGTAACACAACTATTGTTGATTTTAAAGTAAGCATCACCTTGATATCTATCTGTAGGTTGGGGAACAAGAAAAACCTTCTTCTTAACCTCTGTGAGCTTACATTACATTTTTTCTTAATGTTTTCGGATTTTGTCTTTGCCCTTAAGGATTTTTGACATTTGAATACTTCATTGGTAGATCCCTGCTTTGAAATATCTTATCTTCTGTTGTAGTGGTGTTTATCTGGTGTGTGTACATCTGACTCTAATGCTCCTGCTGGCAATGGTAAGAATCAAATCATTCTATTTGTATTTCTTTTTATCACCACACTATCTTGGGTGTGGTCATTTTATTGAAAGCATGGACATGACAAATAACCTATAATCAAAAATGGTTTCCGAGCATTTACTATCAACTAATTGCTAGTACAATTGAATCAAAAGTCCAAGAGTTGTTGTCATCATTTTTCCACTGATATTAATCTATAATATAATCTGTTGATTCGAAATTATAACATTTTAACAGAAAGCTGCCTTTACGGTGATCGAACAGGTGTCATTTTCTCAAATGGTTGGTCTTGTCAAGATATGGTTCGTCAAGCACCAGGATACTGCTCTCAAGTTCTTCAAACATGTTGTGCCTCGTGTGGACCGCCTACTACCACTTCAACTACAACTGCAGCTACAACACTTTTTACAACTACACCCTCTACAACTGAGGCAACTACAACGACTCCTTTATCCACAGAAGGAACTACTACCCCGTCTACAACAACAACCCAAGGACAGCCAATCAGTCCTGTTCAGCAATGTATCAATGTTAAAGGTGGAGGATATGAATTCTGCAGGGTAGTTGATTTTGTTTTGTTTTCTTGTTTTTCTGTAGGGTTTATACTTTTTTTCAGCTTTTAAAGGAAAAATCTTTGTTAAATTTATAGTGATTGCTTTTTAAAGCATTTTAATATTTAATCAACCATTTGTAAATTAACAATACTATATTCATTACTACCTTGCTTATTATATTTACGCCTTTTGGAGTGAATTTTTAATAAGGAAGGTTTATTCAGGTTTTTGACATGAGATATTTGGGAGAAGCAAAATGTGAAGTTAGTGTAGTTGTTTCACAATCTTATTTGAATTTTTAAGTTTAACCCCAACAAATTCTATACAAGTATTTGTTTTTAGTTTGGATACAGAAATGGTGATTATTCCACAATTTGTCAGACCCTTTGGTGTAAAGTAACTGGTTCCAGCACATGTCATGGAGCTGGTCGTGCCGCAGATTATACACAGTGTGGAAATAAAAAGGTATGGAATATATTATTGCGTTGTTCTTTAACTGCCCTCACAAACATTTTATCACTAGAGCTCGTGGTATAATATATCTGGATGTAGTTTCATGCTACGGATCTGGTAATAATACTGACTACACATAGTGTTGATTTAAGAAGGTGAGAAATAAATGGGTTGTCCTTAACTTAAGTTTTGTCTAACCTTCATGAAATTAAAAACCAGGCCTCGTGTTTAAAGTGTCAGATTTTTGTTCACAATGTTGATGCTCTTCATTTGAGAACCTGTTTTGGAGACAAGATTTTCAGATAAAAGGTTACGGAATCAAATATGTTGTTTCTTAAATTCTCTTTCCCCTCTTGACATTTAAAGTTTGACGTGACTTTCTGCAAAGGAAATCGATGCAAGTCCTGCATTACTATTAAATAAGTTACTGCTTTAAATCTGGTAATAATACGCTACCTAATAGAAATAGAAAAAGGTAAAAGATCAGTGTAATCTTCTCAGGTTGTTTATCCCAAGTTCTTGAAACATAATACTGTCAAACGCTTCGGTAATGTTGCTGCAAAGTTGTAATATCTTATAGATAGTTGTGGTAATTCTGCCGTTTATATATTCCCAGTGGAAACACAACTATTGTTATATCCCCACTCGTAAGCAGGCTTCCCACAGATAGGTGTTAGTTTCCCAAATTTGGCTAGGGTTGAAATATGGAAAAATTTTTAAAAATCTATTGCTATGGTTACCTTATATTAAGATATATATTTTTATTTGAAAAAAATGTGGTTTTTGGCACTTTCCCAAAATTATGATACATAATTTAGTGTTGCTAGCTTTATATGTAAACAACATGATGGTTGCAAAGGGAAACTAGGATTGTGTATTTTAAGGAAAATATTTAAGTTCTAAAATATCTTTTATGGTCGTTAAAATTGAGAAAAATCAAAACGGTGAAGACCCAGGTTGAGGCCATTTTTCTCAAAATTAAACATCAGTTCCACAGGTAACTGTGATGAAATGTCAACATATTTGGGAAGAACAGTGTTCAAATTTCATGCAAAACAGTCTCTTGACACTGTTTGTTCAGGTTTTTTGAAGCAAATCATTGCTGTTTCAATGGCAACATTATAATGCAAAATTTTTTTTTTATACCTAATGACCCCATTTTCTCAAAGTTTGTTTATTTTTGAACCACTTAATGTAAACATGTAGCTATGCAAGAACAACAGTTGAATCACTACAGATATTTAAGTAAAGGGGGTCCTGTCCCATTAGAAAAAGCAGGGCTATCTGCGGAGCGCTGGCTAAGAGACGGGGATATATTGAAATCACCTTGTCCGTCTGTGTGTCCGTCTGTCTGTCTGTCTGTTGGTCTGGTAACACAACTATTGTTGATTTTAAAGTAAGCACCACCTTGATATCTATCTGTAGGTTGGGAAACAGGAAAAAACCTTCTTTAATATAACACCTGTAAACTTACAGTACATTTTTTCTTTAATGTTTTCTGATTTTGTCTTTGCCCTTTAGGATTTTTGACATTTGAATGCTTCATTGGTAGATCCCTGCTTTGAAATATTTTATCTTCTGTTGTAGTGGTGTTTATCTGGTGTGTGTACATCTGATTCTAATGCTCCTGCTGGCAATGGTAAGAATTAAATCATTTTATTTGTACTTCTTTTTATCACCACACTATTTTGGGTGTGGTTATTTTATTGAAAGCATGGACATGACAAATAACCTATAATCAAAAATGGTTTCCGAGCATATATGTCTTTCCCTGCGTTTTCAGTAGATCACAATATTACACAAAAAAATTGTACTTAGTTATATTGAAATGTAATTTAATTTTCACCATGAACTAACAGTTGACAACTTGACACTGATCAACGGTAAAATTATCAACTAATTGCTAGTACAAATGAATCAAAAGTCCAAGAGTTGTTGTCATCATTTTGTCTACTGATATTAATCTATAATATAATCTGTTGATTCGAAATTATAACATTTTAACAGAAAGCTGCCTTTACGGTGATCGAACAGGTGTCATTTTCTCAAATGGTTGGTCTTGTCAAGATATGGTTCGTCAAGCACCAGGATACTGCTCTCAAGTTCTTCAAACATGTTGTGCCTCGTGTGGACCGCCTACTACCACTTCAACTACAACTGCAGCTACAACACTTTTTACAACTACACCCTCTACAACTGAGGCAACTACAACGACTCCTTTATCCACAGAAGGAACTACTACCCCGTCTACAACAACAACCCAAGGACAGCCAATCACTCCTGTTCAGCAATGTATCAATGTTAAAGGTGGAGGATGGGAATTCTGCAGGGTAGTTGATTTTGTTTTGTTTTCTTGTTTTTCTGTAGGGTCTATACTTTTTTTCAGCTTTTTAAAGGAAAATTCTTTGTGAAATTTATAGTGATTGCTTTTTAAAGCATTTTAATATTTAATCAAACATTTGTAAATTAACAATACTATATTCATTACTACCTTGCTTATTGTATTTACGCCTTTTGGAGTGAATTTTTAATAAGGAAGGTTTATTCAGGTTTTTGACATGAGATATTTGGGAGAAGCAAAATGTGAAGTTAGTGTAGTTGTTTCACAATCTTATTTGAATTTTTAAGTTTAACCCCAACGAATTCTATACAAGTATTTGTTTTTAGTTTGGATACAGAAATGGTGATTATTCCACAATTTGTCAGACCCTCTGGTGTAAAGTAACTGGTTCCAGCACATGTCATGGAGCTGGTCGTGCCGCAGATTATACACAGTGTGGAAATAAAAAGGTATGGAATATATTATTGCGTTGTTCTTTAACTGCCCTCACAAACATTTTATCACTAGAGCTCGTGGTATAATATATCTGGATGTAGTTTCATGCTACGGATCTGGTAATAATACTGACTACACATAGTGTTGATTTAAGAAGGTGAGAAATAAATGGGTTGTCCTTAACTTAAGTTTTGTCTAACCTTCATGAAATTAAAAAACCAGGCCTCGTGTTTAAAGTGTCAGATTTTTGTTCACAATGTTGATGCTCTTCATTTGAGAACCTGTTTTGGAGACAAGATTTTCAGATTAAAGGTTTGGGAATCAAATGTGTTGTTTCTTAAATTCTTCTTCCCCTCTTGACATTTAAAGTTAGACGTTACTTTCTGCAAAGCAAATAGAAGCAAGTCCAGCAATACTATCATATAAGTAACTGCTTTAAATCTGGTAATTATACGCTACCTGGAAATAGAAAAAGGTAAAAGATCAGTGTAATCTTCTCAGGTTGTTTATCCCAAGTTCTTGAAACATAATACTGTCAGACGCTTCGGTAATGTTGCTGCAAAGTTGTAATATCTTATAGATAGTTGTGGTAATTCTGCCGTTTATATATTCCCAGTGGAAACACAACTATTGTTATATCCCCACTCGTAAGCAGGCTTCCCACAGATAGGTGTTAGTTTCCCTAATTTGGCTAGGGTTGAAATATGGAAAAAATTTTAAAAATCTATTGCTATGGTTACCTTATATTAAGATATATATTTTTATTTGAAAAAAATGTGGTTTTTGGCACTTTCCCAAAATTATGATACATAATTTAGTGTTGCTAGCTTTATATGTAAACAACATGATGGTTGCAAAGGGAAACTAGGATTGTGTATTTTAAGGAAAATATTTAAGTTCTAAAATATCTTTTATGGTCGTTAAAATTGAGAAAAATCAAAACGGTGAAGACCCAGGTTGAGGCCATTTTTCTCAAAATTAAACATCAGTTCCACAGGTAACTGTGATGAAATGTCAACATATTTGGGAAGAACAGTGTTCAAATTTCATGCAAAAAAGTCTCTTGACACTGTTTGTTCAGGTTTTTTGAAGCAAATCATTGCTGTTTCAATGGCAACATTATAATGCAAAATTTCTTTTTTATACCTAATGACCCCATTTTCTCAAAGTTTGTTTATTTTTGAACCACTTAATGTAAACATGTAGCTATGCAAGAACAACAGTTGAATCACTACAGATATTTAAGTAAAGGGGGTCCTGTCCCATTAGAAAAAGCAGGGCTATCTGCGGAGCGCTGGCTAAGAGACGGGGATATATTGAAATCACCTTGTCCGTCTGTGTGTCCGTCTGTCTGTCTGTCTGTTGGTCTGGTAACACAACTATTGTTGATTTTAAAGTAAGCACCACCTTGATATCTATCTGTAGGTTGGGAAACAGGAAAAAACCTTCTTTAATATAACACCTGTAAACTTACAGTACATTTTTTCTTTAATGTTTTCTGATTTTGTCTTTGCCCTTTAGGATTTTTGACATTTGAATGCTTCATTGGTAGATCCCTGCTTTGAAATATTTTATCTTCTGTTGTAGTGGTGTTTATCTGGTGTGTGTACATCTGATTCTAATGCTCCTGCTGGCAATGGTAAGAATTAAATCATTTTATTTGTACTTCTTTTTATCACCACACTATTTTGGGTGTGGTTATTTTATTGAAAGCATGGACATGACAAATAACCTATAATCAAAAATGGTTTCCGAGCATATATGTCTTTCCCTGCGTTTTCAGTAGATCACAATATTACACAAAAAAAATGTACTTAGTTATATTGAAATGTAATTTAATTTTCACCATGAACTAACAGTTGACAACTTGACACTGATCAACGGTAAAATTATCAACTAATTGCTAGTACAAATGAATCAAAAGTCCAAGAGTTGTTGTCATCATTTTGTCTACTGATATTAATCTATAATATAATCTGTTGATTCGAAATTATAACATTTTAACAGAAAGCTGCCTTTACGGTGATCGAACAGGTGTCATTTTCTCAAATGGTTGGTCTTGTCAAGATATGGTTCGTCAAGCACCAGGATACTGCTCTCAAGTTCTTCAAACATGTTGTGCCTCGTGTGGACCGCCTACTACCACTTCAACTACAACTGCAGCTACAACACTTTTTACAACTACACCCTCTACAACTGAGGCAACTACAACGACTCCTTTATCCACAGAAGGAACTACTACCCCGTCTACAACAACAACCCAAGGACAGCCAATCAGTCCTGTTCAGCAATGTATCAATGTTAAAGGTGGAGGATGGGAATTCTGCAGGGTAGTTGATTTTGTTTTGTTTTCTTGTTTTTCTGTAGGGTCTATACTTTTTTTCAGCTTTTTAAAGGAAAATTCTTTGTGAAATTTATAGTGATTGCTTTTTAAAGCATTTTAATATTTAATCAAACATTTGTAAATTAACAATACTATATTCATTACTACCTTGCTTATTGTATTTACGCCTTTTGGAGTGAATTTTTAATAAGGAAGGTTTATTCAGGTTTTTGACATGAGATATTTGGGAGAAGCAAAATGTGAAGTTAGTGTAGTTGTTTCACAATCTTATTTGAATTTTTAAGTTTAACCCCAACGAATTCTATACAAGTATT
This sequence comes from Arcuatula senhousia, assembly GCA_963971305.1. Taxonomy (NCBI): domain Eukaryota; kingdom Metazoa; phylum Mollusca; class Bivalvia; order Mytilida; family Mytilidae; genus Arcuatula; species Arcuatula senhousia. The sequence goes on along the minus strand of OZ020317.1, from coordinate 35,056,726 downwards.
TGTTTTTAGTTTGGATACAGAAATGGTGATTATTCCACAATTTGTCAGACCCTCTGGTGTAAAGTAACTGGTTCCAGCACATGTCATGGAGCTGGTCGTGCCGCAGATTATACACAGTGTGGAAATAAAAAGGTATGGAATATATTATTGCGTTGTTCTTTAACTGCCCTCACAAACATTTTATCACTAGAGCTCGTGGTATAATATATCTGGATGTAGTTTCATGCTACGGATCTGGTAATAATACTGACTACACATAGTGTTGATTTAAGAAGGTGAGAAATAAATGGGTTGTCCTTAACTTAAGTTTTGTCTAACCTTCATGAAATTAAAAAACCAGGCCTCGTGTTTAAAGTGTCAGATTTTTGTTCACAATGTTGATGCTCTTCATTTGAGAACCTGTTTTGGAGACAAGATTTTCAGATTAAAGGTTTGGGAATCAAATGTGTTGTTTCTTAAATTCTTCTTCCCCTCTTGACATTTAAAGTTAGACGTTACTTTCTGCAAAGCAAATAGAAGCAAGTCCAGCAATACTATCATATAAGTAACTGCTTTAAATCTGGTAATTATACGCTACCTGGAAATAGAAAAAGGTAAAAGATCAGTGTAATCTTCTCAGGTTGTTTATCCCAAGTTCTTGAAACATAATACTGTCAGACGCTTCGGTAATGTTGCTGCAAAGTTGTAATATCTTATAGATAGTTGTGGTAATTCTGCCGTTTATATATTCCCAGTGGAAACACAACTATTGTTATATCCCCACTCGTAAGCAGGCTTCCCACAGATAGGTGTTAGTTTCCCAAATTTGGCTAGGGTTGAAATATGGAAAAAATTTTAAAAATCTATTGCTATGGTTACCTTATATTAAGATATATATTTTTATTTGAAAAAAATGTGGTTTTTGGCACTTTCCCAAAATTATGATACATAATTTAGTGTTGCTAGCTTTATATGTAAACAACATGATGGTTGCAAAGGGAAACTAGGATTGTGTATTTTAAGGAAAATATTTAAGTTCTAAAATATCTTTTATGGTCGTTAAAATTGAGAAAAATCAAAACGGTGAAGACCCAGGTTGAGGCCATTTTTCTCAAAATTAAACATCAGTTCCACAGGTAACTGTGATGAAATGTCAACATATTTGGGAAGAACAGTGTTCAAATTTCATGCAAAAAAGTCTCTTGACACTGTTTGTTCAGGTTTTTTGAAGCAAATCATTGCTGTTTCAATGGCAACATTATAATGCAAAATTTCTTTTTTATACCTAATGACCCCATTTTCTCAAAGTTTGTTTATTTTTGAACCACTTAATGTAAACATGTAGCTATGCAAGAACAACAGTTGAATCACTACAGATATTTAAGTAAAGGGGGTCCTGTCCCATTAGAAAAAGCAGGGCTATCTGCGGAGCGCTGGCTAAGAGACGGGGATATATTGAAATCACCTTGTCCGTCTGTGTGTCCGTCTGTCTGTCTGTCTGTTGGTCTGGTAACACAACTATTGTTGATTTTAAAGTAAGCACCACCTTGATATCTATCTGTAGGTTGGGAAACAGGAAAAAACCTTCTTTAATATAACACCTGTAAACTTACAGTACATTTTTTCTTTAATGTTTTCTGATTTTGTCTTTGCCCTTTAGGATTTTTGACATTTGAATGCTTCATTGGTAGATCCCTGCTTTGAAATATTTTATCTTCTGTTGTAGTGGTGTTTATCTGGTGTGTGTACATCTGATTCTAATGCTCCTGCTGGCAATGGTAAGAATTAAATCATTTTATTTGTACTTCTTTTTATCACCACACTATTTTGGGTGTGGTTATTTTATTGAAAGCATGGACATGACAAATAACCTATAATCAAAAATGGTTTCCGAGCATATATGTCTTTCCCTGCGTTTTCAGTAGATCACAATATTACACAAAAAAATTGTACTTAGTTATATTGAAATGTAATTTAATTTTCACCATGAACTAACAGTTGACAACTTGACACTGATCAACGGTAAAACTATCAACTAATTGCTAGTACAAATGAATCAAAAGTCCAAGAGTTGTTGTCATCATTTTGTCTACTGATATTAATCTATAATATAATCTGTTGATTCGAAATTATAACATTTTAACAGAAAGCTGCCTTTACGGTGATCGAACAGGTGTCATTTTCTCAAATGGTTGGTCTTGTCAAGATATGGTTCGTCAAGCACCAGGATACTGCTCTCAAGTTCTTCAAACATGTTGTGCCTCGTGTGGATCGCCTACTACCACTTCAACTACAACTGCAGCTACAACACTTTTTACAACTACACCCTCTACAACTGAGGCAACTACAACGACTCCTTTATCCACAGAAGGAACTACTACCCCGTCTACAACAACAACCCAAGGACAGCCAATCAGTCCTGTTCAGCAATGTATCAATGTTAAAGGTGGAGGATGGGAATTCTGCAGGGTAGTTGATTTTGTTTTGTTTTCTTGTTTTTCTGTAGGGTCTATACTTTTTTTCAGCTTTTTAAAGGAAAATTCTTTGTGAAATTTATAGTGATTGCTTTTTAAAGCATTTTAATATTTAATCAAACATTTGTAAATTAACAATACTATATTCATTACTACCTTGCTTATTGTATTTACGCCTTTTGGAGTGAATTTTTAATAAGGAAGGTTTATTCAGGTTTTTGACATGAGATATTTGGGAGAAGCAAAATGTGAAGTTAGTGTAGTTGTTTCACAATCTTATTTGAATTTTTAAGTTTAACCCCAACGAATTCTATACAAGTATTTGTTTTTAGTTTGGATACAGAAATGGTGATTATTCCACAATTTGTCAGACCCTTTGGTGTAAAGTAACTGGTTCCAGCACATGTCATGGAGCTGGTCGTGCCGCAGATTATACACAGTGTGGAAATAAAAAGGTATGGAATATATTATTGCGTTGTTCTTTAACTGCCCTCACAAACATTTTATCACTAGAGCTCGTGGTATAATATATCTGGATGTAGTTTCATGCTACGGATCTGGTAATAATACTGACTACACATAGTGTTGATTTAAGAAGGTGAGAAATAAATGGGTTGTCCTTAACTTAAGTTTTGTCTAACCTTCATGAAATTAAAAAACCAGGCCTCGTGTTTAAAGTGTCAGATTTTTGTTCACAATGTTGATGCTCTTCATTTGAGAACCTGTTTTGGAGACAAGATTTTCAGATTAAAGGTTTGGGAATCAAATGTGTTGTTTCTTAAATTCTTCTTCCCCTCTTGACATTTAAAGTTAGACGTTACTTTCTGCAAAGCAAATAGAAGCAAGTCCAGCAATACTATCATATAAGTAACTGCTTTAAATCTGGTAATTATACGCTACCTGGAAATAGAAAAAGGTAAAAGATCAGTGTAATCTTCTCAGGTTGTTTATCCCAAGTTCTTGAAACATAATACTGTCAGACGCTTTGGTAATGTTGCTGTAAAGTTGTAGTATCTTATAGATAGTTGTGGTAATTCTGCCGTTTATATATTCCCAGTGGAGACACAACTATTGTTATATCCCCACTCGTAAGCAGGCTTCCCACAGATAGGTGTTAGTTTCCCAAATTTGGCTAGGGTTGAAATATAGAAAAAATTTTAAAAATATATTGCTATGGTTACCTTATATTAAAATATATATTTTTATTTGAAAAAATGTGGTTTTTGGCACTTTCCCAAAATTATGATACATAATTTAGTGTTGCTAGCTTTATATGTAAACAACATGATGGTTGCAAAGGGAAACTAGGATTGTGTATTTTAAGGTAAATATTTAAGTTCTAAAATAATTTTTATGGCCGTTAAAATTGAGAAAAATCAAAACGGCGATGACCCAGGTTGAGGCCATTTTTCCAAAATTAAACATCAGTTCCACAGGTAACTGTGATGAAATGTCAACATATTTGGGAAGAACAGTGTTCAAATTTCATGCAAAAAAGTCTGTTGACACTGTATGTTCAGGTTTTTTGAAGCAAATCTTTGCTGTTTCAATGGCAACAATGAAATGCAAAATTTCTTTTTTAAACCTAACGACCCAATTTTCTCAAAGTTTGTTTATTTTTGAACCACTAAATGTAAACATGTAGCTATGCAAGAAAAACAGTTGAATCACTACAGATATTTAAGTAAAGGGGGTCCTGCCCTATTAGAAAAAGCAGGGCTATCTGCGGAGCGCTGGCTAAGATACGGGGATATATTGCAATCACCTTGTCCGTCTGTGTGTCCGTCTGTCTGTCTGTCTGTTGGTCTGGTCACACAACTATTGTTGATTTTTAAGTTTAGCACCACCTTGATATATATCTGTAGGTTGGGAAACAGGAAAAAAACTTTTTTAATATAACACCTGTAAACTTACAGTACATTTTATCTTTCATGTCAACCGATTTTGTCTTTGCCCTTTAGGATTTTTGACATTTGAATGCTTCATTGGTAGATCCCTGCTTTGAATTGTCTTATCTTCTGTTGTAGTGGTGTTTATCTGGTGTGTGTACATCTGATTCTAATGCTCCTGCTGGCGATGGTAAGAATTATATCATTTCATTTTTATTTCTTTTTATCATCACACTATTTTAGGTATGGTTGTTTTATTGAAAGCATGGACATGACAAATAACCTATAATCAAAAATGGTTTCCGAGCATATAATGTCTTTCTCTGCATTTTCAGTAGATCACAATATTACAAAAAAAATTGTACTTAGTTATATTGAAATGTAATTTAATTTTCACCATGAACTAACAGTTGACAAGTTGACACTGATCAACGGTAAAACTATCAACTAATTTATAGAACAATTGAATCAAAATTCCAACAGTTCTTGTCATCATTTTTTCCACTGATATTAATCTATAATATAATCTGTTGATTCGAAATTATAACATTTTAACAGAAAGCTGCCTGTACGGTGATCGAACAGGTGTCATTTTCTCAAATGGTTGGTCTTGTCAAGATATGGTTCGTCAAGCACCAGGATACTGCTCTCAAGTTCTTCAAACATGTTGTGCCTCGTGTGGACCGCCTACTACCACTTCAACTACAACTGCAGCTACAACACTTTTTACAACTAGTGCAGTGACAACAACACCCTCTACAACTGAGGCAACTACAACGACTCCTTTATCCACAGAAGGAACTACTATCCTGTCTACAACAACAACCCAAGGACGGCCAGTCAGTCCTGTTCAGCAATGTATCAATGTTAAAGGTGGAGGATGGGAATTCTGCAGGGTAGTGGATTTTGTTTTGTTTTCTTGTTTTTCTGTAGGGTCTTTACTTTCTTTAAGCTTTTTAAAGGAACATTCTTTGTGAAATTTATAGTGATTGCTTTTTAAAGCATTTTAATATTTAATTAAACATGTGTAAATTAACAATACTATATTCATTACTACCTTGCTTATTATATTTACGCCTTTTGGAGCGAATTTTTGATAAAGAAGGTTTATTCAGGTTTTTGACATAAGATATTTGGGAGAAGCAAAATGTGAAGTTAGTGTAGTTGTTTCACAATCTAATTTGAATTTTTAAGTTTAACCTCAAAGAATTTTATACGAGTATTTGTTTTTAGTTTGGATACAGAAATGGTGATTATTCTACAATTTGTCAGACCCTTTGGTGTAAAGTAACTGGTTCCAGCGCATGTCATGGAGCTGGTCGTGCCGCAGATTATACACAGTGTGGAAATAAAAAGGTATGAAATATATTATTGCGTTGTTCTTTAACTGCCCCTACAAACATTTTATCACTAGAGCTTGTGGTATAATATATCTGGATGTAGTTTCATGCAACGGATCTGGTAATAACACTGACTACACATAGTGTTGATTTAAGAAGGTGAGAAATAAATAGGTTGTCCTTAACTTAAGTTTTGTCTAACCTTCATGAAATTAAAAACCAGACCTCGTGTTTAAAGTGTCAGATTTTTGTTCACAATGTTGATGCTCTTCATTTGAGAACCTGTTTTGGAGACAAGATTTTCAGATTAAAGGTTTGGGAATCAAATGTGTTGTTTCTTAAATTCTTCTTCCCCTCTTGACATTTAAAGTTAGACGTTACTTCCTGCAAAGCAAATCGATGCAAGTCCTGCAATACTATCATATCATTCAAGTAACTGCTTTAAATCTGGTAATTATACGCTACCTGGAAATAGAAAAAGGTAAAAGATCAGTGTAATCTTCTCAGGTTGTTTATCCCAAGTTCTTGAAACATAATACTGTCAGACGCTTTGGTAATGTTGCTGTAAAGTTGTTGTATCTTATAGATAGTTGTGGTAATTCTGCCGTTTATATATTCCCAGTGGAGACACAACTATTGTTATATCCCCACTCGTAAGCAGGCTTCCCACAGATAGGTGTTAGTTTCCCAAATTTGTCTAGGGTTGAAATACAGAAAAAATTTTAAAAATCTATTGCTATGGTTACCTTATATTAAAATATATATTTTTATTTGAAAAAATGTGGTTTTTGGCACTTTCCCAAAATTATGATACATAATTTAGTGTTGCTAGCTTTATATGTAAACAACATGATGGTTGCAAAGGGAAACTAGGATTGTGTATTTTAAGGTACATATTTAAGTTCTAAAATAATTTTTATGGCCGTTAAATTTGAGAAAAATCTAAACGGTGATGACCCAGGTTGAGGCCATTTTTCTCAAAATTAAACATCAGTTCCACAGGTAACTGTAATGAAATGTCAACATATTTTGGAAAGAACAGCGTTCAAATTTCATGCAAAAAAAAATTTGTTGACACTGTTTGTTCAGGTTTTTTGAAGCAAATCATTGCTGTTTCCATGGCAACAGTGTAATGCAAAATTTCTGTTTTTATACCTAACGACCCCATTTTCTCAAAGTTTGTTTATTTTTGAACCACTTAATGTAAACAAGTAGCTATGCAAGAAAAACAGTTGACTCACTACAGATATTTAAGTAAAGGGGGTCCTGTCCCATTAGAAAAAGCAGGGCTATCTGCGGAGCGCTGGCTAAGAGACGGGGATATATTGCAATCACCTTGTCCGTCTGTGTGTCCGTCCGTCTGTCTGTCTGTCTGTCTGTTGGTCTGGTAACACAACTATTGTTGATTTTAAAGTAAGTACCACCTTGATATCTATCTGTAGGTTGAGAAACAGGAAAAAAAACCTTCTTTAATATAACACCTGTAAACTTACAGTACATTTTTTCTTTAATGTTTTCTGATTTTGCCTTTGCCCTTTAGGATTTTTGACATTTGAATGCTTCATTGGTAGATCCCGGCTTTGAAATATCTTATCTTCTGTTGTAGTGGTGTTTATCTGGTGTGTGTACATCTGATTCTAATGCTCCTGCTGGCAATGGTAAGAATTAAATCATTTTATTTGTACTTCTTTTTATCACCACACTATTTTGGGTGTGGTTATTTTATTGAAAGCATGGACATGTTTTCCCTGCGTTTTCAGTAGATCACAATATTACAAAAAAAAATTGTACTTAGTTATATTGAAATGTAATTTAATTTTCACCATGAACTAACAGTTGACAAGTTGACACTGATCAACGGTAAAAGAAGCAGAGGTACCAATGGGGTATCCGAATGTCAAAAGTCCGAAAGGGCAGAGACTAAACCAGTAAACACAAACAAGAACGGGACAAAAACAGACAACACGTAAAACATGGAAACACAAAACAACTGAATATCAATCAACAACGCGAACTCCAGTCGAAACAAGAGTGAACTCAGGTGTTCCGGAAGAGTAAGCAGTTCCTGCTTGCTATAGCACACCCGTCGCGTTGCCAATAGTCCATTCAGCGTGTCAAATCCAGTAAAGGAAGACAAAACAACACTCTATGACAAACCAACATCTGCACTTATCTGAGAGATCGAAATCCCATATTTGTCTATAAGTGCATGATGTCTTCCGTAAAATTTCTTGAGTGAAGACAGCAACCGAGGAGCAACATAACCCTGTGTGAGCAATTTTTGCGTCAGACGTGTCGCTCTGCTAAGGAAATCGATGTAAGTCCCGCACGCTCTGGAGTAACGAATCAATTGAGATACGTAAACTCCATAAGCTGGAGCTGACGGAATATTGCTACACAAGAAGGGGAAGTTGACGATTGGAAAGTTGAAGTCATCACGTTTGTCATAGAGCCTTGTTGAAAGTCTTCCTTGAGAGTCAATTTCGAGATGTAGATCTAAATATGAAGCAGACTTCCTAGAATCCGTTGTGTCCTTTATCTCAAGCTCCTGTGGATATATGAGATGGAGAAAGTCACCAAATCGAGAATTGTTTAGTGAAAGGACATCATCAATATAACGGAACGTGAGGTTGAAAAAGAGAGCTAGTCTACGGTCTTTTTTGTCTAGAAGAGATTGCAAGAAGTCTGCTTCATATGAATGAAGAAACAAATCAGCAAGCAAAGGTGCACAATTAGTGCCCATTGGAATCCCTATTGTTTGCTGAAAAACACGTCCACCAAACTGAACAAATATGTTGTCAATAAGAAAGTTGAGCATGTCGATTATTTGGTCTTCTGTAAATTTGTTCTTTTTCTTGGACTCATTGATGACAAAGTAAGTCTTGGTATAATCGACTACAAGAAATTTGAACCTGCGTTTTCCATTCTTTTTGAAGAAGCTGCGTTTTATGAGCTGTGCCAATCGTGATTTCAGTTGTTCATGTGGAATAGAAGCGTAAAGTGTGGAGAAATCGAATGTTTTGATGCTGTTACAAGATGAAACTGAATTAGAGTTAAGAATCTCCATCAGTTCTTTCGAATTCTTCAGGATCCACATTTGATTGACACCATTTCTAGAATAACAACAATCGTAATATTTCTGGAGGCCGGATTTTACTGCCGTAAGTATTGAAGTCAACAAAACTGAAAGAGGTTTAGTTGTACATTTGGATGACCCTGCAATGAAGCGCTGTTTGTATGGATTTTTATGTAATTTGGGAATCCAATACAGGGATGGAATGTCATCATTACTGCCACCAACAGAAAGGCCGAAGGAGGAAATGACAGATTTATGATTGTCAATGATTTCCTCCTTAGACAGTGTTGTAGCCGTGTATGTGGTGCTGTTGCTGGCACAACCAACCCCCAATGCAGCTGTCAAACAGTCTATATAGTGTTTTTTGCACACAAAAATGATGTTATTTGGTGCTTTGTCTGCAGGTACAACAACATATTTGTCATGTAAGGTGGACAATGTTTTGGCAACATCAGCGTTGCTGAAAATGGATGTTGCCTTAGTGCTCATTGAGCCTTTCAAAGAATTGATTCTTTTCAAAACCAATGACCTCACAGCTTTTACCCATTCTGACAAAACGTCACATTCTTTCTCCTGTTCTTTTTTGGCCCATTTTCTGGCATAGTCCTCAACTGAATCCATAATTGTTTTGAAATTATAGCTCCAGTTGATTCGTCTTGGCTCACGATATTTAGGTCCTTTAGCCAAAACATCGCGAAGTAAGTCATTTTCCAAGATGTTGAGGTCACCAGTGATAACGTGGCCAGAGGGACCATATTTGAATGGGGACTTTTCACAGGTACAGTCTGGAGGTTTTGCTTTGAGGTCATTGATTTGGAAATCCCGCAACACTTGTTTATAGTTGAAAACCTTAGGTGTAATGGTGGAAGTGTAGGAATAAGAGATAATGCGAATGCTTTTATCTTTGAAGTAAGGAGGAATATGTTCCGTAACAGATTTGTGGTGTAAAATATTTCCTAAATTAATAGCATCTAACCCCTTGTTTAAAAATGGAAGTGAAAGAAAGGAACGATTGTCTTTACTGTTTTCGTGTGGAACTCCAACAGGTTTGAATAAGCGGTTGTAACCGATATCAAGAACGATAGCAGTGAGTCTATAAATGTTAGACTGAGGGTCAGTAACCGGATTTTCTAGACATTCCTTGTACAAAGTATTGAGTTTAGAAAGGGGAATAGAATACAGTTTAGTTCGAATGTGATGAATCCCTAGTGGTTTTTGGACAAACGGAAGCAATCCACTAATTGATACATCGCAAAGCTTTGGTGCGTTGTATTTTCGATGTCCATGACTGCGTTTCCGTCTCTCCGTTTTTTCAAAGAGATTCATCACATTAACATCACTGCATCTAGGGCTAGATAAATTTCCTACACTTCCAATGTTGTCGTTGCAGCCATAAGGTAGTGCGGTTCCCAGTCGTCGAATCCAGAATTCTTCTCTCTCTTTACGGAAAGGTGTACTTAAAGTGGGATTATTTGTAGGATAGTAAATTTTTTCCAAAATTCGGACTTTTAAAGACAAAATGGAATGATCAGGTTGGTTAAAATGCTGGTAAACGAAAGGAAAACTGTCGTTGTTGATTCCAGATCTGTGGCCACACATACGAGAATTAAGTCTTCCTTTCGTCTCACCAACATAGATCAGTCCACAAAGGCTACATTCTAGTCCATAAATAAGATTTGATGATGTACAATTTAAGTCATCCCAACTATAGATGTTATATGACCGATTCGTTAAGTTGCTCTTAATTTCTGTGTCAGTAATCAAGATCTTACAAGTTTTACAATTCTTAATTCCGCATTTACTGACAGAGCAATGAGATTGCACATTTTCAAAATCCAAAACGTCTTCCAAAAGTACAGAGCACGGTCGAATAGAATCAAAGTTTTTATATTGGTATTCTGGACTCGCAGACTGGGTATATGATGTCTTTGACAAAATTGGTGTATTTTGGACACCTGTACTACGAAACGACGCCGTGTCCGTAGTGTCGTTAAGTTCAGGCCTTTTTATACTGGGCGACGCCTGAGCCAGTATCCTTTTTTGGTGTCTCGTTAACATTGCATTGAAGCTACTGGGCTGGTGAAATCCTCGGGGACAATTTGTCCACCAGCAGAGATATCGACCCAGTGGAATGAAAGAAGCAGAGGTACCAATGGGGTATCCGAATGTCAAAAGTCCGAAAGGGCAGAGACTAAACCAGTAAACACAAACAAGAACGGGACAAAAACAGACAACACGTAAAACATGGAAACACAAAACAACTGAATATCAATCAACAACGCGAACTCCAGTCGAAACAAGAGTGAACTCAGGTGCTCCGGAAGAGTAAGCAGTTCCTGCTTGCTATAGCACACCCGTCGCGTTGCCAAAAGTCCATTCAGCGTGTCAAATCCAGTAAAGGAAGACAAAACAACACTCTATGACAAACCAACATCTGCACTTATCTGAGAGATCGAAATCCCATATTTGTCTATAAGTGCATGATGTCTTCCGTAAAATTTCTTGAGTGAAGACAGCAACCGAGGAGCAACATAACCCTGTGTGAGCAATTTTTGCGTCAGACGTGTCGCTCTGCTAAGGAAATCGATGTAAGTCCCGCACGCTATCAACTAATTGCTAGTACAAATGAATCAAAAGTCCAAGAGTTGTTGTCATCATTTGTTCCACTGATATTAATCTATAATATAATCTGTTGATTCGAAATTATAACATTTTAACAGAAAGCTGCCTTTACGGTGATCGAACAGGTGTCATTTTCTCAAATGGTTGGTCTTGTCAAGATATGGTTCGTCAAGCACCAGGATACTGCTCTCAAGTTCTTCAAACATGTTGTGCCTCGTGTGGACCGCCTACTACCACTTCAACTACAACTGCAGCTACAACACTTTTTACAACTACACCCTCTACAACTGAGGCAACTACAACGACTCCTTTATCCACAGAAGGAACTACTACCCCGTCTACAACAACAAGAACCCAAGGACAGCCAATCAGTCCTGTTCAGCAATGTATCAATGTTAAAGGTGGAGGATGGGAATTCTGCAGGGTAGTGGATTTTGTTTTGTTTTCTTGTTTTTCTGTAGGGTCTATACTTTCTTTAAGCTTTTTAAAGGAAAATTCTTTGTGAAATTTATAGTGATTGCTTTTTAAAGCATTTTGATATTTAATTAAACATGTGTAAATTAACAATACTATATTCATTACTACCTTGCTTATTATATTTACGCCTTTTGGAGCGATTTTTTAATAAGGAAGGTTTATTCAGGTTTTTGACATGACTGTTGAGATATTTGGGAGAAGCAAAATGTGAAGTTAGTGTAGTTGTTTCACAATCTAATTTGAATTTTTAAGTTTAACCTAAACGAAACCTATACGAGTATTTGTTTTTAGTTTGGATACAGAAATGGCGATTATTCCACAATCTGTCAGACACTTTGGTGTAAAGTATCTGGTTCCAGCTCATGTTCAGGAGCTGGTCCTTCCACAGATTATACACAGTGTGGAAATAAAAAGGTATGAAATATATAATTGCGTTGTTCTTTAGCGGCCCCTTCAAACATTTTATCACCAGACCTCGTGGTAAAAAATATCTCAATCTAGTTCATAATATGGAGCTGTTAATACCACTGACTACACACAGTGTAAATGTGGAAATAAAAAAGATGAGAAAAAGATGGTATGTGCTACATGTAATTGTGTGTCTACCCGGCTCTTGACATTTTATTACCAGGTCTCGTGTTTATAGTCTCAGGTTTTAGTTCATCCTGCCCGTTCTCCTCGTTTGAGAAACTGCTGTGGAGACAAAATTGGAAGATGAAAAGTTTTGAAATGGAATGTGTTGTTTCTCAAGTAGTCTTAACCCTCTTGACAATTATGGTCTGGACAACGGGTTAATAGTCTCTACTATTATTCTCATGATTTACATACGCCATAAATTACATACAGAAATCAAAAGCTGGGGTGCAACTGTTTTGTTCTTATTGTGCTAAAGTTTGGCTACCCCTTTAGACATTGTGTTGTCAGGACTCGTGAAGAAAAGACTCTGGTATGTTCCTCCTCTGGTAATGCTGCGAATTATACCCAAGATGTTAATAAAAAGGAAAGGAATAGATGTGTTGTACTCAAGTTTACTACGCTTAAAGATATTGTCAGGCCCTATTGTGCTTAGTCTCTGGTAATAGATAACCATGTTCGGGATGGTGAATTGCCGCGAAAACACAAAACTATTGTAGATGTTGATATTCTCGCATGAAGGTTATTTTCGCTTAATTTGCAATCACCAAATATCCACGAAATGTCCACCACCGAATAATCTTTCGTTTAAGTATAGAATATGTATGGTTGAAAATTCCAGAAATATTTCCCCACGCCAATGGTAACTTAACAAAAACGCAAAAATATCACCCGCGAAAACTTCCACGTTTAAATGGTAATACATGTAATCATGTTGTTATCTGGATTTTTTTCACCGCTCAAATGCATTTTATTGTCAAGCCTCTTGGGGATAGAAGTCTGATACTAGTTCCTGCATTCAAAATACAAATACCAATACGCTTCATTTGGTCATGATGTATATCGATATTCCAAGGAGTAACCTCTCATCAGCAGCATTTGAATCTAAACATTGGAAGGTTAAAATTGCAAAGTATCGAATGAAAAGAACTTAAAGCCAAAAGGTTTGAACAGGCAAGCCAAATCAAGCACCAAGGACATCGATCATGTGCAATACACAGGCAATTTTGTTAATATAATTTTAACGTTAGAAAAAATATTAAATTAGTGTTGATCAAGTTTTGATGTTAATTTAACGTTTAACTTTAAGGATTGACCTCACATAATTCAACAGGAAAATTAAACGTTTAAAAGTTTAACATTATACATTAATGTTAGTGTTAGCACTAGATTAACTTAAAAAGTTCAAACATTGTGGTAACGTTAATTTTACGTGCAATTATTGTTAAATTAACGGTTAATCAAGCTAAACGTAGCTTAAGGGATTCTGGTAATGCCGCGAATTATACGCAATTCGATCATAAAAATGTAGCTAATAAATCAGTGTGTTGTTCTATCCCTAGTTCCCTAATAAATCAGATAGGTCGTCTATCCCTAGTTCTTGAAAAATTATATATTCAAACGCTTTGGTTTGTACAAAGTACTAGTATCCGATACTAGGTCTCTGGGTCCGGTAATTCCGCCATTTATATGTATATTGATAACTAATAGGGTCGGGAACTGGATGAAACCTTCTTCTTTACCCAGTGAACTGACACTACATGTTCTCTTTAATGTTCACACATTTTATAGTTGCCTTTTCGGACTTTTGATATTCGATTGCTCCATTGGTACATTCCTGCTTCTTTGAAATATCTTATCTTCTGTTGTAGTGGTGTTTATCTGGCGTGTGTACATCTGATTCTAATGCCCCTTCTGGTGATGGTAAGAGTAGCATCATTTTTTTTTTCAACCTACAAAGATGTGGGGAATGAATATATGTGTAATTAAAGCATGGAAATATGATACCTGACAATTAATATATGATCAACCATACTTTTTGGTCATTTACGTCACAGTGTGACTTGGTACAATACCTGATACAAATCGAGGAACCATACTCACTAGTCATGTTACATTTGTTTTTTTTATATATTTACATGTCTGTCAGTCTTTTATATCCATACAAAACTGTTGGTTACTTCCAAACATGTATATATTTATGTACGGGTTGTTATGTTGCAAATTGATTTTGCCCTATTTGAATTTGATATGTAACTACAGTTTCATATTTTTGTTTGATACAGACTAAGATTGATTCCTTTATTTTGACTTACATTTTTAAAAATTTAGCTAGATCACTATGAGAAAACCTAATGTTTAAAGGAAAGTTTTACATAACATTTTTTTACAGATTTATTTTTATATTTCTTTTCCCCAGAAAGTAAATAAGTGTTTCTATCAAGTGTAATTATACATTTTAATTCCAAAGCTCATCTATTTTTGTAGCTCTAAATTTCAACAATATACTCATATAAGTGATATTTTTTTTTATTTCCATATTTCTATGTCGCTTTCAACGTGTTGCAGAAGCAACAAAAAGGGGTCATTTTAGCACTATCTGTCATCTTGCGTCCTCCGTCTTACGTCCGGTGTCCTGCAGCGTCACAGAAAATTTTCATCACGTTTTCCGGTCAACTACATGCAGCAGACTTTTGAAACTTTACATGCATCTTCATCCTATAGTACTATATGGTGTTCAGCGAATTTACGCACTAAAATCATTACTTCCTGTTTGACGAATACTCAAGATTTTATATATAAAGGACTTGGAATACAAATTTCCGTCGCACTTTTCCAGGAAACTACATGCAGCAGGCTCTTGATATTTTGCATGCAGCTTCATCCTATAGTATACTATATGGTGTAAAGCAATCTTATGCCCGAAAAAAACTACTTCCTGTTTGACGAATACTTAAGATTTTATATATAAAGCACTTGAAACACAAATTTCCATCATTCTTTTCCAAGCAACTACATCATGTACATGCAGCAGGCACTTGATATTGTGCATACAACTTCATCCTATAGTACTATATGTTGTGAAACGATTTTATGCCCGAAATTTAACAACTTCCTGTTTGAGGAATACTTAAGATTTTAAAATATTGCACTTGTATAGAAATTTCTGTTACGTGTCTGGGTTACATGCAGCAGGCAGATTTTATACCCAAAATTCATTTAGTACTGGCTACGGAAAAAGTATAGATGCACAGGCGACATATGCCTTCCCCCATCCAGTTATCATCTAATGGCCTAGTCGATTAAAATTGCTTTTTGTTTTGTTTAGTTTTATTTCGAAATTAATTATGCATGCTAAATGCCTGATAATGTTCTAACATGTTTATTTATCATAGACCAACTTGCAAGGTTCTCATTATGATTGTGTAAATGTAGGAGGTATATATCATGCTTCATATATGTATATTATTAATAATATTTTTACAATATATAATGCTAAACAACTGTTCTTATCCATTTTTTTTATCCTTTTCTTCAAATTAATAGTATTTTTTTCTACTTTTTAAAAACTTATTCAAATTCTCAATGACAATATTTTGTTATTTCTATTAATCTAGTGGCCTGGCCAAAGGTTAATTATAAATGCTCATATTATGTTTTTAGTATTACTTTGAATTTTATCTTGTATTGTTTCATAAGCCCCTACATGTTACATGCTTGCTATTTTTTCATACAAATATTTACATTTAAACAGAAAGCTGCCTTTACGGTGATCGACAAGGCGTAATTTTCTCAAATGGTTGGTCCTGTAAAGATATGGTGCGTGAAGCTCCAAATTACTGCGCCCTAGTTCTACAAACATGCTGTGCCTCGTGTGCCCTGCCTTCAACCACTTCTATGCCCTCTACAACAACTACCCAAGGGCAGACAATCAGTCCTGATCAGCAATGTGTCAATGCTAAAGGTGGAGGATGGGAATTCTGCAAGGTGTTTTTGTCCTCCTGATTTTTTACTCATGTCGCTACAACATCTCGAATAAGTCAATTTATTCAATCACTTGAATGCTTTCAGAAAGAATTATTCTTTTAATCCAATATTTAAAGAAAATATTTATATACTATCTTGTTTTTTAATTTTTGAATCGTATTAATTCTGTGACAAGCACTTTTGGTCCCAACTGCACTAGAAGCGATTTTGATACGTTCATTTGAGTAAAATGACAGATGGGAGAAATACAATTGGATTAAACAACTATAACACAATGTACGTGTAATTATTTAAGTGAAACTATTTCTAGATTTTTTTTCACTATTTCAGTTTCCATACAGCAATGATTATTCTACGATCTGTCAGAAGGTTTGGTGTCAAGTCTCTGGTTCTAGCTCATGTTCAGGATCTATCAATGCCGCAGATTATACACTGTGTGGAAATAAGGCGGTAGGGAAATAATCTTTAAATGAAATTTGTCTATCTCTCGTGACATTTAATTGACATGTAATACAAGTTAATGAATCTAGCTCCTGCCCAGGAACTGACTTTTCTCAGTGTGTAAATCCAAAGGAATATAGAATAGTGGTTGCGTTACGACTTGTTTACCATTATATCTTAAGTGGAAACGCAACTATTTTTGATTTTAACGTAAGCACCACCCTGATAACTATCAGTAGGTTGGGAAACAGGAAAAAACCTTCTTCATAACCTCTATGAACTTACATTACATGTTCTATTTTATATTTACTGATTTGTCTTTACCCTTATATGGAACTAATAACGAATTCCCCTTAAAATATATTGTCTTCTGTTGTAGTGGTGTATATCCGGTGTGTGTACATCTGATTCAAATGCTCCATCTGGCGATGGTAAGAAAAACATTATCTACATTTCTTAAAGTACAAATACGACAAAAATTTTGTGTTTTATTTTTAA
The DNA here is from genome assembly GCA_963971305.1 of Arcuatula senhousia. NCBI lineage: Eukaryota > Metazoa > Mollusca > Bivalvia > Mytilida > Mytilidae > Arcuatula > Arcuatula senhousia. Next base: position 35,039,529 of record OZ020317.1, on the reverse strand, counting down.
TTGAAAGAATGGAAATAAAATATCTGTCCATTGACCAATAACCTATGATAAGTTATGGTTTCCGGGCATATATATACGTGTTACTTTGAAATTTCATGTATAGAAATAATTCAAAATTAAATCTTTGATGGTCATTTTAATATAATATTGTAATATAATTTTAACAATAGAGCTGTCCGTTCAACTTACCAAATTTTAATCTGCTGTCAAAGAAGGACAACAAGCTAACTGTGCCACACAAAAAGCTAAACTGTCGCCTAAAATAACTTCTCGAAAGGCTTTTTCCAATTCTAGGAACTTTGTTGTTATAGGTAACAATTATAAATATTTTTTTCCAAAACCTCTTATAAGGATAAAATCTGTTACACATCGGACCAAGTTTGCAGTATGCTTGATTTCCTTATTGACTACATATTTGTCACATTTGGAGGAGATATTTTTCAGCAACAAATTGGAATTGCAATGGGCACAAGTTGTGCTCCTCTCCTCGCCGATTTGTTTTAATAAATAAATAAATAAATAAATAAATAAATAAATATATAAATAAATAAATAAATACCCGTTGCAACCATGTCCTCCTTAAAAGATCTCCTCTTCAAATTGTTCAAAAGTTTTTCTAAATTCATCTCTCCACATCCTGACTTTGTACAGAGGACAGCTATTGATCTCTATAGAACTATCATCGCCATTACCTAGTGCAATAGCCATCTGTTTTTTCTTCGAAAATGTCTTCAACTCAATACAGTTCCGAAAGGTTTCATTCCATCTTTTCATCCAATTGACGAAATCTCAAACCACAAGGTCTTAGCGACCTCTCTAGAAACTATATCGTCATCTTACTCAAGATCTCTTGTTCGTCTTACGTTGTCCGTCATATCTGAAAAATTGAAATCTCTTACCTTGAGAAAGCTTATTCTGAAAAACAAATTGCACCTAGACCGTCATAAGATTGTGGCCAACTCTATTGTAGAAGAGATTCGCCTCCTCAACAAATCAGTCTACGATTTTCTATATTTTGAAAAAGAAACGAAACTGCAATCTCTGGCTCCACAATGTGATCACAACTTGGAAACTCCTGTCGACACCAACGATACCGAGACCGAGAATTTTGAAGTCACTGTCCACTGTGTACCAGATTCAGTCAAGCTTTCTCAAGCAGAGTTGAGTCTTCTGTCCAAATGTCTAAATTTTGTTCCAACATATTCCTTAGCAGACTCTTTTCAAAACCATACGGACATCCAAAACTTCTTCAGACATCTCCTCTTAAAAGCTTTTTTCCACGAGAAGGAAAATAACCAATTCGACGAGGAGGATAATGAAGCCGCCTATTTGTTTCGCGATTATGGCAACAAAAAATCAAATTTCACTCCCAAAACATCCTGGTTTCCTGTTTTGGAGAAATATATCAAATCTTGTCTTAACCAAATTGATAATTTAAAAACCAAACCCCTCAAAAGACATAATCTGACTAGTAATGAACAAACTGCTCTCCGAAATTTAAAGACCCGCACAGACATAGTCATAAAACCTGCTGACAAAGAGGGTGCAGTGGTCGCTTGGGATGCCAAGTCTTATGTCTCCGAGGGCGACTTTCAACTTGCAAACCCAACATTCTATTGTCAGTTAAAAAACAATAACACTAAGAAAAATCAGCAACAAATCAAAGAATCTATCAAAACATCCGTGGAGAACAATGATCTTCCAGATAATGCTAGAAACTTGATTGTCTCCCAACCCAGGACATCGAGATTCTACATGCTTCCTAAAATCCATAAATTGGGAAACCCTGGTAGACCCATAGTCTCTGCATGTAGTTGTCCGACTGAAAACATTTCCAGTTTTCTCCATAATTTTTTCATGCCAATAGTGGAGAACTTGCCCACCTATGTTAAGGACACTACTCATGCTCTTAATATCCTAGAGTTCTTTGAACCTGAAAATCCAAATGACTTTAGATTGTTCTCCATGGATGTTACTGCTCTCTACACTAGTATTCCGAACAACACTGCCATGATCGCTTTAAAACATTTTTTGGACAGAAGACCCAATCCCTATGTGAAAACGGATGTCATCTTGAGATTAGTAGAACTTTTTCTCAATCTCAACACTTTTCAGTTTAATTGAGAGTTTTATTCTCAGTCTGGCGGTGTTGCCATGGGCACTAAGATGGGTCCTAGATTCGCATGTCTGTTTGTTGGGTATTTGGAAGAGAAAATGTTTTCTGAATACGTTGGTCCTGTTCCTGACCAATACAAACGATACATAGATGATGTTTTCGGTGTATCCTCTGATAGTGAAAATGATTTGAACTTGTTTATCAGCTTTGTCTCTTCCTATTACCCTGCCATTCAGTACACCTTTACAATCTTGCAAGAGAAACTCTCCTTCCTTGACTTGGAATGTAGCATCCTTAACGGCAAAATAGAAACGTCTGTGTTCTATAAACCCACTGATGCACACTGCTACCTAAACTATCAATCTTGTCATCCCCAGAGCTGCAAAAATGCCATTCCTAGGTCTCAATTTCTGAGACTTAAACGTATTTGCAGCAATGAGGATGATTTTAAAGTTCAAAGCAGCACTATGAAATCATTCTTTGTCAAAAGGGGATATCCTAACAACATCTTGGATAAAGCTATCGACTCAGTTTCCCGGGTGACACGATCCAAGGCTTTGGAGCACAGGTCAAGACGCAAGAATGACCGTATACCTTTGGTACTTACATACCACCCTCATAACATTGTTATACGGAACGTTCTGTTGCGCAATTTCAAGTCAATCGTGTTGAAGGACGAACACTTGTCGACAGTGTTCGACTCACCACCCCTGACTGCTTTTCGCAAAGGTAAGAGTTTGAGGCAACATCTTGTCTCCAGTTAATTTGACAAATCCAAGAGACGTCCTCGCTCTGACTTTTCAGGCACCAGGGGTTGTGGTCGATCTATCTGTGTCACATGTCCTTTTACCTGGGAGACTGAAGAGATAGTTGGCCCCTCCAACACCTTCAAGTTGAAGAACGGTTTCACCTGCATCTCCGAAAATGTCATTTACGTCATCCGCTGTGCCAAGTGCCTTAAAATTTACGTAGGAGAAACTTATCGTCGATTTGCTGAACACAGGAGAAGTGTTCTCAAATGCGAAGATTGCCCAGTCGGCCAGCACTTTTCATTGCCAAACCATGGCGTCCAGGATATGCAGGTGACCGTTCTCCTTGAAACATGCACCGGCGAAAAACAAAGACAGTTTCTTGAACAAAGAATAATCAACTTTTTAGGCACTTTTCAACCCTTTGGTATGAATGTAAAAAGACAGACCTTTTCTTAATATTTATAAATTAGTCATCAAGTTCAGGATTAAAATACAACGTGATGTTCTTCGAGTTAATTTTATGTCATTCTGTCCTCGTCAGTCGATGTGTGAAAATCTCTTTACTTTTTAGCCCCCGAAGAAGGACTTTATGTCCGAAAATTTGGGCATTCTTGTTTTATTTGTTTTAAAGGTTTTATTTCGTTATATTTCTTATTTAGTTTTTACCTTTTAAATGTGGCTTCACCATCCATTTATTTATCGATTTGTTTTTATACTCTAACGAGACTGAATTTCTTCTGCTAGTGCTACATACACACGGACTACATTTAACAAAGATGAAATCATAGCCAACCATAGCTTTTTTATGTCCTCAATATTCAAATGAAAGAGGAACGTAAAGAGTTACAATATTTGTACTGGAAACCTAAACTTCACAAAAATCCGTACAAAGATAGGTATATAGCTGGATCTTCATCATGTTCAGCTACAGAGCTGTCCGTTCATTTAACTAAAATCTTGTCTGCTGTCAAAGAAGGTCAACAAGCATACTGCGACACTATTTATAATCGTAGAGGGATTAACCATATGTGGATTTTGAAGAACTCAAAAGATTTGTTAGATCATTTTAAATCTAGATCATTTTCTGAGGTTCACTCTTTGAAAACGTTCGATTTTTCAACTTTATACACTACCTTGCCACACGAAAAACTAAAATGTCGCCTGAAAAAAACTTCTCGAAAAAGCCTTTTCAAACTCTAGGAATTTTGTTGTTTTGGGTTATAATTCTACCTTCTTTTCCAAAACATCTTTCAAAGATAAAATTTGTTACACACTAGAACAAGTTTGCAGTATGCTTGATTTCCTCATTGACAACATATTTGTCACCTTCGAAGGAGAGATTTTTCAACAACAAATCGGCATTCCAATGGGCACAAACTGTGCTCCTCTCCTCGCCGATTTGTTTTTATACTCTTACGAGACTGAATTTCTTCAGGGACTCGTAAAGAACAAGAAGATGAAAGAGGCAAGGTCATTTAATCTTACATTGAGATATATTGATTATGTCCTTTCTGTCAATAACACTTCATTTGGTATATGGATTCCTTCAATATATCCTCCGGAATTGGAGATTAAAGATACCACCGAATCAAATTGCTTCACGTCTTTCTTGAATTTGCACCTCGAATTTGACCCAGGTGGTCATCTCAGTACAAAAATTTACGATAAACGAAACGATTTTAATTTTCAAATTATTAATTGTCCTAATCTACAGAGCAATATACCTACTTCTCCTGCATACGGTGTTTATATTTCACAACTTATTCGATATGCCAGAGCTTGCACACATTTCACAGAATTTTTTATCAGACACCGATTTCTTCGTGACCGACTTTTGGAGCAGGGCTATAAGAAAATACGTCTCATACGATCACTAAAAAAATTCTTTCTTCGTTATCAGCCACTAGTAGAAAAGTTCAAAATTGAGTTAAAAGATATGATAGTTAATTGTTTTAATTAGTGTTTGACTAGTCTTTTGTACTGAGATGATCACCTCAATATCCCTATTGTGTCTCACAACTATGTTGTGTTCTATGGTCTTTACCGGATCCTAAGATCGCAATGGAAGAGGGAGGTTTGGCGCCATAAAACCTGGTTTAACCCACCACTTCTTTGGAAGTGCCTGTACCGAGTCAGGACCATTGCGATCTTTAATTCTTCTGGTTTTGTGTTTCTCTGTAATAAAATTTACAACAAATTTCCGGACAAAAGCTTCTGTATTTTGGTCATGGTAATTTTCATATCATGTTCGACTTATAAAACTTAATTCCAAGAAATTTTTACAGTGTCACACTATTTTACGTAACTATATATTATGGGTTAAGCAAATTTTACAGTGTCAAGCTATTCTATGTAACTATATATATATTATGGACTTGAAGATCGCAATGGAAGAGGGAGGTTTGGCGCCATAAAACCTGGTTTAACCCACCATTTCGTTTGAAATGCCTGTACCAAGTCAGGACCTTTGCGATCCACAAATTCTCCGGTATGACTGATTCGTTTTTGTCATTTTCTCTGGACTATGAGATTGATCATTTAAGTTCGGTAGTTTTGTTATTACCTTTATTTTCAAATTATGAAAGCAACATACTAACCTCACCTGCCTACGGTGTTTATATTTCACAACTTATTCGATATGCAAGGGCTAGTGCAAATTTTTCTGATATTTTTATACGACACTGCTGTCTCTGTGACTGACTATTATACCAAGGTTACAAGAAAATGTGTCTGACATACGATCCCTAAAAAAATTCTTCTTTCGTGATCAGCCATTGGTTGAAAAATTCAAAATTCAGTTGAACGTTTTGGTTAGTGATTGTTTTGATTAGTGTTTTGCTGATTGTTGTACTAAGGTGATCATCTTATTATCCCTATTATGTCTTCACAACCTTGTTGTGGTGTGTGTTACTACCGGTCCATAAGATCGCAATGGAAGAGGGAGGTTTGGCGCGCCATAAAACCTGATTTAACCCACTATTTCATTTGAAATGCCTGTATCAAGTCAGAACCATTGCGATCTATAACTATTCCGGTGTGTCTTCCATGTTTTGTCTGTTCTCTTGAACAATGGGATTGATCCTCCAAGTTCGGTAATTTTATATTTGTTATTACATTTATTTAACCATGAACTTACGGATGACAAGTTTAAGTTGTCAAAGGTAAAACTATCGCCTGATTGTTAGAACAAAGTTGAAAGAGAAGTTCATCCTTTATCCTCTGTTTTTAATCTGGTGATTCGAAGCTTTAACTTTTTAACAGAACGCTGCCTTTACGGTGATCGACAAGGAGTCATTTTCTCAAATGGTTGGTCCTGTCAAGATATGGTGCGTGAAGCTCCAAGTTACTGTGCTCTATTTCTAGAGATTTGTTGCTCTTCGTGTGCCCCCTTTACTAACACTTCAATTACAACGGAGGCTACAACAACGCCCTTTACAACTACTGAGTCTACTTCTACGCCTTCTACAAAATCTACTGCTACTACAACGCTAACGACAACACATGTTGCTACTACGACGCCCTCTACAACTGCTGCTACTACGACGCCCTCTACAACTGCTACTGTGACGCCATCTACGACACCTCCTACAACACATACATTAGGTAACAAACAATATCCTCCTTTTCACTTTTTTTTCAGTAGCCTTTGTCAGAAGTATCCTTTTTTTTCTCTGTACCTCATTTTATTCAAAAGATTAATTTAAATGATATTGATCGCTTTGATTTAAAAGCAAAATAATTATGACTGTTTATCAAAAACAGCTTTGAGTGACTGGTATACTTCCGATACGTCAATAAAACTTTAGCGCACACCTTGTTCTTTTGGTATTGCAGATCCGGGAGAGTACAGATTCGGTATCATCATCAGAATAAAAATAGTCATCATTGAAAATCTAAACGATCCAACAACTCCATACTACAAAACACTGTTTCAACAGACATTGATGGCAGTAAGTGCTTCAAGTTATTTTTGTTAAGGTGCGGGATAAGTTTCCACTTACATAACTATGTGTATTTGTACCAGTAAAAGTTAACATGTCTTTTATATACCATAAAATGGGATATTTTGGATGTAGTTTTATTTTGGTTTATTTGGCACCTCTCCTAAATGGGCCAAAATTTAACACAACAAAATAAGTTAAGAATGCATAAAAATAATGTACTACAAACAATTGATAGATATGACATTATGACAAACATTGTAGATATTGAATGAAAAACACACAAGGCATTGGCTACAATGTAAATAATGAACAAAAATTCGTTATTAATGTATTTTATTTAATGAAAATCTACTTTATTAAGAAATTAGTTTTGATATAATACAATTACTTGTTTGTCAAATCATCATTAGACATCAATTTTCTTGTTTTTAAATGCTTAAATATATACTAATTAGCTTGGGTTTTATACGCTGCTTAATCATGTTAATGTTAAAGAGTAGAATTGTGAATATAAATTCAATTAACTTATGATTGTTCAATGTATAGATGATGTAAAGTATTAAAGAACATTTTTTTCTGAAAACGCCAAAAAAAAAATACACACCAAAATTAAACATGGTCATTTTGATCTAAAACCGCCAAAATAGCCATACACCAATTTACGGTAATATAAATGAGAGCAAAGAAGTACCATATTGGGCAAGCCTGGTAGTCAGACAGACACTTTGAGAGCCTAGAAAATCTAGTTGTTCAATGTAGTTTTCAAGTAGGTGTTGTCCGTTCAAGTATCATGGTTACACAACGAAACAAAATGGAAGATATTCGACTTAATTTTCTAGTCTGTGCACCACTTAAACTACAAATAGAATTAAAAAATAAAGTATAGCAGCGTCTAGATATAAAATTCGCAGATCATTTTTTTCTTTCATTTTTACATGATTTTATTTGTTGTTTTTTCTATTAATTTTCTTTCTGTTCAAATTGTACCTTATATAAAGCATGAACTACCCCTAAATAACCTTCCATAAAACCGATTGTGAGTATTTTTTTTTATAAGACCAATAATGAAATATCCTGGCACGCGGAGGCCAAATGACAAGGTATTGTTGATATTTGGTTTTATTTGTTTGAACTGAAGACGCAAATAAAAAGCCCCGGCAAAACGGGTCAAGTGTACACGTACAAAGTATTAAAAGTCTTTGCAAAAATATTTATCTAGACGCTGCTATGCCTCATTAAGCAAATGAATGTGTAGATAAGGCACCACATAGACTGGAAAAGGATGATAGATATATCAGTCATTTTCCCAAAGTGTAAAGATGATCCTAAATAGTGAAATGTTCTCCCAATCCCATAAGGTGTCTTTTTCCATACTTTTCTTTTGTTTCAGCTTACGAGCTACTATAAAAGGCATCGATCATGTGGCCGTAGATTCAGAAGAGTCAATTTATATGGGATCAGGTAAATTTTGTACCGGTATTAATAATCTGCATATGCAAAAAATACTTTTTGCAGGAAGCAAAGAGTACTGAAGGGGAAATAAAACATAACCAAAAATGAGACTAATGCACATCTGAAAAACAAACTACTAAAACGAAAAAAAAACGTTTAATCTATCGGTTATGCTGTGAATGCATATTTTAAGGACTAACCTCTCATCACAAGCATTTGATTCAAAACGTTGGAAGTTCAAATATCATAAGTATTGCAAGAAAAGCAAAAACACTAAAAAAAGGGACGCCAAATCCAGCACCAAGGATATCGACCAAAAGGGTTACAAGGAATGAAACCTGTCGTTTTAAACAATTTCAAATTTAGACCAGCGGATATCAGTTTAAGACAAATTCATTAACCATTGCCTTGTACGAAGATTATGGCTATCAACATTTCAAGATATACATGCATAGATCAAACCATCCGAACACTGTATTGTCAGTGTCGGAAAAGAATGGTTTTATGCAGCGTACAAACTGTTTTGTTAACAATCTTGTCTATTATCAACCATAAATTGTAGTAAGTGTATATTGTTATCGTCTTTTTAAGTTTCCGCTTGTTTTTGTGGGCTGTGTCGCGTACATTTATTCTACATCTCAGTGTATTTTATTGTTGTATATCGTACGTTTGTAAGGAGCAGAGGTACCAATTGGGCATCAGAATTTCAAAAGTCCGGAAGGGCAGATACAAAACTAGTCAACACAAACGAGAACGGGGCAAAAAGCAGACAATATGTTAAACACGGAAACACAACAACTACTGAATATCAATTAATAACGCGAACTTTAGTTGTAACGAGAGTGATCTCAGGTGCTCCGGAAGAGTAAGCAGTTCCTGCTTGCTAAACCACACCCCTCGCGTTGCCAACTGTCATTCATTTTGTCATATCCGGTAAAGGAAGACAAAACAAAACCCTATGACAAAACAACATTTGCATTCATCAAAGATTACAAATACCAAAACACGGATATAAACGATTAATTTTGGATATGCCATATATCGATTTTCAAGGAGTAACCTCTCATCAGTAGCATTTAAATCAAAACATTGGAAGGTCAAATTCTAAAACTGTTGAAACCGAAAAGTACTCAAAACCAATCCAGCTCCGAGGATATCGACCATGTGCATAACAAGGAAAGAAACCTTGTGTTTTAAACAATTTTGAATTTAAAAATCAGAAATTTCAGAGACAAATATATTAGAAATTTTATGGTAAATCGTGACAGAGAAGTCTGACGACCAGGCTTGTGACTACCCTCGGGGACCTTTGGTCCACCAGAAGCGGTTATCGTCCAGTGATTTCAAAATCACAAATACCAAACGCGGATATAAATGATTAATTTGGATATGCTATATATCGATAGCATTTAAATCAAAACATTGGAAGCCCAAATTCCAAAGAGATCGAAACCCCATATTTGTGTCAACTAGCATATTGCCGGATTTTTAGTAATTAACATTTATAACACCATTTTCTTTGTTATTTTTGTTAGAGTGATTTTCAATACCTCAACATTTCCTGCTTTTTTATTCTGGAACCCACGCTGCTAGTACACTTGTATTGTTAATATCTTCGGTTTTTGTAGGCGTGAGAGTCGAACTCTGATTGTTGAGCATGACGTCATACTTGACGAAGATTCGAGTGGAAGTGTCGTATCGGCCATTGATGATTTGATTACTGGGGTTGGTAACGTGACCATTGAAAATGAGACTACTGGTGCCCTGTCTGCAACAGTGACTGATGACAAAGGCTCTATCGGTAAAAATCTCTTGAACAGACATAAATTTGTTTACACTAAACCTTTTAATTGTTCAGTAGTGTTAAGAGTTAAAGATATCTTTCAATAGTTTACCTCAAGGCCGATCCAGTGGCGTCCAGTGTATTAACACTTGGTTTAACTGGACACGATCCTAATTTTACTTCATTTATTGCAAGAAGAATATATTGAATAAAGGTAATAACAAAACTACCGAACTTGAATGATCAATTGATACTGAATTTCTTTAAATACTTGACACTATGAGAGTCCATGAACTTGTGGTCGTCATGTAGGTTTTTTTTCCTTATTTCCAGCAGTGAAATGTTCTTCCAGTGACGTGTTTTATGATAATTTTCCGATATATATATATGAAATGTTAATTGCTATAGACATAAAATGATTTCATAATATTTTGAATTAAAACATTTTGAAGCAAATTGGTTTAATCAATAATGATCTTCTTTTGTTAAGTATAGCAGCTATGTTACCAGAAATGAATTGACCTGTTTTGAAAGATTTTATCTTTTTCAATCCGTAAATGTGATAGCTTTAATTGTACGTTAATGTGTGATATTCTTCTTTGAAAATAAAATTTAAAACTTTCTTGATATGAAATTTGCTTCAATTCATTTCAAAACAATTACATGAAATAGTTTTCGTTATATTTCTTACCTTTTCTCTTTTCCTCTCTCTATTTGTATTGCATTCAATTATTTTTTTCAGCAACTGTAAACATTAACACCGACTTATGTACCTCCTTCATCCAAATAAACCCTTGTTCAGAAGGTTATTCATGTGTCATTGATACAACTATAAATACGCCATATTGTTCGTAAGTATAAACGAAGCAGAGGTACCAATGAGGCATCCGAATGTCAAAAGTTCGAAAGGGCAGAGACAAAACCAGCTAACAACAACAGAACGGGACAAAAACAGACAACCTGTAAAACATGGAAACACAAAATAACTGAATATCAATCAACAATAAATGTGAAATTTCATGTGGAGGTATTTTCAATCGAATAAACGGTCAGATACATGTAAGCTGTGTCTTGAAAATTACACACAATTGGCAACTATTCACTAACGAACCAGGTTATAATTTCATTCGTTTGATTGAGACAGAATAGATTTTCCCTTGTTTTATTGTCGGGAATGGACATGTTAGTTTACCTTCAATCATTCTATCTTCAATTTTTCCGGTATCACTGGTATGTCTTCCTTGTTTTGTTTTGTCTTATGGACATTTGAGATTAATTCTCTAAGTTCGGTAATTTTGTTATTATACCTTTATTTATAAGAGAAGAGAGAAGCAGAGCTACCATTGGGGCATTTTAATGTCAAAGACCGGAAGCAAGGAGAGGAAGAAAAAAACAGACAACATATAAAAAACGGAAACATAAAAATGCATCACAAAGATTTCATGTTCATTTGAATTATCTTGAATTCATTCTACTTATTCGTTGTAAAAATTAGAGTTACAGTAAAGTCGAACATTGATTAACTTGTAACAACATATTTTTTTTTAGATTAACGATTGTTGACAATACAGGTAAGTGTTTAAGCAAGATTCCATTAACTTTAAAACTATGTTTTTAACTTCTCCTTACTAATACTTTTTAAATCAAGTTCGATATAATTGGCTTGCTCAACACAAAATGTATGATGAAAAACTTACCTTTTATTTTATACAGTGGATTTGAGAAATAAAAAGGTTTCACCATTTTCAAAATAACAGCAATTAAAGTGTTTTATCCTACCACCTCAGTGCATGTTTTGTTTGGCAGTATTCTACACAGGCAAATTTGTTTTCGTTAATTCAATGTAAAAAATTAACGTTAAATTAGTGTTAATTGAGCTTCGATTGTGAATTTGGCGTCAGTTTCACATTTTACGTCACTGCACACAATTAAACAGGAAAATTAATATTAAAAGTTTAACACTTAATTAATGTAAATGTTTAACATAAAATTAACTTTAAAAATATTAACGTTATACATGTTATACTAATGTTAATTTGACATTAAATTAGTGTTACATTAACATCAAATTAATGTTACATTAACGTTAAATTAGCAAAAATCGAGCGTTAAATTAACGTTAAGACAAATTGCTATGTAAAATAATAGATATTGTTCTTTTTACAGATAAAAATGGGTTAATCCTTGCAGTTGGAATACCTTTGTCATTTCTTGTTATTGCCGTGGCAGTTGTATTTTGTCTCATCTATAAGAGACGTAAAAATGTGGCTAAGGAAAATAGCGACCAGTAAGTCAATATATCAGGCACTTTTTCCTCTTAATTTTGAAAATTATTGGAGATGGCGTATCAAAAAGTTATCCATAGAATTTTCCTAACGTTGGCCACTGTTAGTACTACATTGGTACTTGAAATCTCGATAATAAAATTTTAAGCACACCAGAAGAATTTATGTAGAAACGACTTATAAAAATGCATTGTTTTAGTACTTTTTTATATAGGATTAATAAGGAAAGTTCATAATTTCTTTTACCTAAAAAATTTTTGATTTGTGAAAAACTTCGTTTTTAAGGATTTTTAAATATACTTGATAGAAACTAAAAAATGTTTTTTCCTATTATTTTAAATAGATTATCTCCTCTTAAAAAGTACGGGAAAATATTGAAATTCGTAAAGATGTATTTTATCCAGATTTTTAATGTTTACCTAGCCCAAAAGAAATTTATTAGAATGACAATCATTATAAATTTTAAAGTTATGATAGATGTGCAAAAATATGCTCAGTGATAAGCACCCAATCTAACTTAAAGCTAATAAAAGCAAGTTTTCTTGGGGGAGACCAAACATGTCTTAATTTTTTTTTATTTCATTTTTTTTTTTTAATCTTAAATTACAAAATGACTTACCAAACAGAACGTGCAAGCACAATATAGATTTATTTAACTTGTGCCTGCTTGATATACGATATTGAGATGTGGAATAAGTGTACGCGACACAACAAACATAAAAAACAGCAATTCAAAAAATCACAACGGAAAACAGCAAGCAGTTTTCAACATGACCATAGGTCACTGCATACCGTCTTGCATTGGCCCAAGACTTATAATACAATACAAAAGTATCAAAACCAATCCCTAAATCATCAACGAAAGACTCAATTCTTGACATAAAACAGTAAACATAGAATGACAAGGACAAACAAAGGCTTTGGCAAAGTTTCCTGGCTTAGGACAGGCACATATAAAATGTGGCGGGGTTAAACTAGTTTTTTGGATCCAACCTTCCCCCTATTGATAAGCTTGCACAAAGCTACATATAAAACACACTGTAAAACTCAATCGACAAAAGTTCAATTCAACAAGAGAGAACCTAAGACATAATACTGTCCGAAAACAACAAAACAAGGAGGAACTCTCTTGAGAACACTCGAAGTTACTGACAACTAGCTAAGAAACATTTATCGATTGATGTAAAAGAATCAAATACATCAGTTCTAAATCCGACACCCCACGTCAAAACAATGAATGATTAAGAGTTGTATCACCATACAGAACCGACATACTTGATTGCTGTGGTGCTTATAAATAATACAGTGGATACAAAGTGAAAATTAACGTTTTAAAGTTACTATACGATATTGAGATGTGGAATAAGTGTACGCGACACAACAAACATAAACAAAAACAAACAGCAATTCAAAAAATCACAACGGAAAACAGCAAGCAGTCTTCAACATGACCATAGGTCACTGCTTAGCGTCTTGCATTGGCCCAAGACTTATTATACAATACAAAAGTATCAAAACCAATCCCTAAATCATCAACGAAAGACTCAATTCTTGACATAAAACAGTTAACATAGAATGACAAGGACAAACAAAGGCTTTGGCAAAGTTTCAAGCTATCAATATTTCTGCCAAAACATACCAAATGCAAAGATTTTACTAAAACATTGAATTCGTATCCTTTTTTCAAAAGGTTTTTAAGCCAGTTTTTAATTTCCATAAGGTTGTTTTTGAATTTTTGTGCTTTATAAATTACATTGCTATAAAAGTCAGGATGAGATATTCCTTTAACAATCAGAAATCTACGTGAACAATCAAATTTTTCGATGAGATGTCCATATTTATGTGCAAATTTTGTAAAAGATTTGACTAATTTGTGGTAACGGTAACCTTGTTTTAGCAATTTTTCTGTAATAAAACGGTTTTTATCATTAAAATCAGACACATCACTGCAAATGCGAGCATACCTGACTAATTGTGAAATGTATACCCCGTAAGCTGGAGCTAATGGTACGTCTCCTTCAAGAAACGGAAAATTAACTATTGGGAATGAAAAGTCATCCCGTTTATCATATACTTTAGTATGTAATCTACCATTGATAATGCTTATAAGTCCAAATCTAGAAATGGACATCTACTGTCGGTTGAGTTTGCTTTATTTAGGGTTAATTCTTTAGGATATATATCATTTATAAAATTTGAGAATGTGGGGTTGTTTAGAGCAAGTATGTCATCTAAGTACCTATATGTATTGTTAAAAGTTTCAATTAGGTGGTTTTTGTTTGGGTCTTTTTGTAGCTTGGCCATAAACTGTGATTCGTAACAATATAAAAACAGATCAGCTATAAGTGGAGCACAATTGGTTCCCATTTGGAATACCAATGACTTGGCGATATATTTGTTTACCGAACCGGATGTAAATATTATCTAAAAGAAAGTTTAATGCAGTAATTACTTCTATGTCGGTCCAATTAACATAACCTTTGTGGGTTTCGTTACTAAATACTTGTGACACTTTAGAACAGATGTAGTCACTTTTAGATTTGTCAAAGCACCATTTAATTCAATATTCAAATTTCTTTTTGATAAGATTGTGAGGTAGATTAGTATATAAAGTGGAAAAGTCATAGCTGTCTACGGATTGAAAAGTATTTTCAAATGCCCGAAGTTTGTCTAAAACATCAAGAGAATTTTTAACACTCCAAAAATGATTTATTCCACTATTTTCGAAAATTTTATCACAGTATCGGATGATAAATTCTTTCATTGTAGTTAAAGCAAGAGACAAGACTTTAGAAATATTGGTTAACATGGTTAAGGAATATTTACTTGATGCAGAAATAAAACGGGATTTATATGGGTTTTTGTGTAATTTAGGTATCCAGTACATAGTAGGTAATTTATTGTATGTAGGGGCTGCTCGACGTGCTGTGGTTGCTATGACATGATCGTCAATAATACTGGTTTCTGTAGCTTGCACGGGAACGAAAGTACATGAGCCTTTAATTTCATGCATTAAAACATCCAGATAATATTTACGACATACCACAACAACATTGTTAGCCGCTTTATCCGCAGGAACAAAAACAAATCGTGAACCTAATAATTGTAGTTTTGATTTAATTCTGTTTATATAAGTTTGGGGTCGATATTCTACAAAGGTGTTTTGAAAATGGCTTATTCGTAATTTTACAATGGATATGAATTTATTCTTAAACTTGTCTAAAGATTTGGAATCTGCTCCTTCTCGTCTAATCCAGGTCTTACAGTACGAATGTAGGGCAGTATTTACACAATCAAAACAAGAATTCCAATTGATTTTCGAAGGAGGTCTGAATTTTGGTCCCTTTTTCAAGAATTTAATAACCTCTGGGTCATCGACAATGTTTAGGTCGCCAGTAACAATATGGCCACAAGGAACATATCTAAAGTCCGAATTAGCACAGTCGCATGATACAGGAATATTCGAGTCTAGGTCTTCATCTGTAGTGATGGACGTATAGTTAAAAATAATGTTACGTGTTGGTTTTTTATATCTATAAGATATGATTGGAGGTTCAGTATTTGTACAATATGGTGGTATTAACTCTTTAATAGTAGGATCCATAAAAATACTAGAAATGTTTATGAAGTCTAGTCCTCTGTTGATGTACGTTAATTTTATAAAATATCGAATGTGGTCTACAGGACTATCAATTTTGGGGAAAAGTTTAAAGTAACAAAAAGCGTTAATAATGAGTGCGCCTTCATATAGGGGACTGGCATGAGAAATGGTAATATGATATTGAGCATCTATAATCGGTCTATGTTAGATCATTCTAGAGGCATTTGCAGTATCCAACTATTCATTTGGTGCTTTTTCACTTTGCTTTTTTTTCAAAACATTTATTTAAGGATTCTCCACCATGTGCTATGCATGCACTGAGTTCTCCACCATGGTAAACAAAAAAGTTCGCATAACTAGGTTTTCCCAAAAAAATAAAAAAAAATATTTATATTTTGTAATTTGCTTTTGTTTGACCTGATTCAAGATGAAAAATTGCCAACAGGATATATTACAATAAGCAAACACCCATCAATCAATTAAACAAAATATAGTTTTAATAGTTGTGTAACCTTAGCCGATTGAGTATACTATATACCGCACCAGATTTGTTAACCTTATCCAGTTGTTTAAACCACTCCAAATTCCGAGGAGGGTGCTAGCGGTAACTTTTTCTGTCAGACCAATTTTTTTATATCTTAAATGTGTTAGAAAGATGTTGAAGCAAAACAACAACAAAAACCGCTATGATTAGTTCACTGACATACTAACATAACATCAGCAATTGATTTTCCTTTCAAATTCTCGAACCTTTTAAGGTTCATGGTTACACTTCGAATAAAATGGTTGATATTTGACCTTTTTTTCTAGTCTATGTACAACTTAAACGGCATAAAGAAACACAAAATAAAGCGTAGCAGCGTCTAGATATAAAAATCGCCGATCATTTTCCCTTCCAGTTTACAAGATCACTTTTGCTGTTTTCTCTATTCTTTTTCTTTCCGTTCAAATTGTACCATGAATAAAGCACGAATTACCCCTAAATGACCTTCCATACAACCGATTGTGAGTAGATTTAATAACACCAATAATGAAATTCCCTTGCACGTGGGGGTCAAATGACAGGGCATTGATGATATTTGGCTATATTTGGGTGAACTGAAAAACGCAAAGAAAATGCCCCGGCAAAACGGATCAAGTGTACACGTACAAAATACTAAAAGTTTATGCAAAAAATAATTATCTAGACGCTGCCACGCCTTATTAAGCAATTGAATATGTTATTTTAGCTCCAAATAGACTGAAAAAAGACTAAAATATCGGTCATTTTTTTCGAAGTGTAAAGATGAACCTTAATGAAACGATTACTAATAAGTTACATGTACAAGTCTCATTTAAACAAGATTGCTACGCGTAGCCATGTGTCCCCCGCCGCTGCATGAAAGTTGTATGGTATGAATTTGATCGATATATTATCTGAGAAACGATAGAAATTGGTTGTTTTGGAGACAAAATCATTCAGTCAAAACAAGGAAGGAAACCAGTGAACATAAAAAAATTTTGATAAAGTTCCATTTTTTGGACCAGAAAATCACAATTTCGTAAATAACGCGAAAACTGTAATTATTGCTTCAATTTTTTTCCGTATTATTATAGAGTACCTTTCGCTCTATCAGCCTACAAAATTTCAGAACCCTGTGCACTTAAGTAACCGAGATATTGAATGTCCTATATTTTGACCTTTCTTCGCCGTTTCCATGGAAACGGCGGCCATTTTGAAAATTTCAAATATAAGATGATCACCTACTAATTGTACCCTATCAGTGTATAAAGTTTCAGCAACATCTGTTCAGTAGTATATGAGGAGTTGCACCCACAAAAACATTTGACAAAGTCCCATATTTTGGACTGAAAAATCACAAATTCGTAAATAACTCGAAAACCGTAAATATCGCTTCAATTTTTTTTTTTATTATTATAGAGTACCTTTTGCTCTATCAGCCTACAAAATTTCAGAACCCTGTGCACCTAGGTAACCGAGATATTGAATGTCCTATATTTTGACCTTTCTAACCTTTCTTCCCCATTTCCATGGAAACAGCGGCCATTTTGAAAATTTCAAATATGGGATGATCACCTACTAATAGTACCTTATCAGTGTGTAAAGTTTCAGCAATATCCGTTCAGTACCGTCCGAGGAGTTGCACCCTCAAAAAACGTGACGGACGGACAGACAGACAGACGGAGACCATTACTAAGTCCCTCCGACGCGTTGCGGCGGGGGACAATTAAGTTGACCTCTTAGGGAAAATCAACATATAACCATTTTCTCATGACATAAGCATCCAAGATTTTTAAATGTACATGCCTTATAATAGCACTGCATCTACCAATCCATCAGATCACAATGAGAAAGAGGAGTCTCGGCAATTTAACCTATAAATCAACTGATCAATACTGTTGAAATGTCTGTACCAAAAATGGACTATAACGTTTTCATTTTCTGCTAAGAGATATGATATATTCACAATAGACAAGAGTTGACACTAGAGTATGTCTCGCCTGTCGGCACCATCACAAAACTCATTGAAGGTCTAGCTGGGCGTTCAAAAAAGTTAAGGTCAAGGTCATGTTAGAGGTGAAAGAATTTTATTTAAGTGTGTTTAAGATACCAGAGTTATTGAGAAACAATGAAAAATGACCAACATTCACTAAGTCATTTAACCTTGAAAAGTGGGTCAAGGTCACATTACATGCTAACGTCAGTTGTCTATAACATAAATATCAGATGCCTAGCTGTAATATTATACTTTTCTGAATTAACTCATTTTCCACCCAAAAATCATCATAGTTCACATGAAAATGGGGTCAAGGTCACACATTATGGCGTTAGTTGTGTCATGTGTATTAAATTGACAGGAATTACAACAGCCTAAAACGTTCCATCTGCGTTACCGCAAAATCGTCAAG
Organism: Arcuatula senhousia; assembly: GCA_963971305.1. Lineage (NCBI taxonomy): Eukaryota > Metazoa > Mollusca > Bivalvia > Mytilida > Mytilidae > Arcuatula > Arcuatula senhousia. Next base: position 35,020,686 of record OZ020317.1, on the reverse strand, counting down.
TACCTACTAATAACGTCATACTGATTGAAGTTTTGCCTATCTTCTTAGTCGAAGTGGTTTTATTATCGAAAAATTATGACCGCACAAATGGAGTATCTATTGATTTTTTAAGAAAGAAATGCAAGTAGTAAAATTTGAATATGTATTTGAACAATTTGCATGTACATGTATTGACCAAGTAAACAACAGCTTTAATTTAATTTTATTTTAGGAGGCAGGTCCTTATACAGTTGTTATAAGTGTGGGATTATAATATTATAAGATTTGTGGGTCTATCTTCATTGTTTGGAGTTGCATCCTTTGATTTTTCAACTAAAATATATTTAAAGGTATTCGTTGCAATTGTTTTCTTCATTTTACCTTTTTAAATCATTGTGCGTTGTCATTCTTTTAATAAATTCTGATACATTTTGTCAAATTTCTTTACATTTTTGTTCTCAAGTGTCAAGACAGAATTAGGAAGAAAGAAGCAGAGGTACCAATCGGGCATCTTTTCACAAAACTACAACAACTCAGTTTATAATTTCTTTTTAGTCCCCTACCGGCGAAAGCCGAAGGGGACTATAGGTTTGCGCTCTGTCCGTCCGTCTGTCTGTCAAGCCTCAGTTTTCCGCACTTTTTTTCTAAACACTTATAGATAATGAACTGATTTTTGGTATGTGAGTTTACCTTGATGAGTTACAGATCAGGTTTGAGTTTCGTGCCGGTCCACAATTTTTTATGGGAGTTATGGCCCTTTGGACTTTGAAAATTCACTAAAATATCAGTTTTCCGCACTTTTTTTCTTAACGCTTATAGATAATGAACTGATGTTTGGTATGTGAGTTTACCTTGATGAGTTACAGATCAAGTTTAAGTTTCCTGCCGGTCCACAATTTTTTATGGGAGTTATGGCCCTTTGGACTTTGAAAATTCACTAAAATATCAGTTTTCTGCTTTTTTTTTCTTAGCGCTTATAGATAATGAACTGATTTTTGGTATGTGAGTTTACCTTGATTAGTTACAGATCAAGTTTGAGTTTCGTGCCGGTCCACAAATTTTTTTGGGAGATATGGCCCTTTGAAGTTTGAAAATCTATTGCAATTTTCTTTTCTAAACTTTTTTATTGTTCCTTGTAGATAATAAACTGATCAAGTTTAGGTATTCATGTGTTTGACAAATTGTTACCAGTGACTGAAATATGAGGCCGGTAGGGGACTAAGTATTGTTTTGCAATACTCTCAGAATGCTTGTTTTATAGATAATAATATTAATTTTGTAAAATCATAACATGGTGCGGGTCTAGTTTTTTGTGTTATATTCAGTGTAATAACTACAAAATTACAAAAATTTCTGTATGTCACGATAAATTTGTTTCACTTTTTCTTAGTTTTTGGAGTATTCTTAGTTATTGTAGATTCACTCACCCATATCATAAATTTAAGTTTATGTACAGGAATATTTCCTAATATTTTGAAAAGAGCTAAGGTTTGTCCTATTTTTAAAGATGGTGACAAAACTGATCCTAATAACTACCGTCCTATATCGATACTACCTACTGTGTCAAAATTGTTTGAAAAAGCCGTTTTTAAACAACTTTATTCCTTTTTAATCAAACATGATTTATTGGTAAACCAACAATCTGGCTTTAGACAAAAACATTCATGTCACACAGCACTTATAAAATTAGTTGATAAATGGCTACAGGAAATGGATAAGGGAAATTTTAATGCTATCCTGTTTTTAGATTTCAAAAAAGCTTTTGATACTGTTAATCACAAAATTCTATTGTCAAAATTAAATTTATATAAGTGTGATGACCACTCAATTAAATGGTTTTCATCTTATTTGACAAAGAGAATACAAAAAGTTGGTCTTGGCACAGTAAGATCTGAATATAAGAATATAAACTTGGGGGTTCCTCAAGGATCAATACTTGGTCCTTTACTTTTTCTCCTTTACATCAATGATCTTCCCTTTTCTCTGGAATACTCCGAATCAGACTTATATGCTGACGACACAACATTACATCTTTCTTCTAAAGATATTCCTAATTTAAACTTGTGTCTTAACAAAGATTTTGACAATGTTATGAAATGGAGTAAAGAAAATGATATGGTTATTAATAGTAAGAAATCCAAATGTATGTTAATGGGATCTGAGAAAAAACTTGACAACACAAATTATGTTTTAGAAATATTTACTCAAGACAATGTACTTTTAGATAACGTAGAAGTAGAAAAGCTACTTGGTTTATACATAGATAAAAATTTGTCCTGGTCAATTCAAATTGATAAAATATGTGAAATTGTATCAAGCAGATTATATCTTATGAATAGACTTAGACAGTACCTTCCACTAAAGGGTCTTATTTTATATTATAATAGTTACATCTTGCCGGTAATTGATTATTGTAGCACAGTGTGGGGTCTTACCACAAAATATCATCTTGAGCGTATTTATAAGTTACAAAAGCGTGCAGCAAGACTAATATTAAATAAATCTTTTGATTATCCATCAATAATGATGTTTCAAGAACTCAATTGGATGACTATATTTACTAGAATTAAATATTTCCAATCTCTTTTAATGTTTAAATGTATGAATGGATTATCTCCAAATTATATTGCTGATAAATTTACTACATGTAGTGATCTACATAAATATTCTCTCAGATCAGCAACATCTGGACTACTTCATATACCACAACCTAATTCTGAATATTTCAAAAGAACGTTTGAATACTCTGGTATCATTGTTTGGAATAAATTACCAATGGAAATAAGGGGAACTAAAAATTTGGAAACTTTTAAAGTAAAAATATCAGAATATCTTATTAAGCATCAAAATAATGGAACACAATCTTTCCTGTAAACATTCTTGCCGTTACAAAACATGTTTATATATTATTGCTTCTTTTTTTGTGTATTGTTTATTGTATTTGTAATTTGATTGTAACATTATATTGTTTTATGTGAAGGCCTCTAGTGAGATTAACATATTGTATTGTTAAATGAGTTACCTTCGTTAAATAAAGAATTTAGTTAGTTAGTTAGTATCCTACAACATCCTACACAGTAACGACACATACCACAAAGAAGAAAACTCTTTCCTCTTGAAGACCATAATATTTTTCATAATCAGAAATGATCAGATGTAAAAGTAATCACAGTTTTAAAAAATTGTGCTTTCTTCAAATAATCAATAATTGAGCAGATTCTTTATCTTCATTGTGCCATAACTTTGCTCAATGTTGACCGATTTTTATCATTTTTTCAATCTTTACTTTCGAATAAGTAGTAGAAACCGTTGCAACCAGATAATTGCACGGCAAGGGAACCACAGGCGGTCCCGTATCCTTATTAATAGTGTAACTGATAAAGGCCACCGATAGTAAACCCACGTGATGTTTTTTCTTCAAAATTGGTGGCGGAAACGCAGACCGTCTTCAAGCGTGTTATCGCCTACTTGATAAACTGAGTCGGTACCTTTATTATCTACAGATAAATAGTGGGAAATTAATTGTGTTAATTTATTCAGGGTTCCCACTATTTTTTGGACACAAAATTCAAGGGTTTTTCCAGGACTTTTCAAGGGTATTGAGGTCATTTTCAAGTATTGAAATAGTCCGCAAAAATCTAAAAAATCCAATATTTTTCGGCCTTTTTTTATTAAACGGTCAACAAATCTGCATATTACAAAATTCCAGGGTTTTTCCAGGATATTTGATCAAATTCAAGGATTTTTCCAGGTTTTTGAGCATTGAAATGAAATTCAAGGACTTTTCCAGGTTTCCTTGAATTCAAGGATGGCGTGGGAACCCTGTTTATTGTTATGATTCCTGTCAATTTAATACTTCCATGGTTGTGTAGACTTAAACCCCAAATGTCTGTATACCAAATATCAGATGCCTAGCAATTATACTTTTTAACTTAAATTATTATCTACAAAAGTTTTAATTGTCCACAAAGTCGGTGAACCATGAAAAAGGAGTCAGGGTCTAACGGAGGGTGCCATTTGCGTCGACCATAACCCCAACTGTCTGTTTACCAAATATCAGATGCCTAGCTATTATACTTTTCTTGTAATTCATTTTCCAAAAAAGTCTTACAAATAAAGTTTACGCTGTCGCCGTCACCGCCGGAAAGTAATACCTATGTCTCGCCTTCAGTGACATGCCAGACAAAAACAGCCATTGTACCTTAAAATTTTGCTCTTCTTGGGCATATTGAAATAGATCCTCCCTATTCATAGTTTTTTTTAAGAAAGATTGATTCTCCCATTTTTAATAACTTTGTTGTTACCCTTATTGAAACAAATCTTTTCAGACCACACAGACAACCAGGAATAGACATTTTTGCCCTCAGTTCGCCATACAGGTTTCACAGCTCTAAAGATTACTACTTCCATAACATGCAGAATCATGGTTACTGGGATAATGAAGGGCGATATTAACAACAAACTATTCACATTCATCGACAAGTAACACAAGTAAGTTATTTAAGGAATGACCACAATATTTTTTTTTTCTGTCTTTGAAGAAATCAATTTTAAAATGTTATTTCAAATACTAGTAGACAGAAAAAATATTGTGGTCATTCAAACAATATCAGTCGGGTGTCACAGCCATGTTGTTTTATTTTACTACCAGTCCTTAAGATCACCATGAAAAAACCTGGTTCAATTCACAATTCATTTGAAAATATCAATACCAATTCAGGACCATTTAGATTTCCAATTTCTTGTATATTTCGTTGCCTTGTTTTGTCTTTTCTTCTCAGATATTTGAGAATGATTAAGCCGGTTAAGTTATTTTGTTTTCATTTTTACAAATCATCAAATTTGTTAAAAAGTTAAATTTAAAAGTATTTATTTATCTATAAGTACCATAAATAAATACTCTTGTGTGGTTTGTATATTCAGACCCAGAAATATTTCTCCCTAATAAATAAGGTTACAAAATTACCGAACTTGGAGGATCAATCTCAGTGTCCAAGAGAAATGACAAAACATGGAAGACACACCAGAATAGTTATAGATGGCAATGGTCCTGACTTGGTACAGGCATTTCAAATGAAATGGTGGGTTAAACCAGGTTTTATGGCGCACCAAACCTCCCTCTTCTATTAAGCAAACCGAACTGTTGCATTATTTTTTTTATAAAATTGTCTAAATCGAAAATTCATGAGTCCACAACCAGAAACTTTTGCCTATTCCACAAGTTTTGCTATCTATACATAAAACTTGACAACTGATTTTTTTTTTCGAACACTGAAAAAAATACACTGATAAGTAGCTATAAACACTATTTTACAGATTAAAAATAACTTATATAATTGGTAAATTTTCACAAACTTCTTTCTAAGAAAAAAACAGTTGAATTGATGATGAAAAGAAAGTATTCACTCATAAGGAAAAAGTTTTTGCTTTACAAATATTTGCAACGAAATAAATTGGTAATGGAAATTAGAGATGAACATTACTCATGCAATAAAAAGCAATAAATTGTATCACTTCAGTTTTTTATTTCACATTTATAATGCATGTTATGAGAAATATTTGTATGTGTTATTTTTAAGATAAAAGATCCAACTCAATCTACCAATGCAAATAATAGTATTAAGGGGAAGAAAACAGTATTACCTTTCATTTCTATTTCTCATATCAAGAGAAAAAATTTTCGGTGTTATTGCATGTGCAATCGAAGATCAACCTTTTTGCACTTTATTGCCTGTAGACATTAAATTAAAGAAAAACCTTCTACAACTAAATTCTTCATGATCATGAAATTTTTAACATCTCGCGGAAATATTTTTTTTATTTTAATCCCTTTCCCTTGATATTAGAAATTCCATAGTCACCTCAATTAGTTGTAGAAGCTATATATATTTATATTTTTATTTCAGTAATTCCAATGGTTTATTATCCAATGCATCGAGAATATGATGTCAAATACATGTATAAGCAAAATGGTCCTCAAATTTGGCCAAATTCTCAGTTGTAATAATTACATGACCCAGTCCTCAATTTTTGTCAAAACTTTTTGTTAATTCTTGGCAAAGCCGAATTGTTAGTTCTTAATTACAGGAACTTAAAAGGCTTTTGTTTCACATGACAGATTGTTTTAAAGACTTTTATTGAACAGTTGATATTACTATTTTAATAGATGTAGTATTGAATCTTTTTGGAATCATCAAATAATATATAATTATTATAACATTTTATATAATATTATATCTACATGTATTTTTTAGCAAGCATTTGAACTTTTAATCACATTTTCTTAAATAAAAATTATATTGATATCATATTTTTTAATATATATAAATAAAATATATTTTTAAGCTTTTTTGATCAAGACAAGATTAGATCTTGCTGGAAAAGTACTTTGTTCGTGTCACAAAAGTCATAAAGATTGGTAGGGGCTTGTCCAGAAAAAAAAATCTCCTGGGGGCAGAACGCCCATCAAATATAGGGGTACCACCAAAACATTTAATTTAAGGTATTGCAATGCATTGTATTTAGAATTTTTGTATCTGACCCCCCCCCCCCCCCCCCACCCAACAGAATTTTTATTCAATTGTGTTCTGCCCCAGGATATTTTTTTCTGGAATAGCCCTGAACCAAAGACAAATAAACTTTCATAGTACTTGCATGTACACAGGCAATTTGTCTTAACATTAAATTAATGTTAAGCTCAATTAACACTTATTTAACGTTAACACAAATTGCCTGTGTATTTCTCAAGATTTTTTAAACTTACATATTGTGTATTTTTTGTGTTATTCAAAATGCTAGTTTAAATGATATCTTTTTCAAACAATGAATATTATTTTCTAAATTAATGCGCTATTGAATGATATTAAAATCTTGGACTCTTAACTTAATGTAATTTTGTATTCATTTTCAAACATGTCAAAATAAAAATTGTTTTTATAATGATGTTTTGTTTTTGTTTCTTAGACTCAAAGTGGTACAATTAAATGAAAATATTATACCCAAAACAAAAAGTATGATAAAATGCTTGAATATATATATATAAAATATGTGAATACTGTGGATTCATTTGATTCCGTTTGTGAAAATTTTTGGTCGGTTCCCAAAAAGAGATAATTCACTGGATATTTGATTAAATTTGTACATGATGGTAGTACCATAATAAATGTTAAATACCACATTGTTGGATTGATATACTTGTTGCTTGCTGTTTCCCACAAAAATCTTGAAAGTTGATACATTTTTGTACCCCACAAATAATTATGAATCCACAGTATTTTTAAGATATTATTAATTGATATTTTGTTGTTTCTTGTTTTATGCATTTCACTAATTATATAAATTTTCAGAACAATTGATATGGCTATTCTAAATCAATTAATGAGATATAATCTTATAGAAATTATAAATTATCAATTCATGTATATTTATAACATTTAATAAATTTATATTAAAAAACAATTTTCATATGTCTTGTTTTGTTTTTAAGACTTTAGGTGGTACTATAAATGAAAATACAAACAAGATAACAACAATTTGGATGAAGACTTGTATGACATGCGAATTGTTTAGGGCTATTCCAGAAAAAATATATCTGGGGGCAGAACGCACTTGAATTAAAGGTGGTATCCCTAAATTTGATGGGCGTTCTGTCCCCAGGAGATATTTTTTCTGGAATAGCCATTATAAGATATCAACAAATTGCAGTAATACTTGTATGACGTGTGAGTTGCTTACAAGATATCGACAATTTGCAGGAATACTTGTATAACATGTGAATTGTTTACAAGATATCGAGAATTTGCAGGAATACTTGTATGACATGTGAATTGTTTACAAGATATCGACAATTTGTAAGGAATACTTGTATGGCATGTGAATTGTTTACAAAAAATCGACAATTTGCAGGAATACTTGTATGACATGTGAATCGTTTACAAGATAGCGACAATTTGCAGGAATACTTGTATGGCATGTGAATTGTTTACAAGAAATCGACAATTTGCAGGAATACTTGTATGACATGTGAATCGTTTACAAGATAGCGACAATTTGCAGGAATACTTGTATGGCATGTGAATTGTTTACAAGAAATCGACAATTTGCAGGAATACTTGTATGGCATGTGAATTGTTTACAAAAAATCGACAATTTGCAGGAATACTTGTATGACATGTGAATCATTTACAAGATATCGACAATTTGCAGGAATACTTGTATGACATGTGAATAGTTTACAAAATAGCGACAATTTGCAGGAATACTTGTATGGCATGTGAATTGTTTACAAAAAATCGACAATTTGCAGGAATACTTGTATGACATGTGAATCGTTTACAAGATATCGACAATTTGCAGGAATACTTGTATGACATGTGAATCGTTTACAAGATAGCGACAATTTGCAGGAATACTTGTATGGCATGTGAATTGTTTACAAGAAATCGACAATTTGCAGGAATACTTGTATGGCATGTGAATTGTTTACAAGAAATCGACAATTTGCAGGAATACTTGTATGACATGTGAATTATTTACAAGATATCGACAATTTTGCAGAAATAATTGTATGACATGTGAATTGTTTACATGATATCAACAATTTGCATGAATACTTGTATGACATGTGAATTGTTTACAAGATATTGACAATTTGCAGGAATAATTGTATGACATGTGAATTGTTTACATGATATCGACAATTTGCAGGAATACTTGTATGACATGTGAATTGTTTACATGATATCAACAATTTGCATGAATACTTGTATGACATGTGAATAGTTTACAAGATATTGACAATTTGCAGGAATAATTGTATGACATGTGAATTGTTTACATGATATCGACAATTTGCAGGAATACTTGTATGACATGTGAATAGTTTACAAGATATCGACAATTTGCAGGAATAATTGTATGACATGTGAATTGTTTACATGATATCAACTATTTGCATGAACACTTGTATGACATGTGAATATGTGAATTGTTTACAAGAAAACAATAAATTGCATGAATAATTGTATTACATGGGAATGGTTTACAAGATAATTACTACTTTACCTCATGAAAATCACTGACGACAATATGACTCCTGATTGCTATAATCTTTTTAAATAATCACAGTTTGTGAGATGCTGTAGACAACAAGAGGCTCCCAGGAGCCTCAATTGCTCACCTTGTCCTTAGGGCAATAAGCATATCTTCTATATGTGGTCATCTGACAATATTCATGTAATAGACCTTTTCAGAGCTTATCAATAATCTTTAGAGGTTTAGCAAGCAATGGGTTTTCTGTACCTTTCAGCAAGTTTCAGTTAACTTGGTTCAATGGTTACAGAGAAGAAGATTTTTGACGGAACCTCTTTTTACCACAGAATACAACAGAACACTATCAAAACACTATAGTTACAAATAAATAGAAAATAAGCAAATAGAAAATAAACAAAACTAACAGAGTTCAAAAAGGGTTCATGTTTTGCTTAAAACATGGGCAATACACAAGTACCACAGAACACCTAACACAACACTACCAAAACCACATGCACTACTACATTTGTACCATTGACTACTTTTAATTTCAGATCTGTGTCAGTATTATTTTTCTTCTTTTTATCTATCTTTTTATATAACTTTTATTATATTTTAGTTAGACATGACATCCTTATTTTTATTTAGATGGTACTTCTTAGTACAAATGTATTTAAATTAAATATATGTAATTGACGTGTTCTGTGTTATGTGTATTGAATAAAATAGTCAATTGTTTTGTTGAAAAAAAAAATCAAACATTTTTGTTTAAATTGTGAAAATTTAAAGATAATTATGTAAAATTTCATGTTTTATACAAGTCCTTAACTTATTTAGTGATTTGATATAGTTCTGTGGTGTTCTGTGGTATCCTGTGGTGTTCTGTTGTAAAAAGACGCACCCAATTTTTGAAATTGTTCACAGAAGACAAAGGACACATAGTGATGTCATAAGCTCAAATTCTGTCTTAATTCTTTACATATCAAAACAGTATGAAACAAGACTGCTATACTCTTTTATGATGAGTGTGGTTGTTGTAGATCAAGGTTTTCAGAGGATTTCAAGTTTTCTCTCTTCAAAGCAGTATGACACAAGATTGCTAGAATCTTTAATGATGTGGGAGTTGGCTATAGATAAATGTTCTGTTTCAAGTCTTCATTCATCAAAGCAATAGGACACCAAGCTGCTATAGTCTTCTACAATGTGTGTGATGGCTTCTGATAAAAGTTCTGTTTCAAGTCTTTGTTTCCACTGAGTCACTAGATTCTTCTTAGGTTTAATGTTGTGGCCTTGTTGATCATCTGTAGTTAAATAAAAAAATATAATGTGATATACCAACACTGATGCAGCTTGATTAAATATAAACAAAGGTTATAACAAATTTACTGAACTTTGAGGGTCAATTAAAATGTCCAAGAGAAATGACAAACAAGGAAGACATACTGGGAACTACGAAGATCACAATTATGGTTAGGACTTAGGACAGGCATTTAAAAAGAAATGGTAGGTAATACCAGGTTTTATTGTACCCAAAACCTGCCCACTTCCATTCAAATGCATCTGAATTACTTATAATGATTAAAGAAAGCATGAAAGAGATTAATGCAAATACAAAAGTATCTAAAATAATGCAAATGTATTTGTAACCATATCAAAAATGGTGCACAGTGACGGCTCAATGTCAAGAAAAATTTAACGTCCATCAAATAAGACTAATCTCAGAGTATAAAATCTTAGGGATGTTCGCTGCTATTATTGAAAATAAATATGTTTCAAATTTGATGCCTTATTGAAAAGATAATAGTAAAAGGTATAAAATAAGCAAACAATTTTGATAGGTTCGTGACCTCGTTTTCAAGATAATTGACGTTAAAGTTTTGGCGGGAAAAGGTTTTCTCTGACTTTTTCATATGTTTAGCATTAGCACTATTTAGCTGTTTAAACCCATGACAGAATAAATAGGATTTGATAAAACTTTGTCAATAACCTCTTTTTGACATATTAAAGACATTGTGGGCAAAAATTTTAACCCTATTTTGATGGCAAAATACAGAGGATTCCGAAAAAATGACAGAAATACCAAAACAACACCAGCGAGCATCCTTAAAGTCAGTTGACAAAGCATACAGATTAAACACTCATGACCCATCCTTACCATTAACTGTTACAACAAGACTGGTTTTGCTGGGAAGAGTATGAAGCAGGTCTGTAAATGTTAGCCTAAACTCAAGTTGTAAGACATCATTTGATTGGCCAATCTTGACATCAATTGAATCAAAAGGTTTACTGCAAGATACTTTAACCTTTCCTTGGAATTTTTCCTAAAATAAAAATTATGTGTAGTGATTTGAAAATATATACAAGAATGGCAGTCTATCAAGGAAAATTTGACCTATCATCTGCAATTTTAAATATTTGGTAAACAGGAAGTAGATGAGAAACACCAATAGAATTAACTGATTTACATGAAGAAGAAGTATAAGTCAAAGCAACATGTCAAATACCAAAGGCTAGTTACTTGAAAATCTATGGTGGGTTTTTTTTTTTTCAATGTGCAAGACCACAGGTATTGAGAAGTGACTCCTATATGTTGCTTTGCAAAAAGTTAGGGCAATTTTAAAAAAATTATCCTCATTCATGTCATTAGTTATATCAACATAATTGTTAATTTTCTAAATTTGTTGGTGTCAATTTTCATGGATTGGTAATACATTACAAATTCATGGATTCATGAATTTGTGGTGATAACAAAGTCTTAATATATACAAGCATTGTACAATCTTTATTCATCATGTTCATTGGCAATCTAATTTTGTGGTTTTCTTGACCCACCTAAACTGGTACCCCATGAAAATTAATACATGTATATTCATCTAAGCTCATAAAACTTATACTGTCAATAAATTGCAACTATTCATGATCAGATTCAACAAGAAAATATGTCATATTTGTTGGAAATGCATAATTTTTGTTGTTGTTCTTGTTACAAATAATTTTACATAATTTAATCAATTTGACTTAAATGAAGCTCCAAAATACAAATGTGAACCTGAGGAGGGATGTCAACTATTCACTTAAATCTGTGATTTTCTGTATAAAATTGTCTATGCTGGGCCCTAAATATATAACATACCTCTACTGTAGAAACTTCTTCACGTCTGGTTATATAGGCAAACAAAAAATCCTGCAGTCTCGTCATAAATTGTTTGGGGTCTTCCTTCAAATGTGCCTTTTCAAGGTCATCTACAGGCACAAAAGGGGGGAATGTGTGTCGTATAACCTTAGCATTCTGGTGCTCCGGAGGGGTGCCTAATTCTAGATAGTAGGTCTCGAAACTTTTGCCTTTATGTGATGTGTCAAAGCTAAAAATAATGTTGTCATCTTCTATAGAGAATATAGAGAAACCTGAAAAAGAGAAAATCAGAAATTATCTGAACACTAATGGTGAAACTTTTACATGTTTTTATGTATTAATGAAATGAAAATCTGTTAAGATTAAGGGGGTACCCAACACTTTGGCTTAAATAAAACTGTCTTTGAATTTTCATGCAAATTTGCAAAATTATGTACTTACCGGTAAGTCAAATAAATTTAATTGCCAAATTTTAAGAAAATTGAACCATGGGTTTCTTGGGCAAGTTTCAACATTTCATTTTTATACGACCGCAAAAATTTTGCGATCGTATAATGTTATGGCGATGTCGTCGTCGTCGTCGTTGTCTGGGGACATTGGGTTTCCGTGCGATAACTTGAGTAATTATTGACCAATTGTTATGAAATTTTGATATGATGTTTGTAACCACTAGAGGAAGGTTCCTACCATTTTAGAATAAAGGGCCAAAAGGGGCTAAAATGGGTGTATTGTCAAAACTGTGGTAGAATGTTTATTATTCATTCGATTTTGAAAATTCTTTTTTTATTGAATTCCTCATAAAATTCTGTCAACTAAATGTGTCAATGGTTTTGATGTATATTGTACCGTTATGTTGCTACAGGGGGCCAAAGATGGGCAACGCCCAAAAAATCAACTTTTTTATTTCTAGTCCGATTTTCAAAATCTTTTTTTCATTGGAATCCTTGTGAAAATTCCTGCCTGTGTTTTTCAATCAAATTTGCAATATCTCTTACCATTTTTGAGATATTAGGGGACAAAGGGCCAATTTTTTGAAGTTGGTCAAGGCAAATGGTTTTACACAAGGAATTAAGCTGTAGTGGGCCAGCCAATTGTTATGAAGTTTTAATATGATGATAATATCTACAAGAGGTAGCTTTTTATCACATTTGGGGTTGTGGCCCTTGTTTTTTTAAGAAAAAAGGGTCAAAAGGGGCTAAAACGGGTCAAACTGTCAATGAATATAAAAATACGATTTTTTCTATTAATGTTAATAAAATTATATTCTAGTATGTGTCAAATACATGTATGCATTTTAAAGTCCACCACAGGATGCATGTGTCAAAAAGCTTTGTTAGTCCACCATGGGCTGCATGTGACCAAAGCAATAGACTATCCATATTGGGCCTCCAATGTACAGGGTTCAAAATGTTGCGGTCGTATCATGCTGCGCTCGGCGTAGCTTTTTATTTATCATTGAGAACATGGAGAAGCTTGATTTCTTTGAATAAGTATGCCAGACTAAAATGTTCAAGTGATAATTAAGAGTTATTTCCCTTAGTTGATCTGTACCCTATTAATTGTTGGGATGAAAGTGATTAAAACATGTGAGAAAGGAAGAGATAGAGGTCCTACATTTATCTGTCATATCCCCTAAAAGGAAGAGATAGAGGTCCTACATTTATCTGTCATATCCTATTTATCTGTCATATCCCCTAAAAGGAAGAGATATAGGTCCTACATTTATCTGTCATATCCCCTAAAAGGAAGAGATAGAGGTCCTACATTTATCTGTCATATCCCCTAAAAGGAAGAGATAGAGGTCCTACATTTATCTGTCATATCCCCTAAAAGGAAGAGATAGAGGTCCTACATTTATCTGTCATATCCCCTTAAAGGAAGAGATAGAGGTCCTACATTTATCTGTCATATCCCCTAAAAGGAAGAGATAGAGGTCCTACATTTATCTGTCATATCCCCTAAAAGGAAGAGATAGAGGTCCTACATTTATCTGTCATATCCCCTAAAAGGAAGAGATAGAGGTCCTACATTTATCTGTCATATCCCCTAAAAGGAAGAGATAGAGGTCCTACATTTATCTGTCATATCCCCTAAAAGGAAGAGATAGAGGTCCTACATTTATCTGTCATATCCCCTAAAAGGAAGAGATAGAGGTCCTACATTTATCTGTCATATCCCCTAAAAGGAAGAGATAGAGGTCCTACATTTATCTGTCATATCCCCTTAAAGGAAGAGATAGAGGTCCTACATTTATCTGTCATATCCCCTAAAAGGAAGAGATAGAGGTCCTACATTTATCTGTCATATCCCCTAAAAGGAAGAGATAGAGGTCCTACATTTATCTGTCATATCCCCTAAAAGGAAGAGATAGAGGTCCTACATTTATCTGTCATATCCCCTTAAAGGAAGAGATAGAGGTCCTACATTTATCTGTCATATCCCCTTAAAGGAAGAGATAGAGGTCCTACATTTATCTGTCATATCCCCTAAAAGGAAGAGATAGAGGTCCTACATTTATCTGTCATATCCCCTAAAAGGAAGAGATAGAGGTCCTACATTTATCTGTCATATCCCCTAAAAGGAAGAGATAGAGGTCCTACATTTATCTGTCATATCCCCTAAAAGGAAGAGATAGAGGTCCTACATTTATCTGTCATATCCCCTAAAAGGAAGAGATAGAGGTCCTACATTTATCTGTCATATCCCCTTAAAGGAAGAGATAGAGGTCCTACATTTATCTGTCATATCCCCTAAAAGGAAGAGATAGAGGTCCTACATTTATCTGTCATATCCCCTAAAAGGAAGAGATAGAGGTCCTACATTTATCTGTCATATCCCCTAAAAGGAAGAGATAGAGGTCCTACATTTATCTGTCATATCCCCTAAAAGGAAGAGATAGAGGTCCTACATTTATCTGTCATATCCCCTAAAAGGAAGAGATAGAGGTCCTACATTTATCTGTCATATCCCCTAAAAGGAAGAGATAGAGGTCCTACATTTATCTGTCATATCCCCTAAAAGGAAGAGATAGAGGTCCTACATTTATCTGTCATATCCCCTTAAAGGAAGAGATAGAGGTCCTACATTTATCTGTCATATCCCCTAAAAGGAAGAGATAGAGGTCCTACATTTATCTGTCATATCCCCTAAAAGGAAGAGATAGAGGTCCTACATTTATCTGTCATATCCCCTAAAAGGAAGAGATAGAGGTCCTACATTTATCTGTCATATCCCCTTAAAGGAAGAGATAGAGGTCCTACATTTATCTGTCATATCCCCTTAAAGGAAGAGATAGAGGTCCTACATTTATCTGTCATATCCCCTAAAAGGAAGAGATAGAGGTCCTACATTTATCTGTCATATCCCCTTAAAGGAAGAGATAGAGGTCCTACATTTATCTGTCATATCCCCTAAAAGGAAGAGATAGAGGTCCTACATTTATCTGTCATATCCCCTAAAAGGAAGAGATAGAGGTCCTACATTTATCTGTCATATCCCCTAAAAGGAAGAGATAGAGGTCCTACATTTATCTGTCATATCCCCTTAAAGGAAGAGATAGAGGTCCTACATTTATCTGTCATATCCCCTTAAAGGAAGAGATAGAGGTCCTACATTTATCTGTCATATCCCCTAAAAGGAAGAGATAGAGGTCCTACATTTATCTGTCATATCCTATTTATCTGTCATATCCCCTAAAAGGAAGAGATAGAGGTCCTACATTTATCTGTCATATCCCCTTAAAGGAAGAGATAGAGGTCCTACATTTATCTGTCATATCCCCTTAAAGGAAGAGATAGAGGTCCTACATTTATCTGTCATATCCCTCAATTAGATCAGTTTATAAATAATAACCTTTTACTCACAGTTATACAGGGATTGGTAAGGAATTTTTAGCAAAGGGCCATTTACCACTTTTTTCATGGAAATTCAAAATTTCAAAGGGCCATTTCTTAATATTCTATATAAATTTTTGAGATGAGAGGGGGCCATTTTTTGTTTTGATGTGCCAATGGCCCATGGCCCCCTGCCTTCCCAATCCCTGAGTTAAAGAGACAAAGGAAAATGACCTACATGTAAATTGCTTTATATCAGGGTTTGATATAAGGACTGGCACACGGCCAATGGCCCCTGAAATTTGCTGTTGATTCTTAAACCTAGTTGTAAGCTACCAAGCCAATATTCTTAGATAAAAACACTGGTATACAGTTGCATGTACATGACAATGATGTAGAGACATACAAATCAGTTTGCTATTTTCTTTACCTAAAAAGAAGGACTCTAATCCAAACTCTAGTCAACAAAATTCTATTTTCTAATATTTTTGGCAAATCAACTAACCAACAAATTTCATTTCTAATTTAAAGGTCTTTTCCAGGATATCTTACAATGTCTTACTTCAAAATGAAATTCAATGGCTTTTTTAGTTCTAATGATGCATGGCAACCATAACAACATGAACAATTTGCTTGTAAAAAATTCAAGCTAAATTTGCCCACTGTGAACGGTTTTTACCTGTCAATCTATAGCAATCTAACAGATTAGAGAATTTCTCATGCTGGTCTTTAGTGGTCTCTAACTCTTCAGATTCTGTCTCTACTGGATCATCTTCTTCTGATGTAACTTTGTTCTCAATAATCTGTAAATGGAGAAAAAAATTATTTATTTTTAGGGAAAAAACGGAAAAAAATTGTGGATGTATAACGATAAGATGTTGTTGTCGTTGGCATCAGTTTCAGTGACTGTTAACTTTGTTGTATGCACAATAACTTTTAGTTAAAAGAAAAACTATTGCAATGGACATGATGGAAGATGGAGATTTGGTGCCATAATATCTTGTTTCTCAGTTTCTCTAATTTTCATCATGTTCATCACATTTATCAATCTCTAAACCAGTTGTTGAAATATATTCTCACCTCTTCTCTGAAGAAAATTTTGTTCCAAGTGTAAATTTTGCATATGCAATGGATGATTGACCTTTTGCAATTTTTTACCTGTAGACATAAGAAAAAACCTTCTACAACCTAATTCTCTGTCATAGAATTTCTAGCATCTTGTGAAATAAATTTGATATTTTAATTGCTCGGCAGGCCTCGCCATTATAATAATCAAATTTATTTCCCTTGATGCGAGAAATTCCATAATCAACTCAATGGCTTTGTAGAAGCTATATTAAACCAACCTTTTCTATTGAAATACCTATGCAAAGTCAGCAATGTGGGCTCAAATTTTCCAGGTGTTTCTTTGCTATGTTTTGTTGTTCCTTTATGGACATGGGACTGATTATCCTATTTCGGTTTATTTTGTTATTACCTCTATACACATGATACACATGATACTTGTATGTCTCTATTTCTATTTTACTGAAACAGCATTTTTGTTTTGACCAAGTTGACCAACTTGACCTTACTTGTTTTTCAATAGACTGTAACTGTAATCTTAAGGCATCCCTTTGTTTTCTTAGTTGAATTATCTTCTGTGTATTATCCTGTCTAGTCAGGTGGTTACCATGGTTACTATCTAACACTTCTAAAAATTCCATTTTCACTGCAATTAGAATAGAATAGAATAGTTTATTGAACAAAAATGGGCCCATTACTGGTTATATATAAACACACATGAATACAATTGAAGCATCATACATAAAACAATGTATAACTAAAACAAAAGATGGTATAGAAATATTTAACAACCAAAAAATGTACATGATCAATGAAATAAAACAGTCATTAATTATTTTCTAATTTAGTTTTTCTCAAACATGTCAAATATGATAATCAAATTAAATGAATATAACTTTTAAAGAAAACAATAAGAAACATGTTAGTACTACATGCAACATGGTTTAGTGATTAACAGGTTGGGATTGCGCTGAATCTACAAACACTAAGGATTGTGGTTCAATCCTGTCCGGATGTCAGGGATGAAATTACATGAACCAATTTGTTGTCTCTTTTGAGGATGGTCTCAAGGAACAATGTTATTCTTTTAGAAGGAACGGAGAAAAGGATGTCCCATGAATGTGGAGACAGGGAACCAACTACCAGAAAGCATGTACAGTACACTCAGAGAGGATTGATTCTCATACTCTGATTTCAGTGTCCAGTGATTCACAGATTTTCACAGAGTAAACTCTTAAAGTTCTCCAAGGAATTTCTTCCACCTGGGAGAAATTTATTACCTTTTTTGGAGTATTTCGGAGTTGTTTATTACCTTGTGTATTATAATCATTTTCACCTTACAAGAAAGACAGGAATAGGAGTTACTTCAAAAGGTTTTCAAGGCAATAAAAAACTCCAAGCTTGGAGTAATTTATGACCCTTTGGAGGGAGTACTCCTAAAACCCTCCTAGATTTTTATGGCTTTTCTTGGAGTTTCCTGGAGTCATTAAAACATTTCCCTCTGAAATCAGAGTATGAGAATCAATCCTCTCTGAGTGTACTGTACCTACACATTGTAATAGGTAACTAATATAAACTGATAAAGCCGCAAGTTAATGAAGTTATTGGCTAGAGGTTTAAATCTTTCGTTCATTTAGTAACAAGCTGGCTTAGCTTGTCAATGGGGAGACCCAGGTTCGATCCTCAGTGATGCAGGGCTGTCAAGTTTTTATGAGCTGCATGCAAGAAATTCCACCAAAAATTGAAAGATTAGAGGAAAAAATTAAAAGATCAAATAAATTTGCAGAGAAATTGCCAACTAGATGCGTGAGTCTCACGCAGTTGACCGTACAGGCACTTGTCTCAGTAAAAAAAATTATCCATATGCTAATATATAACCTGAGAAAATCATATCGAAGAGATTAAACATATGAAATAGCTGGAAATAACGGTGTCGTTCTTGTGAAGATCTAGGATCCTCTCGATTAAACTTTGGTGTTTCTACAGTATATTCAAATATAAAAGTATCTTTAGATTGCTGAATTTGTTGTGCATTGTTTGATATTATTTTCAAAGTACTAGTATACATGGTATAGTGTTTTATTTATTATTTTGTTTGTATTTTAATAAAATCTGAAAGATGGTGAAAAATAAAAAATCAAACACCAGGCAAACAGACTGATATTTGTCACGTACAATAAACAAATTTCCTTATCGAGAGTTATTGGCCATGAAATATATGAAATGTATTAGATTTCCAAGAGGTCTATTTCTATGTTTGAATTAGGAAAAAAATGTACGATTGACTTTAAACTGTTCCTTTTGGAAAAATGTGTGATAAAAATGAAAAGAAAAATAGTCTAAACAAAGCAGCAAAATATACTCTTTCCAACGATGTTTATAATTCATACATGTATGTACCATTCATCATGAAAAAGTTTACTCACTTGTAATGCAAGTGCCTATTTCAACAGGCCGACTCTTAATTTACAAATTAGCGCGGAGACACTGTTATTTTGGATTTTATTGTGGAGACCAATCTCTTTTATTATTGTCTCAGATATAACACAGGCACTTGTCTCAGTAAAAAAATTATAATCTGTATACTAATATATAACACAGGCACTTGTCTCAGTAAAAAAAAAATAATAATAGTGTTATATATTAGTAAATAGTATGAATCCGGGTCGTTTCGTACCGATTCCTGTTCGTACCGGGTCGTTTCGCACCGCGTCGTTTTGTACCTACAACTGAGTCTTTTCGACCCTATTTAGTTAGAACATTGTGTAGAAAGATTGTGATATTCAAGTTGGAATATATGTAATAGTTATATCATGAGGTAAAGGTGTTTCTGGATAAGAAACCCAGAGGACCGGAGGTCTGAGTGGGTTTTTTATCCAGAAACACCGTATACCGAATAGTATAACTAACTTACACCCCAGTAAACCTAGGACAAAACTAGATTACATTTTTTTTTATAGAAAGCAATAAAATGTGGTATTAATTATTAAACTGAGTTAGTAAACATATTTTTAGACCTGAAAAATACAAAAGAACAATTAAAAAAAAATACAAAACAAATACCTTTATCCAGTTCCTCTGAAAGATCGGTACGAAACGACTCACCTATTTTTAAAATCGGTACAAAACAACACGGTACGAACAAGTTTAAGTACGAAACGACCCTAGGTACGAACGGGTTTCGGTATGAACAGTCCCGAGACCTATAGTATAATATAGATAATCTTTTTTTTACTGAGACAAGTGCCTGTGTCTAGAAAGCATAGAAATCTAGAAATCATATACCTGTATATTGATTATTAATTAATATACAGATCTATGATAGAATCTAAAGACAAATGGAAGAGAAAAATTGAACGTATTACCTAATTATTCTTCAAATAAAATCATATGTTCAAAATAAACAATTATCTGTTCCTTCAACTGAGTTAGGGCTAGCTGGAACCCAGTTGAAAAATCAGAATTACCGCCAAAACTGGTTTACAACTTTTAAAACTATTTTATGTAAGATCTCATCGTAAGGGTATTACTTTCGTTTTCATTACAGATTACAGATTTTTACGTCGCCTTCATGAGTTCAGCTAAAAGCAAAGAACAAAGAATAGTTATAAAGTTTTGTGAGTTTAGGCCTGTATACTTTTTGTTCATTACATTTTCAACGAAATTAGGAATTGAGAACACATCAGAATTAGACAGAAATACAGTTCATATACAAAACCAAGGAATAAAGCACAGCAGGAACATTTTAAAACAATTTAACGTGTTTATTTAATGTTCCTGAGCACAGGGACTAAGATCCTACATGTATATGAAATACTCCCTTCTCAATATAGCGTAGGTTCCAGTTTACGTAAAAACGTGGCACTAAAAACGTCACTGTTTTTACAAAGCTACGTGCTACTATATTCAAGATACCAGTATACTCGGTTCCTAGAACAGTCCACAACGGTTGAACAGTTCCGAGCCGGCATAGGACCTTTGGTCTTTGCCGTCACTACAAAATCAAAAAAGTCTGAAATGACAGTTTTTTTGGCTGAAAAGTCTGAATTCTGTCTTAACGTTCTAAAATGTATAAAATCTTTTGAAAGATTCTTAACATTGTATGAAACAGTCTGAATCAAGTCTGAATAATTCTTAACACTGTCTGAATTGTCTGAATAGTGTCTGGATTTGTCTGAACTAGATTCTTAACATTCTTAACGCTGTCTGAATTGTCTGAATGGTGTCTGAGTTTGTCTTAACAGATTCTTAACATTCTTAAAGCTATCTGAATTGTCGGAATGGTGTCTGGATTTGTCTTAACAAATTCTTAACATTCTTAACGCTGTCTAAATTGTCTGAATGGTGTCTTTATTTGTCTTAACAGATTCTTAACATTCTGACTAGTCAAGATTGTCTAAATGTTGTCTGAATAATTCTGAATTGATTCTTAATATTCTTAACATTAATTTACACTTGATAAAATAAAATTGTTAATAGTTTCGCTCCTTTTTGTGAAGCAGTTTTGATCAAATCATAGCGACATGTGCTTAATTTTGTAAGCCAATTTTTTAAAGGCGAGGGGTTGGTGTTATGTTTTTTTAAATTTTTTATTATTATTTGTAGGTGTTTTATTTTTTGTTTGTATGTCTGTTTGTTTAGTTGTTAGTATGGTACAAAAGTATTCGATTTCGATTTGATTGGATTATCTGATTTCGTTATAATTTACAAAATAGCATTTAATTTAGGAGAAAGTTGTCTTGAAAGTGAAGCAATTCAGAGCAAAAAAAAAAAAAAAAAACGAAAAAAACGAAAAGAAACATTTGGAACCGCAAGTTTTAAAGAAACTGTCTATCTGATCGAGAATGATAACAGATACATATCGTTTTTTTAAGCCGACGTGCACGGTAGGCTTCATACATGTATTAATTAGCATTGAGATGTTCCTCTGTGGGGGACAAATCAGTTTAAATTACGGTAATATGTGCTAATTTCATGTCAAAGAGCATTATATATTGAAATGATATATAGTCTATTTAGCAAACGTCTGTGACATAATTTTTAATTGATATGTAAACGTCATTGTGATTTTAGTAAATATTAATTGACTATATATATTTTAATAGCCGCTTTGAACACTATTGCAAATCTGATTGTATTAGCAAGAAGGGAGAATTCGGACTACACATAAAAAAGTGTATTTTGGACGTTCGTCGGTAATTAGGCTGAACTTAAATTTGGCAATATGCAAATCAACAGTCATTACAGTAAAACATCTACTTAGTTCTATATCATGTACCTGCAACTACAAAAACATTTTCTACAAAATATTGTTAATTAAAGTTTGAAATACATTTTAAAAGATATACACTTATAAAATGAGGGTCTATAGAAAACCAGAAAACCCATATCATCGTAAAGCAGAAGGAATCTAAATTAAGAAGCAAATTCATAAAAAAAGCAATTGAAAGTTTGAAAATATCAACACATAAGACTGCCGGCTGTTAATTTTCATGTGATTTTTTAAATTCCCGTTTCTTTATGTTGTTGTGTCGCGTACATTTATTCCACATATCTTTATACAAGATGTGGAATAGGTGCATGTACGTGACACAACCGGCATAAACAGGGGGAACTAAAAAAATAACAAAACCAGCCAGCAGCCTTTAAAGTCGGGCAAAAAGGTGTTTACACCAAAAGAAGGACAAAGGAAGACGCATATCAGCACAAAAAAAAACAATGCTGACGATTAACACAACTCATAAAAATGGATATAAAAGGGTATTTTAAATATACAGGTTTTAGCTATATGTATATAATTTAAATCCTGTATGTAAAAATGATTTATTTGATTCGATTCAATGAGGGTGGCCCTCGTCCGCGGGGATTGCAGGCTATATAATACGGAAACCCTGACCGCTGATCATAGTGAGTCAACGTGTGCGGAGAGTGCCACGCTTCATGCACGTAAAAGATCCCTTTGTATACAACCAAATAGTACACCACATAAGCTAAATTTTCAGCCCTTTTTAACCTCTCCCCTTTTTCCTGTGGTTCTTCGAAATGTGCCCTTTCCTTTGTTTATCAGCCCACCCCATATTTCATATCATCATTTCATGTTCATTTTATCATCATTTCATGTTAACCTTAATACTGTTGCGAGGGCGTAAACACTAACTCACTCACTCATTTAGTTCCAAGCGAAAGCAAAGCGAACTGTGATCCTTTACATGAAACCATTGAGGTATCAAACTAGCAGAAGGTTACAACCCAAACTTTACATGTGTGTACTACACTTAACCGACGAATCCCTGTTCATTAAAGATGAAAAAAGGGAAATAAAAGCAGTAGCGTTCTAATTCTTTAGTTATTATTTATAAAAAATTCTCTCTAAATATACATCATACACAGACCAACAAGCATCACTGTTCTACTTTAAAACAGCTTTATGAGTAATAGAACATTTTAATATTTATACTTAAATTATACTTTATTTGTTTGCAGTGGCATGCATTAATTTTGCAATCAAAAATATTTTTAAAGAAATTCGCTGTTGGTAAATTCTTTATCAAACCTTCACCGGATTTTATGCATTTTCATTTTGTCCATACATTTTGTGGAAGTTCTCTATATTTTTGTGCAGTATTTTTTGCCTCAAAAAGTTTCCTGGTACAAATATCTTAAAGAAATAAGAAGTACATGTAAGAATCTAACGTACCCTCGCAAAACTACAAGGTTTTATGCAGTTATAGGTTGTTGGATATCAATAACTTGAAAAAAATATGGGGTTTTTTCGGCTACCATTAACGCTGACAAACTAAAGACAGTCCATTTTATTACCCTTGCGGGACTTTAAACAAAGAAATGATGGAAAGCAGTCCGTTCATACCTCTTTCCCATATCGTCCTCTAGCTTCTTTGTTTAAAATTGCACAATGTTGGTTTTTTTACCGTTTCCAGTCTGTTGGGGATAAACTCTATATATAGCCGGTAAAGTAAAATCCCAGTCATTTGAGTTTTTTTTCTCTTACTTTTTGGCACTATTAAAATGGTTTTTGTAATTACTATAAACACGACGGATTTCAATGGCTTTATCTTGGTTTTGGGATATCCTGCAACAACCTACACGGTTTCGAAACATGCAACAGGGAAGATGTTTATTTGTTTTTTTTTTTTAAAGAATGTATGTTTTTATGACATGGAAATAAATGACCAATGTTAAAGTATTCACTGTTTAAACCAATTTCTTCAATCTTTAGGAGATAGTAAATAGTAGAAGCTGTGGCCTACATGTAAATGTATGTAAAGTCTCAGGTGGGCCAGTATCCTTATTCATAAGGTAACTGATAAGGCAAACGATAGTTAACATTTTATCTTAAAAAACTGGTGGAGATAAAACACAGGCCATCTTCAAGCGTGTTACTTGCCAAACTGAGTCGGTGCTTTTAATATCAATAGAAATCCAGCGGGGAATTAATTGTGTTAATCTTTTTTAATTGCTGATAATTTGATACTTCCATGGTGTACAAACAAACAAACAAACAAACAAAATATTTTATTGTCAATCAAAGACGCCCGTTAAGGCAGAATAATTAACATTAATTTCATACATTGATTACATTGATTGAAATGATTAATAAAATAATTTGACAAATACATGAAAATATGAACTCAAACTGACAAAATTATGTTTATTTATCTAACAAGCACAGGATACAGGACTTCAAAAAATTTATTATTGTTATTATTTATTATGATATATATATATATATATATTTTTTTTTATAGTTTTTCTTCAAATATAATAAAGTCTCATACCTATCTATGTACATGTAACTTTAAAAACATTATTCCGAATCTTTGATAAGTGAACATTTATGCATATATGTTGATATTAACTTGAATTATTGTACCAGTTGATTGATTGTAGTTTATACACGTTCTTCTTGTGTTATTAACTTTAGCATGTAAAGTACAAAAAAGAAACCTGTAATGAATATTTTTTAAAACAAATTGGACATTCAAATCATAGTAGATCTTAATGTAGATTCATTAGAATAAATAATTAGATAAATAGATATTTCAAATGATAAATTAGATGTACGAATACTTGATTTTTCAACTTGATTTTTTAAAAGCTGTTTCGTTGAAGAATATTAATCATAAATCATTAATCTAAAAACGAATTTTGACAATAATGTTAAAAACTGATTATAGTTCAATCCATTTTCTTTGAAGTTATTGCTTAAAATATTAATGAAAACAAGGTTCAGAATAAATCGTTTAAAAATATATTTATGATATCAAAATAATGTGCTCAGGAAAAGATCAACGTTCCGAGAGGATGTTTATAATAAAGAATGTAAAGAATATATTCAGACAATTTCAGAATGCTTAGAATGTGTTAAGAATATTCAGAATGTTAAGAATCTGTTCAGACAATTTCAGGATGTTAAGAAAGTGTTAAGAATATTCAGAATGTTAAGAATCTGTTCAGGCAATTTCAGAATGTTAAGAAAGTTAAGAATCCGTTCAGACAATTTCAGAATGTTAAGAATGTGTTAAGAATGTTAAGATTGTTAAGAATCTATTCAGACTGTTTTCAGAATATTAAGAATTTGTTAAGAATGTTAAGAATGTTAAGACAATATTCAGACTGTTTTCAGAATGTTAAGAATGTTAAGACTGAATTCAGACATTTCAGCCAAAAAAACTGCCATTTCAGACTTTTTGGATTTTGTAGTGCGTGCAGTCCACGATGTAATCAACTCTAAACTCCGCTTTTAATTGTAAATACGAATGCTTTTAACTGTACAGTTTGACGCATGCACGGAGATATAACACTCAGTACTGAGTACTCTCTAGACGGGAAGAAGAAGAAGAAGAGTTAGCTCAATGCGAATAAATTCTCATTTGCAAACCACCCACATCAGTGTTTTGAGGTGTTACACCAGGATTCACTTAGATTTCCCTCCCAAAACCCTCCTAAACTGACTGATGGGTATTTATAGTCGCGACTAGGGGAAAGCCCCTCTGCGTCGACTTTAATACCTAAACAGGTATAGACTCGCTATGTGCCATGGGTCGTCCAGCCCATGACACACCACCGCCAGTGTTAGCTGTTCCAGGTACATACGCCCTGGAGACAGGGCCCGTCTTCCACCACGAGGAGGTACTGGTCGGAATTCTGGAAGACACCCTCCTAAATCTTACACCCACCTATATGTAGGTGTAGTTTATTGCCCAACAGGGTCATAAAAGTAATTAACAGGTGGTATCCTCAATTAATCCAGGTAATCATGTGATTGCATGAGTTGACTGGTGTCAATAATAATGTTCATAATTGACTTACCGGTAAAAACAGCCAAGCACCATATGCTTTGACATGCGCCTTAAAAATTGTAATTAAAGATAATGGCTAACTTGTAAAAACAGTGAAACCAATGAGAGTTTCTTACATGTCTTAAATAAAATTATTTTTTCATATTTTTTTAGTTGTGAAAAAACTCATTTTTAAATTTATCCATCAACATGATCAACAGGTTTGCAACATGAAGTCAGATTTCGGAAGTGACTGCATGACAAAATCAGGGAAGGGTCTAGATAATATTCATATCACAATGCAATTTTAATTCTTCAGATTTAACATGTTTAAGTAATGACATTGGTTATGCATAGCAATCTTGTTATACATACTTTCATTTGAATCCATCAATCATTTACATGCCCCCATATACATGATATATCATGTATATATTTTTAGTTGATTTTTTGCAACGTGACGGATGTGCTATATAGCAAGCAGGAACTGCTTACTCTGTCGGAGCACCTAAGTTCACTCTCATTTCAACTTGAGTTCACGATGCTGAATGTGATTTGTTTTTATGTTTGTGTTTATTTGTTGTTGTGTGGCTTGTTTCGTTGTGATGTTGTTGTTTTTTTGTTTACCAATTTTTCTTTGTCGTTTGGTATAATGATATTTGATTACCTTTGGTACACCTTTGCTTCCTTCTTATATACATGTGTATTTCATTTCAGAAGATCTTGGGTGAGAACAGATTCATCCTGAAATCATGTCTGCCAGAACTTTATTTGGAGTGGTGGACCAGGCTATGAAGTCCATGAAAACCGTTGAGGAGTACATACGGGTTGGCATGGAAACCACAATTGACGTAGGAATGGATTTTACTGAACATGATAAAGGTATCATAGTATTTAACTCAAGTTTGTTTCGCTT
Organism: Arcuatula senhousia; assembly: GCA_963971305.1. Lineage (NCBI taxonomy): Eukaryota > Metazoa > Mollusca > Bivalvia > Mytilida > Mytilidae > Arcuatula > Arcuatula senhousia. The sequence continues at coordinate 34,993,431 of OZ020317.1, read as the reverse complement.
TTTAGACTTGTTAAATTATCTGGCTTTTTAGTCATTGTTAGACTTTAAACATGTGAAAGGAATATTTTGATGTATAAATTTCATTAAAACACATCAAGCATTTCATTAAGGGGGTGTGAGATGTACATTTAAGGATAGCTTGAAAAGTCACTTTAAGTTAATTAATGCTTGATGGGTTTTAATAAAAAAATATGCAAAAATTGTCCTTAAATATACACTGGTCCAATTACCCCTTGCCTGTATTTTTTTTTTCAAGATCCTTTTGGGCAATTGAAATTTTAAATAAAAAATAGAAAATTAGAAATTCATGGTTGAGGTTTCCTGCAAATGAAATATGAATCCTAATTTAAAACACTACTAGAGGGGGGCCTGGGTGGCAGAGTGTTCTAACGTGCTGGTTTAAAAACCACACTATTGATCACCAGCGGATCACCTCTCAGCTGGTGTTCAAGTCCGGCTTGTAATTTACAAAAAAGGGACTTCCCCAACTATATGTGATTAGGTTTGTCAGTTGCCTGCTCAAGGTCGGTGATTTTGTACTGGTACTCTGGTTTACTCCACCATTAAAATTCACCGCCCTACAAGACCCAGGTGCGTCAATAAACACACACACACACACACACAAACACTACCATGACTACTAGAAAAACAGTCAGGGTGACTGATGTCTCTATAAAACTCCTACATAAAAAGTAAGTTGGCATGCTTAAGGTTGGGGTATGAAAAGATAAATGCAGAAATGTTTAATGGTACATAATTACCTTCATTTATTAAGGAAAAAAAAGGAGGTGAGTTTACTGTCACCCGACCCTAACTAATTTTTAACCCCTACCCTAAAGTTTTTTTTTACATTTTCAATTAAGCACTGTTAAAGTCACAAAGCTGCCCCCATAGACTCCAGGTAAAAAAAAACTAATAATTTCCTAGCCACATACCCTATTTTTTTCAGCATTTTTATTGTTTGGCCTTTGATTTTCAGAGAACAAGAAACAGATAGAAGAACTAGATTCAGTGATGATCGATTATGTTCGGATGGAAAGAGATCTACTACAATTTATGGAATCAGTGGAATTGGTCAAAGCTACTGTAAGGTTTCTAAATTACTGGCATTGACTGGTAAAACCAAGGTCTCAGAACATAGAGATACATATGTACTCTACACTTATTTATTAACATTAAGTCATTTAATTGAATATTTGGTTTTTAAATTAGGGCATATTCAAGACAGGAGGCACTATAATTAAAATTGTATGGGTGGTGGTATTTTTAGATATTTCTCAAATGCAACATAAAGCGAAAAAAATTAAAATTTTATGCATGGTGGGTATAAAAAAAGTGCCTTCTGACCTGGCCACCCCCCCCTATATTTATTTCTGTAAAATGAAGGTGTCAGAACAAAGAGTTATTCATATGAAATGAGGATGTGGATGATGGTTTAAAGAGTAATGGCCAAATAATGGTTTTCGTGGTTGGTCTTGACCAGTGGCGGGAAAGAGTTTTTCATTACTGTTTTCTCAGCAACTACATATCACAGCCATTTGATATTTAGTATACAGCATCAGGGTGGGGTCCAATAACATGGGATTCAGTTTGAGGTCTGTGATTAACCTACTTTCTGTTTAAGGATGGTCACTCCTCAAATTTCTTATATCAAACTTTTTTAAATTTGTGGTGTAAATGATAAATAGTTGTCCACTTTATCAAATGACAAAAAGAAAACCATAGGTCCGTGTACTCGTTTCGAGATATATGACGTCAAAAATTTAGCGGGAAATTAGACTCCTCTAGATTTTACATTACTTTTACCTTGAGATGTTTTTGACCTTATAAACTATGAAGCTGTATCAAGAATTTTAAGACATTTTATAAAGTTGGATCTTAAGGTTTATACAATCAGAAAATGTTATAAAAAGTAGAGGTCAGTGTGCAAAATATTTCTTCAGTATTCAAAGGTAAAATCTAGAGGAGTTCCGAATTCTGACTGAAATCCAGAAATATAAACATCCTTAAGGAAATTTGTCCATTGTCGACTTTGACAGATTTTTATTATATGAGTACAAAGACAAGCTAATTTTTGTGAGCAGTTTTACTTTGTGCTATTTCACAATGACCATAAAATCACCAATACAAAATCACTTTTCATAATACTAATATGGTACTATAGAAGAAAATAAAAAGCCTTGAATTTACCTCTCCACAAAAAAGAACCCTACAGGATTCATTTATTTTCATGGGTACCAAATTTCGTGGTGTTATGAAAAACGACCATTTTGAGGATTCTTATATTTGTGGTTTTGAAGACTCTAGCATACAGATCAATGATATATATATATCTTTTTCGTGGGTTATCAATTTTCATGGGTGGCAAATGCATGAAAATTGAAACCCCACGAATAATAATGAAACCAGAGTATTCATGGTAGTTAGGAGAAGAAACTGGTCTACAGTATTCATACACCTAATAAAAGTTTTAGAATTTGCTGCTTGTAATAACAAATGACTTTCTATTACTCAGGCAAAGGAATCTAATGTCATCATTGATTTAGAGAAAGAGCTGGATGGCCGGCTAGCTGAAATGAAGCAACAAAACAAAGAAGAAGACCTCAAAAGCCATGAGAAATACCAAGACTTTCTAGATAAAATCAGAGAGATACAAAACCCAGGTTCAAATACATCTTAGTATGGCAATATATTTTTGGCCGGAAAATCTGGGTTATAAAACATAACATTTTTCATAACATTTTTCTCAGCACCTACTTATTACAGCCATTTGATATTTGGTATACAGCATCAGGGTGGGGTCATGCAATTTCAGGTCTGTCGCTCACCTACTTTTAGTTCAACAAAATTTAGCCATTTTTTACTTTTACAGATTTTTTCAAGGTTTTGAGACCCTGACTTCTTAAGAAAGAGAAGGGGTATCCCTATTTTACCTGTGTCAGAACAAGGGATTGTGTTTGCAAATATTTAATTTTATGAATGGACCATTTTTGGCCAGATTTCATGAAGTGAACAATCCAGGTAATAAATTGGTGAATGTCAGGTGGCCGGGAAGAAATTTTTGTAACATTTTTCTCAGCAACTTCTTATCACAGTCATTTGACATTTGGTATACAGCATCAGGGTGGGGTCCCATAAAATGGGATGCAATTTCAGGTTTGTCGCTCACCTACTTCCAGTTAAAAGAAATTTAGCCATTTTTGACTTTGACAGATTTTTTCAAGGTTTTAAGACCCTGACTTCTTATTATACCCTCACTATGAAGGAGGGGGGTATCCTTATTTTACCTGTGTCAGAACAAGGGATTGTGAAGCAAATTATAATTTTACGAGTGGACCATTTGTGGCCAGATTTTATTCTCAGCAACTAATAATCCCAGTCACTAGATATTTGGTATACACATGCAATTTGTCTTAACGTTAAATTAACGTCACTCATCTACTTCCTGTTAAACAAGCTGACTTAGATTATTCCAACTCAAATGTCTGGGACCTTAGAAGTCAGTTCACGGAGTGAAAAATCCGGACTAAAAACTGGTGAATGTAAGACAGGCATGCTTGGAAGAAATTTTCTTAAGGCGTTTCAGAATTTCAGTCCAATTTCGGAACTCTTCTCAACTATACCTTTAAATGCTGAAGAATTTTTTTTGCACACTGACCCCTACTTTTTATGACATTTTCTATTTAATTAGACCTTAAAAACAAACTGTATAAAAATTCTTGAAATTCTTGATACAACTTCATGGTTTTCAAGGCCCAAAACGTCACAATGGTAAAGTTATGTAAAATCTAGAGGAGTCTGATTTCCCGCCAAAATTTTGACGTCAGATATCTCAGAAACGAGCACAGGGACCTATAGTTTTATTTTTGCCATTTCCTCAAGATTTCAAGACTGAGATATTAGAGCGTTCAAAATTTCATGTTCTTGGTCTTCGATCAAATCATGATTTAACTAATCAACTTCCTCCTCTGTTTCATTTACATTTCTGAAATAGTTGTACAGATCATCTCTCCTAACCTTGCTAACTACTGTACCAAAGGACCATTTACCGGCGCTATCAAATAATTCACATATAAGACTAACGACATGGTTCATGTTTTCAGAGTCTGTTTCCACATTTATCTATCATCGTATGATCATTTCCATCATAAATAAAAAAATCTTTGACATAAAAAAATTCAAGTGACCATCCTTAACAGTTTTCTCAGCAACCATCACATCCACTTGATATTTGGTATACATGTACAGCATCACAGTGGGATTCCATAATGTGGGATTCAATTTTAGATCTGTCACTCAACTACTTCCTGTTAAACAAAATCCAGCCATTTTTTAAATTGACAGATTTCCTTGTACAATCTTTCCTCCAAATTTGAAATGTATAGATGAAACAGGGTAACATAAAATTCCATGAGAAGCCATTAGTTCTGTCCTCCAAACGTCTTGAAAGTTTTGTAATTGTTTTACAATTATTTACAGATTGTATAATTATAAGTGGTTTGTACATTGTATCTGTGTGCTGTGATTTTTATACGACCACAAAAAAATTGCGGACATAATGGTATTTGTGACTACTTTCACTTCTATCCATTTTTAAAGCAAATTGGCATTTTTACAGGGGTTCAAATTAGCACTGGTCCGAGGTCCAGGACCTCCAATGTTTGATTCAGGACCTTTGACATTCTATTAACAAAATTCCTGGACCAGGATGCATTTACAGTAGCTCATATTGAGGACTTTTAAATAACATTTGGTTGACCTTTCATCTGAACTTTAAAAAAGTCCTGGACCTTTTGTTCTCAACTGTTAATTTGAACCCCTGTTTATTGCACGAGGTTTTTGTAAACAATGATGAAACAGGGTTTTATCATTTTATGGTGGTGATGGTAAGCATGGTAAGGATGGTGTTAAGGGGAAAAAGAAGCACTTTATTATAAGGGGAAAGGAGACAACAGTTTGATCTAGACATTCATTTTGTTACTACATATGGTTCAAAAGTGAAATCAAAGCGCTAAAGCGTTAAAAAGCAGAGCTAAATCTAAGCACTAAAATAAAGAACGATCTGTTTTTCAGCAACTTGAAACATATCAATTTTGTTCGTTTGCTCCGCCAACTTTAACATTTGTTATGAAATCCATAATTTGGCTCAACCCACTTGAATATATAAATGACGTATTGATTAAACTTAAGGTAAAAGGTCAGCAACGCTTAAGTGTACATCAACTTTAGTGTATCGATATGTGAAATGTAGTGCGCATTTATATCGTATTTATTATAGGGGTATAAAGATGTACCTCTAGTTAAGACAACCTGTATAACATTTAAATCATTCAAACAATGATTATACACGATGAATATTCTATAATGGATCCTCTGGTAGGAATATTGCCTGACTGGATGATTAAAAAAACACGAAAGTCAGATAGCTATATGACTACATAGCGCTCTGCTAAAAAATGTGGTTCCTTGAACATTAAAATGTTAATTAGCTTTATACCTTCAATATTCTGAACAAATTTTTAAACAATGACCAAATCATTTTTTTCTCAAACTATAAATAGTAATAATAGTGTGGAGATGGAGATTTTGTCAAATAAAAAATGTATTTTATGGTATTTCTCTGTGATTTTTATACGACCGCAAAAAATTTGCGGACGTATTATGGTATGATGCTGTCGTCGTCGTCGTTGTCTGTTAACTTTTTAGTGTTTCCACAATAACTTTAGTTCCAGTTATCCGATTGCTATGAAACTTTACAATGATGTTCCTTACCATAAAAGGATGCATGGGATTGATTTTGGGGGTCTCCCCATTTTTCATTTAGAAATTAGGGGCCAAAAAAGGGCCAAAAATACTACTTTTTTGTTTGTTTCCACAATAACTTTAGTTCTAGTTATCCAATTGCTATGAAATTTGACAGTGATGTTCCTTACCATACAAGGATGAATGGGATTGATTTTGGGGGTCCCCCCTTTTTTTGTTTCGAAATTAGGGGCCCAAAAGGGGAAAAAAATTCAAATATTTTACTTGTTTCCACCATAACTTTGGTCCTAGTTGGCCTATTGCTGTGAAATTTGTCAAGAATGTTTCTTACAATAAAAGAATGAACCTGATGAATATTTGCGCCCCCCTTTTTCTCTGTTGTGTAATTAGGGGCCAAAAGGGGCCAAAATAAAAACTTTTTTATTTGTGGTCCGATTTTGAAATTTTTTTTTACATGTTTGTTCTTGTCAAATAGCGGATACAAAATTAAGAATTAATTTTTGCGACCCCCCCTTTTTCCCCTATTACGTAATTAGGGGCCAAACGGGGCCAAAATCGAAACTTTTTTATTTGTGGTCCGATTTTGAAATTTTTTTTTGCAAGTTTATTTTTGTCAAGTAGCGAATCCAAATTTGAGAATTTAATTTTGCGACCCCCACCCCTTTTTCACCTGTTATGTAATAAGGGGCCAAAAGGGGCCGAAATTGAAACTTTTTTATTTCTGGTCCGATTTTGAAAATTTTTTTTGCATGTTTGTTCTTGTCAAATAGCGGATACAAAATTAAGAATTAATTTTTGCGACCCCCCCCTTTTTTCCCCTTATTACGTAATTAGGGGCCAAATGGGGCCGAAATTGAAACTTTTTTATTTCTGGTCCGATTTTGAAAATTTTTTTTGCATGTTTGTTCTTGTCAAATAGCGAATACAAAATTAGGAATTAATTTTTGCGACCCCCCTTTTTCCCCCTATTACGTAATTAGGGGCCAAATGGGGCTTTTTTATTTGTGGTCCGATTTTGAAAATTTTTTTTGCAAATTTATTCTTGTCAGGTAGCGATTCTAAATTTAAGAATAAATTTTTTGGGCTGTAATCATAATTTTAAAAAAATTCTGGTTCGATTTTTAATTGTTTCCCCAAACATTATTCTTTTAAAGAGTAGAATACAACATTCAAAATTTATATTTTTAGCCCCTGGGTTGAAAGTCCATCAGAGAAGCATGTGTCAAAAACCTTTGTCAGTCCACCATGGGCTGCATGTGTCCAGAACAATAGACTATCCATATTAGGCCTAAAACGTACAGGGTTCAACATGTTGCGGTCGTATCATGCTGCGCTCGGTGAAGCTTTTTATTGGGAGTTTCTGTCTGGAAATTAGGCGAAACCTTTTGTTAAACGAATATGAATGAGATGTTGGCAAATTTAGAAATGATTTTTTTGTTGTTAAAAACTGATGTATTATTACTTTAAGCTGTTCTTTTGAAACTGAACTGATAATCTGATCTTCATGAAATTGTGTTGCTAATTAACCATAGGACAGCCGAAATTATTCAATTTAAACCAATACTCAAAATTAGATCATCAATTTCTTATGAAACATTTTTAGCCTGATTTCACAGATTGAAAAATCTGGGTTATAAAATGGTGAATATCGGGCGGGCTGGGAAATTTTCATAACAGTTTTCTCAGCAACTACTGATCACAGCCATTTGATAGTTGGTATAAAGCATCAGGGTGGGGTCCCATTATGTGGTATTTGATTCCAGATCTGTCTCTAACCTACTTCCTGTTTAACGAAATCTGGCCATTTTTGACCTTGACAGGTTTTGTCTAATATTGCAGATGAAGAGCCAAGACCTTCCCTAGCAACACAGATTGATGACGATATCGCAATGACCCAGCCAGAGGTCAACACCAGATGTCCTTACACTGGCAAGGAGATGATAAATCCCGTCAAAAATAAACATTGTGGACATCATTATGATCGAGACGGCATCAATCATTACATCAAACAAAAAGGAAGCAGAAAAGCTAAGTAAGTCCCATTAAAATTTGGTTTCAAGTTACACTGCAGACATCACATGATCAAAATGGCATCAATTATAACATCAAGCAAAAGGGCAAGGAAGCAAAGTAAGTCGTCCCATTAAAATTCTATTTTATGTCCACTGTGGACAGCACTACAATTTATAAGTTACACTCAGTGTGGACATCACTACAACCAAGAGGGCATCAATCATTAAATCAACAAAAAGGAAGCAGGAAAGCAAAGTAAGTCAGCCCATTAAAAATTGATTATAAGGTAAGTTACAGTGTGGACACCACTACAATTTATATTTTACACTGTGGATATCAATAAGATCAAAAGGGCATCAGTCATTTTATCAATTAGAAGGGCAGGAAAGTAAAGTAAGTTGTCCCATTAAAAGTTAATTATAAATTACACTGAGGGCGTCAATTCAATCAAGGGGGCATCATTTATTACATCAAGCAAAAGGGCAGAAAAGCAAAGTAAGTCGTCCCATTAAAATTTGATTATAAGTCCATTGTGGGCATCACTGTGATCAAGAGGGCATCCATCATTACATCAAACAAAAAGGAAGCAGAAAAGCAAAGTAAGTTGTCCCATTAAAATTTGTTTCAAGTTACACTGTGGACACCACTACGATTTATAAGTTACACAGTGGACATCACTATGATCAAGAGGGCATCACTCATTACATTAAGCAGATGGGCGAAAAAGCAAAGTAAGTAGTCCCATTAAAATTGGATTATAAGTTACACTGTAAGTCGTCTTATTAAAATGTGATTTTAAGTTACACTGTGGACTTTACTACGATCAAGAGGGCATAAATCATTTTATCAATTAGAAGGGCAGTAAAGTAAAGTAAGTTGTTTAACTACAGTACACCAAGAGACATACCGTGACTGATCACCGTGATAGTGGTACACCACTCTTAGAGACATAACAAATATCTTTTTTGTTGTTGAAGATTTAAAAAAAATTCTTTTTACATTTTGAAGGAATGATTATACAGAACAATTTCCAAAAAGAATTTTTGAAAAATCTTTAACCACAAAAAAGATATTTGTTATGTCTCTAAGAGTGGTGTACCACTATCACGGTGTTCAGTCACGGTATGTTTAACCCCGCCACATTTTATATGTGCCTGTCCTAAGCCAGGAAACTTTGCCAAAGCCTTTGTTTGTCCTTGTCATTCTATGTTAACTGTTTTATGTCAAGAATTGAGTCTTTCGTTGATGATTTAGGGATTGGTTTTGATACTTTTGTACTGCTTGCTGTTTTCCGTTGTGATTTTTTTAATTGCTGTTTGTTTATGTTTGTTGTGTCTCGTACACTTATTCTACATCTCAATATCGTATAAGTTGTCCCATTAAAATTAGATTTTAAGGACAAATCCAGGGAACAAAATGGACTTAGGACAACAGTTAGCTGCAAGCTCACAAATAAATTTTGCTTGCTCCTAAATGTCCTTATCATTTTTTACACAAGGAATTATAAATATGCCTATATACTAAAATGGATATAAAGATTTCCTGAAACTGAAAAAATTCCCATCATGAGAAGAATTTTTAAATAGATGATGCCACCCCTCAATTTTTGGTTAAATAACTATAGCAATGCAATATTTCATTTATGTTGACATGATATTCATGATATTGGTAGTTGTATCTTGAGCAAATTGACCTAAGTACATTTTTTCTTGGATGTCCTGCTGGCGAATGGAAGAAATGATAGTTGAAAAACGTCCAGACAATGATATGAAACAACTTGACCTTTGACTTTTAACCTTGTATGAATTGACCTCTTTTTGCCCTTATTACAGATATCCAGTTGAAGGATGTGGCAATGATAAATCAAAACAGGCAGCTTATTTTATACTTGACCTTTGACTTCTAACCTTGTATGAATTGAAATCTTTTTGTCCTCATTTCAGATGTCCAGTTGGAGGATGTGGCAATGACAAACCAATTCAGGCAGCTGATTTGATAGAGGATAAAGACATGAAAAAATTCATTGACAGAAAAAATAGAATGGGAAACAAGAGACAGAAGAAAATGTGAAGAGTATGTGAAAATGTGAAGCAAGATATATGTGAATATATGATCAAATGTAAATAGTGGAAAATGTGAAAATGTTAAGAAATGGGATAAGATAAAGCTTGAAAGAAGAAACAATTTCAAGAATGGACAAAAATGAAAATTAGATATGAAAGATCTAAACAAAACAATAAAGTTGTAGGATTTACAAAAACTTGTAATACAAGAAAAACAATGGCGATGTTAAAAGTACAACATTATATAACAAAATGCCAGGTCAAATAATACGTTTTGAATAAAGAAAGCAGTTTTTTTTCTGGACAACAACAGTTTTAAATACCAAATACTTTTTTATTAATATTCTTTATAATGTTTTTAAACTTTGTTAGATTTTAGTTGGATTTATAAAATAAGTGTAAATTATTGAAAAGATTTAAGCAATGATAAGGGTGTCTTATTTATACTGATTTATGATAACACTGTCCAAATTGTGATTTATTATTATTATGAATTTATCGTGCCTGACTTTGTGTTGGTGTTATAACATGTTTAACGAAATGACTCATAGATTTTCCTCCAAATTTCTTGAAAGTTAATGGGGCAGGGGGTAAATTTTATTTTTCATTTTTAGCTCACCTGGACCGAAGGTCCATGTGAGCTATTACCATCACTTGGCGTCCGTCGTCGTCTGTCGTCGTCGTCGTCTGTCGTCGTCGTCGTCGTCTGTTAACAATTTTTCAAAAATCTTCTCCTCTGAAACTACCAAACAGAATTTAATGAAACTTGGTATGAGTGATCCTTAGGGTGTCCTGCACCAAACTTGTGTTTTGATTTTTGATCCGTTAAAAAACATGGCCGCCGTTACTAAAAATAGACTAGGGGGGTCAGACTACTGTTTTTGGCTTATAAATCAAAAAGTATAAGAAATCATACAATTTGATGAAATTTATTGATATTTGGCAATTTTTGAGCATTTTTGGTCAGATATCTCTTAATTTAACATAGAGGGCATGCGTCGACAAAAACAATTTTGTAATGAAATACAATTCGAAAGACAAATAGATGGGCAAAGAATTACAGTTGTCGACGAATGCGCTCTATACTAATTTGAAGAAAAACCTCTTGTAAACCATCAAAAATGAAGCAAATATTGATATTTTCCAAGTTTTCTGCATGTTTATGACGTCATAATATCATGAATATTGTCGTCAGCATGTGGAATCAATTGAATATGTAAAGTTTTGTTATCTAATGACTGAATTACATCAAATTTAATGAGATGGTACAAAGTTGACAAATTTGTGCAAATATGGGGCCGATTTCAGCACTTCCTGAACATACCCCTTTGGATGAGAATCTAGGAATCAAGAATTAGAAAGAAAGAATTTCACAAAATGTATTATAAGAAATGTCTATGTAAATAGGTAACAAAGTCTAGTCATTTAGAAATAAACTGTACTGTTACATGAGCTATTTATATAGTTGCAAAATGCCATTTTTTTTCAGCCCCCTGCTTGAAAGTTGGGGGTACATTATTGTGATATATTAGGAATGTCTGTACTTGTGTTTCTGTCTGTTAGGTTTGACATAGGTTATCCATCTATTATTTGCAATGCCTCTCAGTCCACCCATTGGATTCTTATGAAACATTCTCACAATGTTTGAATTACAGGAAACGTACTTATTTTTGCGTGGAATTTATTTTCATGGATTTCGCAGTCAAGTTTTTTTGCCGAAATTAAATATCCGCAAAATGAAATAAACTGTTTGAAATAAATAGAATAATGAGTAGATTTTTATAATTAAGTACCGCGACTTGGGTAAAATTGTTGAAAATAAGTATGTTTGCAGTACTGTAAATTTATTTTCATGGTAATTCGTAGATTGCTGAAATAATGCCAGTTCTTTGGATCTTGAAACTTGTGGTTCTGAAGTTTGAAGTTTGCAAAGCAATATTACATTTTCTTCAAGGGGAACCAAATTTCTTGGATCAACGTCACCAACTAAAACCTAGAAATTGATACCCCTTGAAAACTAATGAAAGCACAGTATATAAATGCAGTTAATCATGTGGACTTTTGAGGGAATAACACAAATCTGTTTGTAATGTGCCACTTGCAGCTGTTCTTGTTCTATTGAAATTTTCGGAATTCACTAGTTTGATCTTTAAATCTGAAAGACTCGAACTTGTCTTTATTTTTAGGTTACAGCTGTTTCTGGCTGCTTGCTAAAAAAAATTTTTGATACAATTGGTTTATTGGCAGAGAAAGTTGCAGACATTTAAAAAGTTACTATTTATCCTAACTTTTTTGCTTAAACATCTTACATAACTAAATTAAATTGATTTAAAAAAATCAAAAAAGACAATGAGTGGTGGCTGTTGCTCACATAACTGTATGTGTCAGGTAATTGAAATCTATTAAGTGATTTTATTTTTGTTTTCTTGAGCAGGACATGGGTGTAACTTTACCACCAGCGGCGGCTGCTGTGTAAACTTTTGTGTTAAGGTTCATATCTCAAGCGCCATAGGTCTTAAGTTGATGAACTTTGACATGCATATGCTCCAGTAGTAGCTAAGCACAGCTGCATCACAATCTTTTTACCTTGACCTTGAATTTCTGGTTGAGTGACTTTGACAATCTTCAATACATATAATAGCAGTGTTAAAGTTCTATTCCCCAGTAATAGCTCAGCAAAGTTGCCTTAGGTTTTCCAGTTGCTGTAAGTATGAAAGAATTATTTCTGATGATGGTGCCTGCAAGTGAGACATTATTCATGATTATACTTTTTATTCTCCAATACAAAATTCCTCTGAATTTTACTTTCCCAAAAGAATTTTTACTGGCAAAGGGGAAGTTGGCAATTTGATATTTCGAAAACTGGGGTCGCCCCACTTTGAACGTGAGAATTGACCATTTCACAGCTTTTTTCCCTTATGAAAACATTAACTACTATGACACCATAAATACAAATTCAAACAACTCGTAACAGTTATGTCTCCCCCCACTTTTGTGGGGAGACATATTGTTTTTGTCGTGTCCGTCCGTCTGTCCATCACAAAGTTTGTCAGCGCAACTCCTCTGAAACTACTTAACTGAATTCAACGAAACTTGGTATATAGGAAGGGCACCATATGTAGTTGTGCATTTTACCAGGCAATTTTGATCCTCAAATTTTTGTGGGAGTTATGGCCCTTTGAACTTAGAAATTTGCTGAAAATCCTCATTTATCATCTTGTCAGCGCAACTCCTCTGAAACTACTGAACCAAATTCAATGAAACTTGATATATAGGAAGAACACCATATTAAGTTGTGCATCTTACCAGGAAATTTTGATCCTCAAATTTTTGTGGGAGTTATGGCCCTTTTAACTTAGAAATTTGCTGAAAATCCTCATTTATCATCTTGTCAGCACAACTCCTCTGAAACTACTGTACCGAATTCAATGAAACTTGGTATATAGAAAAGACACCATATGCAGTTGTGCATATGACCAGGAAATTTTTATCCTCAAATTTTTGTAGGAGTAATGGCCCTTTGAACATGGACATTTTTGGGGAAACGGGGGGAGACATTGTTTTTGTAGGCAAAAACAAACTTTAATTGTTGATGATACAAAACTATTGGTTGGATTTGAATCTCACCTCACTAAGTTGAGGGGGGCTTATGAGATACACACCCGCTTACAGAAGAATGGTTAAGATCCATATACGCTAACTGACAAGTGCCACATCAATGATATTGGTATGGTAAGTGCACCTAGTGATGCTAGGCACAATGCATGCTTTGGATGCTGACTGTGACCTATATTTTCTGCCTGGATGACCACTTACAGAAGAATGGTTGAGATTCATACACAATTACTGACAAGTGCCACATCAAAGATATTGGTATAGTAGGTACACTTAATGATGCTCAGCACAATGCATGCTTCAGAAGCTGGCTGTTACCTATATTTTCCACGTGGATGACCACTTACAGAAGAATGGTTAAAGTCTTTTCCTGCTTACTGACAAGTGCCACATCAATGATTTTGCTATGGTAGGCACAGCTAGTGATGCTAAGCACAATGCATGCTTCGGATGCTGGCTGTTACTTATATTTTCCACATGGATGACCACTTACAGAAGAATGGTTAGAGTCTATTCCTGCTCACTGACAAGTGACACATCAATGATTTTGCTATGGTAGGCACAGCTAGTGATGCTAAGCACAATGCATGCTTCGGATGCTGACTGCGACCTTTATTTCCGCATTGATGACCACTTACAGAAGAATTATTAAAATCCATTCCCGCTTACTGACAGGTGCCACATCAAAGATATTGCTATGGTAGATGCACCTAGTGATGATAAGCACAATGCATGCTTCGGATGCTGGCTGTTACCTATTTTTTCCGCATGGATGGCCACTTACAGAAGAACAAAAAAGGGACTTCCCCAACTGTATGTGATTAGGTTTGTTAGTTACCTGCCCAAGGTAGGTGATCTCCTCCGGATACTCCGGTTTCATCCACCATAAAAAATGACCGCCAAACATGGCCCAGGTGCGTCAATAAAGGGCGTTATACACCAACTCACACACACACCACTTACAGAAGAGTGGTTTAAGTTCATTCCCGCTTACTGACAAGTGCCACATCAAAGATATTGCTATGGTAGATGCACCTAGTTTTTTCACAGCACAATGCATGCTTCGGATGCTGGCTGGGACCTATATTTTCCGCATGGATGACCACTTACAGAAGAATGGTGAAAGTCCATTCCCGATTACCGACAAGTGCCACATCAATGATATTCGTACCTCATCATCTTAAGTGGTATGGTAAGGCGCACCTAAAGATGGTTAGCAAGATGCATGCTTCAGATTCTGGTTGTGACTCCTTATTGCATGGATTAAGCACTTATAATTTTGAGTCAACTTTCCTGCTTAGTGACAATGATGCGCAACGAGGTGATCTTCGTAATCGAAAGATTGCCTATGTTTTATTTGAGAAAAAACATGAGCACCATTGTTAAAGTAAACTGCATTTTTGGCAAATAACTCTACTTTGAAGGCCTTCCGTTCGTATTTCCAGATAATAGTATCATTGAAAAGAATTCTCGTGGTAGCCTCTCATTTAATAACTATTTTATCTAGAACCACTAAAGTTATTACCCAACCATTTATGCTGATCGGACATATAGTTTTACCATTGTATGTTCGTAACACTTCGGTTTATTTCTTGGTTGAGGTCCACATCTCGGATTCAACATGTTGGGATCCGAATTGTATTTCATCACAAAATGTGTCATGGATAATGTGACACCACCCTTTAGAAATCAATTAAGTCACTGTGACATGAATTTGACACATTCATGAACGACTTCATAACTTGGATACAAGGTGTTGAGGGCCAATGATATATCACCGTTGAATGTGTCTGGGTCGCACGACACAACCCACTAGAAATTAGGCCGCTGTGACTTATAATTATGCATGAATGACTTTGGTTCAGCTTTTGGTTAAGGTCCATATCTCATATACTAGTGCTAAATGTTGCAATCGGAGGGTGGTCATTGGTATTTCATCACAAGATGTGTATTGATTAGCGCAACAACACCTACTAGAAATTAGGGACTGCAACCCATATTCTACACATGAACAACTTTGATTAATGTGTTGGTAAAGGTCTTTATCTGAGGTAATAAATGTTCAGGACAATGATATTTCAAGAACGGGAGGACCAACTGTGAGTCATATGCAAATTTTAAAGTAAACCTACATAATATATTCCGATTGTCATTCTGTCACCTCTGACAATACTTTAACCATAGCTGTCCTTCTGATCTCAGGGATTAAAGGCCTAGATAAACCTTTGATGAGTTTCAAGGTGTTGACGACAGGCTGAGACAATAATTAAATTCGTTATGATTTTCTCAGCGACAGGTGCCCGGACAGGTGAGACATACTTTAATGACCAAACCTGTTCTGTCTGTCTATCCCTCCCACTTCACTTTCTAAACTGGTTAGTCGGAAACTCAACTCTTAATAGCCATTACAAGGATACAATTCAATTTCTTGATTTTGTTAATTTGGTCCCACTAAAGGCATACAACATATAACAATCCAAACTCCGCGCAGTGATCGGCTCCATGCAGAACTTCTTTCTGTCTTACGAGTGGACGGAATGGGACACGGGAACGGGCACTGCGCGGAGTTTGATAATATTCATGATTATTAAGACAGAGGCGGATCTAGACCAGACATTTACAGTTACAATAGAATAACAAGATACTACAATTACAAAAGCGAAAAAACATCAACGCAAAAGTAAAAACAAAATGTTGAACTTATCAATTCAAAGAAGCAAAGGTCTACCAAAGGAGTTATCAACATCATAAAATCGTAAAGACAAAACAAAACCGTCAATATTTGAAATGAGGACAGATTTGAGGGAATCTCAAATTTGAAATGTTTTATGAAACTTCGGTCAGGTGCATAAAAGACACATTAATTTTGCTTGATTTGTCATTTTTATGTGTAAATTTAGTAGATCTAAAAACTGACACTCAAAAGCCGAAAATGTTTTGCAGACTTTAAAGATATCCTCTCACTAAGCATCGGCAAACTTGAAAGTATTGATAGAAGAAAATCAGATGTGGAATAAGTGTACGCGACACAACCTACAATACTCATGATCAACAAAACATTTTTGCAACGACTTAATATATACCTATAAATTTCAGCTTCAATCGATATAACAATGTTGAGAGTGCAAGATTTGATTTAAAATCCAAAGCATTTTTTCATGGTTGGAATTTGTAAACTGACAACTGTTCCAGAGAAGAAACACAGTTCTGAGAGCAATCATGACTGAAGATAAATGAGCGTTTTCGACGTAACCCTGCGTTTGAACGTTTGTCAATCAATACAGATGCCTTATGTTAGTCAGTATTAGTTTGAACATATTTATTTATCCTGGATTGGGAAACAAGCTTGATGCTTATATAAATCCCTCTCCAGCTAGCAGATTGCGAGTATGGCCTTTGTAGCGGCCCCCATTGAGCCTACTCTTATCGAAATCTACAAAGGGGTCTTTAAAGTGCATAGGGTATTGCTCTCCTCATACACGGGACAACCTTTTTCGTCCCTTCCGAAGGACTAGCATCGTTCCTTGAGACCATCCTCGCAAATGGTGTCGAGAGAGTCGGAAAATTGGTTCATGAAATTTTTACCCCGGACGAGGATCGAACCACGAACCTCGGTGTTAGTAGCCCGATGCATTAACCACTACACCACCGGCTCAGTATTGACAAACTGAATTTGTCAAATATCGCAACCAAAGCGTCAGACTTTCCTAGCTGACCCTAAGACATGTCAGACGAGATCAGTTTGTGTACATTGGGCTTTATTCCGTTATTTGATTACTTTTACGGAATAAAGGATATTAATGAAACATTGTCTTTTATATGACACACTTTCTTTACGGGGAGTCTTATAATTGACGGAATAAATCGCATGTGGTATGATTGTACCGTTAGACAGGTAACATATTGAACATTGCGATTCATATTGAGTAGCCCTTGGCTTTGCCAAATATTTCTTAATTGGAGTTTGATATGTCGTCAGGCCATGATCTATCTCTTTTGTTCAAAAATCTATTTATATTTTGAGTTCAAATCTTATGTAAAACAAAACTTGAAAATGTCAGGAAGGATAGAAGGTCGGAAAAAGTATGGAGAGGGAAGTTTTCATTTACAAAAAAGGAATACTATTGAAATTCAGTTTTCTGATTTTGGTAATCCATGGACTTTTTCAAATTTGTGCCAATCACCAGATGACTTGTTCTACTCGTGGCTACAAGAGAGAGGGCTATTGGCAACGTCAGTTCAGTGTGTAAAGTGTAGTAAAAATGCCACATTGAACAAGAGAGCAAGGAATCCAGATGGATACACGTTTCGATGTGGGTCTAATCATGAGTTTGGGATGAGAAAATATTCGTTTTTTCAAGGTTCCTCTTATAGTATCAGGGATTTGCTTCTCTTTATGAAATGCTACTTGAATGGCGAAAATTTACATCAATGTTCCATCAGCTCTGGCTTGGAGTATAAATCTACAGCGATCCATTGGGCTTCGTATATACGTGAGTTGTTTGTTGAATATGTGTATACTTCTATGTTCGACATGGTTTTCGACACCGAAGTCGAAATTGATGAAAGTCTTTTTGGTAGAAAAATAAAATATAATAGGGGTAAGCCAGTTGGCCACAGGATATGGATCCTGGGTATAGTAGAAAGATCTACAAATAGAATTATACTATATCCCGTTGATAACCGAGATGCAAAGACACTCATACCCATCATAAAGAAACATGTCGCACCGGGAACTAGCATTTTTACCGATACTTGGGCTGCTTATGGTAAACTGAATGAGGAGGGGTATCAGCATTTTTCGGTAACGCACAAATCAACATTTAAACAATCTTACAAAAACACAGAGACTGGTGAAATTGTGACATGTAACACCAACAGAATTGAAGGGGCTTGGAAAATCTGTAAAGATCATTTTAGGCGCATAAATGGATCGAACACAAAGATGTTCGAACAGAGGCTATCCGAAATTATATGGAGAAACCATGTCCACAGACAACCAAACATCTACAGCTCTTTCTTTGAACTTCTTACTACAGTGTTCACTCTACAATCCGACCCACATTACACATACACAAAGCCACTCTTCAATACATGGACACCGCCTTCAGCAGAGGATGAAGAAAACCATGTTGTAACCATTGTTCAAGGCAGTGACGTTGATTCTGACGGTGAATTTGATATACCAGAAGATATAGACTCACCCGAAACACCAGTTATACCCTTACCCAGCACATCAAAGTCAGCCGTCGTATCAAAACCAGCAAAGCCAGGAAAAAAGAGGAAACAATCTCAGAAAGCGGGCCCGTCTAAAAAGGTTGTTGAAGAAGAAGAAGATGATGACGACGAAGAGCTAATGAAACTGTTCTTTCCAGATGGGTTTAAGCCACTAAAAACTTCATCCACAAAGAAACAAAGGCAGACGAGAAAGAAGAAGGAAATAAAAAACCCATACAGCAAGTCTGCATTTGTCTATGATCTATCTTCGGATAGTGATTTTCAATAAGGTAAGTATCTTTCTTTTCATCTATTTTTAACTACCTTAAGAACTAATCACCAAAAGGTATTTTTTTTAATAAGCACTGGCCCGCTTGCACCTGACCAGTTTTCAACGTCATTCAAAAATGGCTTTACCAACAAACAGGAACCGACAGATATATCAGCAGTGGACTGATATTCAAGATGTAATTGGACCAGCTCGTCTCTGGCCTTATAATATCCGAGCCTTATTTTGGACAAAAAACTTAAAGCACTTTCAGAGAATTTTGATTGCCGCATTTGTATGGGTTAATGGTTTGAATCCTGAATTATTTATGGAATGGGTAGAGCTCATGAGTCTTTGTAGGGATAGAAGTGGAATTCATCATTTTACATCTTTATTCCGTTTATTCGAAACTGTAAACTATAGACTCTATGCATATAATGTTGCTATGGGGCGATATGAATACTTAAATGGCCAGGTTCGACATTATGTTAATCGGAGTCTTAGGGGTCAAAGGTATGTATTAATCATATAGTAAGTACTATTTACTACTCCTAAAATATATATAAGAACTCACATTTTATAAAATGGCATCACACAGTCAACAAGTGTATCATTTGTGGCAATATATTCAATGCGTTGTTGGCCCTGCTAATCAGTGGCCTGGAAGTATTAGGAGATTTTTTTGGATCTTAAATGTGAGGTCTTATGACCGAGCGCTATTAATTTCATTTCTGAGTGTAAATGGGATAAGTCATAGTATATTTTATGAATGGATGAGGTTACTTGGGTTAAGAAATAGGGTTGCCATTAATCATTACATTGCACTCTTTCGGTTAATACGGCGTCATCCTACCGTAGAGTTACATGCATTTCATGTAAGAAGACGTCGTTATGAGTATGTAGATGGCAGGTTGCACCACTACCCAAGATCATCTAGGTAGGTTGCTTTCCAATACTATAATATCCCGCTTTACATATAATGCGTGCAGTTTTAATTGAATTAATCCTGTAACAATTCTTATGGTCCGTAATTTATATTTAATTTTAGGTAACCTATCAAAGAAAGACACTGTTTTACTGTACATACGTTCGAGTTACTGTCCTGTATATACGTTATTTAGATGTTTTTGCTGTTTTGTATACTGAATATGTTATTTGCCGATTCGCCTTTTATATATACGAGGTTAGTGATTTGCATATCCCATTGCAACCTCCCACTTCTTGGTGATAATGTACACGTAACAACACTTCTGTTTTTGTGTTCCACTGATAACTGCATGTGTACTAAACATACCTTTTATTCCGTTATACAAATATGAACAACATCTCCAATTGTCTCTCGTTGCAAAGAAAAGCTATTGTATACTTTTACTATTTTTATTACACCCATCTCAAATTTTCCCGGATTGCAAAGTGCAATGCAAAACTGAATCTTTATTTCTATCATTTTCAAAAGTTCATCTCAAATTTTCCCGGATTATACAGAAAAATATAGCTCATATGATTTTTTATCATTTTATTTCGCTACTTTATCTTTAATTTTTATTATTTTATGTCCTTCATCTCAAATTTTCCCGGACCCCAAAGAAACATGTAGTTCTATATCTCATTTTTTTTTCATTTTATTTCCTTTCCCCCCAAAAAATACCATGCCCCTTTTTTTATATGATCTCCCCAAAGAAAACCCTTTCAGACACTTGGATAGGAATTGAGTAAAAAGGTACTAAAATATTTATTTTCTCCAATAATATATAATAAAGAGTAAAAAGAGTTTTATACTGATCCTCAAATTTTCCCGGATCTCTAAAACAGTGTCTTATATACTGATCCTCAAATTTTCCCGGGTCTTTAAAACAGTGTCTTATATACTGATCCTCAAATTTTCCCGGAGAAGTTTCAGGGTCTATTCCGTCATTATGATTAAAAAAATCTTTCTTTTATTCTTCTCATATACCAATCGTGTTGATCGGGAGCATTTTTGTGGTCATTTCAAATTTTCCCGGCCGGGAAAATTTGACGATATAGCCGTGGTTGGTTTTGCGTTCCATAAATTCAATCGCTCGATCATTTTCTAATTTTACCATTTAACAACGAAACGATGACTTTTTCATTGATTTCCAATTCATTTTAAAACCATTATGAATATTGTTAATATCAGTTCTTGGATATCGAAATTAATTTTTTGTTGTTAAACTTTTTTGTTGAAAATATATAAATCATGGTAATAGCAAATTAAAAATTCAAAGAAAACCAGCGCAAAAACAAACTGGGATTTGACACTGACAGTTGGGATATGCACATGGATAGCCTCAGGCAACACCCGGGTTAACCTGAGATCGTGAAGTCGGTGGTTATCGTGAACTCGGTTAGGCAAAATGGAAACAAACGAGAATTGACCAATGGGAAAAGAGAAATTTTGACTAAAATGTAGTCGTTAACGCGGCTAGAAATCAAAGCTGTTATCGTTTAACTCGGTTTAAGTTATCGTCAACATAACATGGTTACGTATGCCTTCAACGGTAACTTCTAATTTTAAAACGTACAGTCACTACTACTGCATAGTTTTTAATGACACTATTCTGTTGAGATAACTAAAACAAAAGGTTTACAATGAACATTTTGGAACGGAATTCCGGGATTTGCGCACTAACGATTTATGAAACATTTTTTCTATGATCATTAAGAAACTACATAAAAGGTATTTCCTTTAGAGTTGTTAACACCCCATAAAACAATAAACGGAGTGTGCAGATTCATACAATATACAAATTCTTGTGACCAAATAAAAAGAATTTAAAATCACAAAATAAAGAACTGTGTACAACCTATTCCTCTTGCTTTTCTGGACTGAATCAAACGAGCATTAATTTGATGACAAAACCAGTTTTACCGAAATACTTATAGTTTATCAGTGACCGACCAATTCCGAAAAAAAAAATGATAAATCTTTTTTTTAATTAAAAAAATGTTTTGACAGCACAGGTTTAGAAAAAAACATTGAAAAGGATTTCTGCTATATAAAGTATAAGGCTTTCAATAAAAATATTTGGTCATGTATTCCTGTAAAAAAAAAAAATTTCGTTTCGCACGGAGCCAAGGATTGTTTGTTTTAAGTCCAGTAAACATTATTTCAATCATAATTAGGACAAGGACTAATTAAAACAACGAATTGAATTGTGACTCAAGACACAGCATCCATAGCACAGCCTCATGTATGCCATGCAAAAAGGCTAATGTACGACCATAAACGAGAAGGAAATGTACTAACTCATAAGACAGGCTAATGTACCCCCAATGCACCATAGGCCAATGTACCCAGAAAAGAACGAAACCCTTCCCCAAAAAAATCGCATAATCTGAAACTTTAACCTATTGTGACTGACAAATAAGAACCCTTACCTGAAATGAGGTCATATACTAGTTTGAACACTTAACAGAGTGGGATATAGCCAACCCTTAACCGGGTTCACATAGACAACCCTTATTTGTCTGAAATACAATACTGAATCCTGGTTGAACCGAGACACACTGAGCAAGAAAAAAAGGGTTTGGGTGGGAAACAAAAGAACTGTAAATTTTTTAGACCACGGGATAAAGGGCGAGGTGGATGGGGGCGGAAAATTTAGCCTATATGTGATGAACTACTTGGCGCTCCTCAAAGTGATCTTTTACGTGCATTAAGCATGACTAATCAAAGGTGGGTTGAGGACTGACGTGCCGGGCGCGCACCTACCGTTTGAGAAAAATATTTGGTTAGGAACTGTATTAAATAAGAAGTCCCAAAGACTTTTTTTTAATTGCGCGCCCTCTCCTTTCAAAATTTCTGGATCAGCCACAGGCCATATCCACTCACCTTGACCCACTATGGTTTGCGGTCAGGTTTTCCGAATTATAGCATGATGACTCCGTTATTCATTATGACAGGGCTGCCCCATTCAACCACCTAAGGCACATATCCCAGTCGCTATATGGGCTAAGCGAACGGATACAATGTCAGGCTTTTCTGAGTGCTCTTTAGTGGACTTCTTTCGACAAGCTAAGCGCTTTTGTGGGCCTATTCGCCTCCCTTGCACCGCACGGATTCGGAACCAAGTGAAGCCCCTTTTCATGTTAAATATTCTGTACATAACGACTGCCATAAGATTGATAATTAATTATAAAGGTCAATAATATGATTAAGGGTTGCAAATGTCCTTCTTTTTGCTGGATTCCACGAAGTACAACTACTTATTGGTATTTGATATGTAGCATAAGTATGCAGTCCCATTGCACATTGGAATTGATTTTAGGTCTGTCGCTCTCGATCTACTTCTTGTGTAACAAAAAGACGGTCACTATGTCTTGACATGGTGTATTTTATGTAAGCAAAGTGCCAATATTGAATATTAAGCTGTTGGTTTATTATGTTAATGATATTTATTCGTGTCCGTGTGTCTGTCCGTCTAAGGATTTTGTTAACCTTTTTTAGGTCCAAGATTTTGGACCACGACCAAAACAATTAAACCAAGTTGTAATGGAAAAGTAAATTTAAAAAAAGTAAGATAAATCTTTATAAAGTACTTTAAAAAAATGGTCAGAGATAAATAATCGGACGCATGTATATACCCCAAGTTTCCCAAACACCGGTTGTAATTAATTAGAGAGTGGTAAATTGCGTATGGTTGACAACCTTACTACAGTATTATACATGTATATTATTATAGTCCGGTATAGTTTTACCTATATTTAACCTTTTTGGTTTCTTTCCTTAATCTGTTAATGAGATACTCCTAATTCCAAAGACCAAAAAGTTAATTTGTTACACTAACAAAGGTTTCAAACATCTGAACTAACACTATTTGATAAGAGAAAGAAGCTTTTGGTACATATTACATTATGAAAATTCGCGGTTCACGATAACAGTAAAAAGGAAAAAACCGGGTTGAACGATAACATTAACCGCTTTAACGACTACATTTTAGTCGAAATTTCTCATTTCCCATTGGTTAATTCTCGTTTGTTTACATTTTGCCTAACCGAGTTCACGATAACCACCGACTTCACGATCTCAGGTTAACCCGGGTGGGCAAGGATCCATATGGTTATGGCGAAGAAAATTAACCAAAATATTACTCAATGAGATGACAAAGAGTGGGGGTCCAGTGGTTTAATCACTTCTTTAATCATTTTCGGTAAAAAATTCTCGATAATGATAAGAAAAAAAATGTCAATTGGCCTAGCCATCAAACTACAAACGCTAATGAGTAATCTAATGTCTCTGTTTTATTAAAATGTTGAACTTATCAATTCAAAGAAGCAACATTTTTAGGTTTACAAAAGGAGTAATCGACATCATAAAACCGTAAAGACAAAGACAAAACCGGTAGACAAAAAATCCTCATAACGAAACAAACCACACAACAACATAAAACACACACATATAACAACAAAGCCGCATTCAGCAACGTGAACTCAAGTCGAAACGAGAGTGAACTCAGGTGCTCCGGAAGAATAAGCAGTTCCTGCTTGCTATATATAGCACACCCGTCACGTTGCCAAAGATCGATTTTGTGTTGGTGAAATCCGGAAAGGATGACATTACCAAACTCTACTTTAAGGTTCTTCTAAATGAAAAATGGCTGCCATGCATTGTCAATACAAAACTTTCAAAAAATACACAGCCTAGATGAAATAAGTATTTTGCTAAAATTTTATTGAAATAAATGATTTACAACCTTATATAAAGAAAGCTAGAAATAATTACTATAAAAACTGTTTTTAAAGGTAAAATATTAAATATTTGTAAGGATGTGCTCGAATAGTAGGATAGTTGCTCTGGGTATTGGTAAATCTAATTAGACAGGTTATGAACAAAATACATCATTTGTTCAATCTGTGTATTTTTTGAAAGTTTTGTATTGACAATGCATGGCATCCATTTTTCATTTAGAAGAACCAGTGGCGTAGCTAGGTTGTAATTGCTTTGCACGCAGACCTGACGGCAAGGGGTCTGGGGGCCGCTCAAGGCCCCCAGTGGGTCCAGGGCAAGGCCCTGGTAGGGGGTCCAGGGGGTCGAAGCCCCCCGGAAGCTCAGCAAATATTGGATTTTGGAACTAAATTTTTGGCTTAATTTTCCTATGAAATTGACAGAGTCACAATCACTCAAGAAAGAAGCAAAGGTGTACCAAAGGGGTAATCAAACATCATTATACTGATAGAAATAAAACAAGTATTAACTGTGATTGCAAGCAAGTCACAAAGTCCCCCAAACGACCCGTATTTGCCACTATTCTCTTCAGCATGTCAAAAAAACCCTAAATATAAATTTTCATGTAAATCGGAGCACTTTGAAAATTTCGACCCGATTATCTCCCCTGAGAAATCACATTTTTATTTATATCTCGAAAACCGTAAATATCGCTTCAATTTTTTTTTTCATATTATGAAAGAGAATGTTTTGCTCTATCAACCTACAAAATTTCAGAACCCTGCGCACCTAGGTTACCGAGATATTGCAATGTCCAATATTTAGTCCATTTTCCTGTTTCCATGGAAACGGCGGCCATTTTGAAAAGTCCGATTGTCAACGAAGCTTCTTTTCTTTACTATCTATTATCCTGCCAAGTTTCATATTGATATGTGGAGTCGTTTTCTCTGGGATCTCCGGACAAGTTCACGACTAAGTGGAAGAATCGGAAGAAGAAGAATAATAATAATAAGAAACGGTGCAAAAACAATAAGTCCCCAAACGTTGTTTGGGGGACTTAATAAGATACATCACAACGTAACAAACCACATAACAAGTTAACCGCATTTAGCAACCTGAACTTTAGAACTTTATTTCAAATTGACAATGCATTTTTATTATACTTTTGTACGAATTTGCAACCTTCCAGTCAGGTATGTTTCAATGATTGATCTAAAGAAAAAAACAAAATGAATCGCATAAGGTTTGGATTCAGAGAATTCATTTTTAAAAATTTATAAAACGAAAAAGGAAATATCTAAGAAATTGTTGCCAGACGAACAGGTGGATAATGTGAAAAATATTGGGCTCCCAATGCAGTCAGAGTCCAAATACATGTGTCCGAAGTATACTTTGTGCCTAAGAAATATTGATGGACAAACTGCGTGAATTGTCTAACTTCCGTACAATACATGTAGTCAGTAAAATTCGGTATGTGTTGTGTCGCGTACACTTATCCCACATTGGTCTTCCATACTAGATCAGTTTCTATTGGTCTCATGGTCAAAGTAAACAATATGATTTTTTTCTCAGAGATTATCCTTCATGTAATGCCTACAAAACCTATTATAACTTGGCAAGTTTATTTAAGTGAGTTGGGTGACA
This sequence comes from Arcuatula senhousia, assembly GCA_963971305.1. Classification (NCBI taxonomy): domain Eukaryota; kingdom Metazoa; phylum Mollusca; class Bivalvia; order Mytilida; family Mytilidae; genus Arcuatula; species Arcuatula senhousia. Next base: position 34,967,162 of record OZ020317.1, on the reverse strand, counting down.
GAACGTACGAACGAACATATTGTTCAAGCGGACGGCTGGCACTCTGTAGGATTTTTCTTCTCTTTTTTTTTGAGAAAAAAAAAGTTATATTAAGGTATTGGTCGGTTGATAGCTCGATCGGAAGCTCTTTACTTTTTTAAAAAATAAATCGCTAATTAAAATTATAAATAAAACAAGTCTACCCTGAGGGGAAGACGAAATCAACAAGACTTTCCAAATTAATGCGACTTTATTTCATTCATTTAGGTGCTATTGTCTCTAACATCTTCTTTTGACAGGTTGCCATGCAATATCGGGGTACAAAACGCCTTTTGAAACGCTTGTCGAATGAAGTGATTCCGCGAAGATGCCGGTGTACTAGCTACTACATGTACTGTCACTGTCATCTAACGGGTTGTTCTTATGCATTTTTATCAGTCGGCTGTACTTTTCGGAAAAAGGAATCTATTTTCCGACACGATTCAGCAGCCTTCTTCATTTTGTGAAATGCGGAATTACGTCAGGTATAAACTAGTACTTTAAAACATCGGACTAAAAGTAGGAACATTTCTGGACTCAATACTTTCCAACTGAATTGAATGAGTTTGGTTGTGTAGGAGCTCGAGTAAGATAACATAGACTAATAGAATTTAAAAAAAAAAAAAAAAAAAAAAAAAAAAAAAAAAAAAAAAAAAAAATTGCCGTTTCGTTTGTGCACGCAGATGCGTCGTTGCGTCAATGGTAGCTACGCCACTGAGAACCTTAACTAAAGCAATCCAACTAAACTAAACTAACTTTATTCAGCTTAGTTTAAATAAAGAAATATAAAATTGTTCTTGACCCTATTCAGGATACCGGTTTGCTCAGCACACAGCAATCTACTGGATTGTGAAAAATAAGGTCTACAGTGGTAACCAATACCTGTTATAAACATTAATATCATTAATTTACATTTAAAATTTTAAACCATTCTCTTCAATACATATGTGTTCTCTTAAGTTCTTATGGTTTAATGTTTTTCAAATTCAGGACCCGGAACCCCCTAATAACACACTGGGGCGAGTCCTCCTGCTCCATTACCCCATTCACCACAATGCGTCTTCATTCCATTCCACTTCTCGCTTCCGTATTTTAAAACATACTTGTCACCTGCACTACTTGATCAATGTATAAAAATACCCGAAGGTGAAGGTCATTTGAACTCTTGTCAAAATCATGTCAACATAGTAAGATCAGTGCGGAGTTTTAAGTTGACATGGCGAAAATGTGAGTTTCTGTTGAATTGGAACAAATATCATTAACAAATTCAACCGGATTTCAGAAATACATTTCATTCCTACATTCTGAGTAATCGAGTTTTGGAATGAAAACATTCTAGTGAATAACTTTATTCAGATAGTTGTGCAGTCGAGGATCCAGGATTGAGTTAAATTCAACATGAATTCCAGACAACTGAAATACTTGTTAGTCTTAATTGCCTGTTTTACAAATGGTGAGTATTTTACGTATAGCATTACTAACAAACATGAAAAGAGTGTTCTATTTTAACCTTCCTAAACCGAGAGTCCGTGTGAATTATCGCGATCATTGGCGTCCATCGTCGTTTGTCGTCCGTTATTTGTTTTAATCTTCTCTGAAACTACTTAAAAGAATTAATGAAATTTGCATAATGGGTCCCTAGTATTCTAGTATAACAAAAAAGATGTGTTTTGAATTCAATTCACCCGGTAAAAACATGCCACCTTTTAACAGTTTCAACTGTTTGGGTGTAATAATTCATCCACAGGGGCTTGTGTACAGTAAAAAATAAAAATCCCCCTATATACTCTTATATAGGGGGATTTTTATTTTTTTTTTACTGTACGCTAGCCCCTGTGATTCATCTGTTCTTTTGCACTTTTTACTGATATACATTGTAGCTCATTTGTCAGATGGTATTTAGTACCAATTGGACTATATCTTTTATGAAGTAAAAAAAAAAATTGATGACTATTTTTAAGGTGAACCGGATATAATGATTTATCCATGATAATTATCATTTTTTGTAGAGAAACATGAAAGTTATTTCAAATGATTTTTCTGGGCATGGTCATGCAAATTTTCGTAGAATCATTCAATCAGGAAAACAATAAATATTTCAGACCATCTTTTACAACAAACGTTGCTCATAACGTGGACATATGCGACTAAATGGAACAAATAAATTAAATCTATAAACTTTTCTTTGTACTTCATGAAAAATATTAGTCACTTGATAGTAAATACCATCCAATGAGTAATAGAAAGTAAATGAGTTCTTACACCCAATCTGTTTAACGCAGAAATTAGAACACATGGTAAAATCACTTAAAAGTGATTTTAGAACTCCAAAACTAAACCAGATTAGAAAAGTCTTAAGGATCTTAGGCTCTTTAGAATAAAAAAGTCATATAAAAGTCTAAATTTGGTCGATGGTGTCAAATGAACCATACTAATAATAATAACTTTATTGACATATAAATCATATTACACGTGATTTGTGACAGAAATAAAAACAGAGAAGCATAGAATTGATTGCCCTTTAAGGTGGCCCGGGGGTACATGCATAAGCAAAATCCACCATCTTTTTTTTTTTAATTTTGCAGGATTAAACTTTCATAAATAAAGAATGAAAAATGCCCCCCCCCCCAAAAAAAAAAATGGGGTCACTTACCTTTCTTCATACTTATAATTATGACTTTACAAAGTTGGTAACTTCAATCTAGATTATAAAGGGAAAAAGAGTTATTTAGCGTCACTATGAGCTGAACCGCATAAGATTTTATTTATATTACTCAAATTACTAGCCACATGAGAATGATTTGAAACTTGGTATGATTGTTTCAATATGACAAACTATACGTCCTAAGCGACTTTGAGACCCTTAAGCCATCTACTTCCTTTTAAGGACTTATAGTCCAATGTGAAAATATGTGAACATGACTTTGAAAATTTCGGTCAAGCTTTTCTCAGCGGAACCGTACATGAGAATGATTTGAAACTTTAAAGGATTGTTCAGTATGACAAACTATACATCCTAAGCGATTTTGAGACCTGCCGGACATCTACTTCCTGTTTGGGACTAGGCCAATAAAAATCAACTTAAAAATTTCGTCAAACTTTTCTCAGAATTTGTATATGGGTATGATTTGAAACTTGGTAGGATGGTTCAGTATGACAAACTATACGTCCTAAGCGACTTTCAAGTCTGTCGAACATCTACATGTACTTTCTGTTTGGGGCCTAGCGGGAGCATCTGTGTCCCATGGACACATTCCTTCTTTATCTTTTATAATTGCGCCCCCCCCCCCCCCCGTTTGAAAATTTCTGGATCCGCTACGGTACAACATATAAGTTAAATGTGATACCTGATGAAAAAAAAAAGAATAGTCGGGTTAATAATTTTGTTGGATTTTGTTTTCTTGTCCCAAGATAAAGCTAGGTCGTTCTTGTTTCTTATATTTAAAGAACTCCTCATATATGCGCGACATATGCAGGAGATCACAGCTTCAAATATTGTGCCCTGTCATCATGAGAGAAAAATGTTTTGTCATGACACGGTTAAAATATTTTTGCGTATCTTTGTGTGGAAAAACATTTTCTAATAACATGAAAATCCAAGTTATCATTTTCAAGTTTCAAGTTAAATGGTCGATCCATAAGAAGCCAGAAATGTTCGCCTAATTTGATTCATCTAAATAAGTAAAACAAAAACTCAAAATTTAAAAGAACTTTTATTACCTCAACTTGAAGAAATGCGCTTATAACAACAATAATGCTGTAATTTCCAGGAAGCAAATGAAAATAACAGGAATATGTAAGCAAAAACACATTGATAGGACTCATTGAAAAGTTAGATTCCATATTCATGATATAATCTTTTGTATAATGCATAAAATGAAATATTATTAACTGAAGTTTTATATTGTAAAATGGAAATTTCATTTTTTGGTTGTTTAAATACATAAATCCAAGAGTTATAAAGTATAAAACTTCAAAAAGCTGTAAAAACATTTTATTTATATTCAATTTTAATTTCAGGGAAAACGTGTAAAAATTTCAAAAAAAATTCAGGGATTAAGTGTAATCCCTACAAATTTTAGGGACTACATGTATTCTCTAATTACAGACATTCCCTGTAAGATATATATACTATTCATCAAAAATGGTGAAAAAAATTAGGATCAAGAACCTTCTTTTCTAGATATTTTAGATCAGAATTATTTTTCCTTTAGATTTTTGTCTCGCCTGCGACGAATAGTCGCGGAAGCGAGACATAGATATTACTTTCCGGCGGCGACGGCGGCGGCATAAACTTTTTTGCAAGACTTTTGTGGACAATGATTTGCTGGAAAATTATAATAGCTAGACATGTGAGATTTGGTATACAGATAGTTCAGGTTATGGTCAACGCGACTGTTACCATGCCGTGTGACCCTGACCCCATTTTCACACTCCAGTGACTCTGTGAAATTAGGTCTTTTTTTCAGGCCGTAAACTTCTTTGTAAGACTTGTGGACGATGAATTGCTTGAAAAGTATAATAGCTAGATATGTGATATTTGGTATACAGATGGATTATGGTCTACGCAACTGTCACCATGCCGTGTGACCCTGACCCAATTTCACGCTCCAGTGACACTGTGAACTTAGGTCTTTTTTCCAGTTCTGGTTATGGTCTACGCAACTATCACTATGCGGTGTGACCCTGACCCCATATTAATGCTCCAGTGACTCTGTGAAATTATGTCTTTTTTCAGGCCGTAAACTTCTTTGTAAGACTTGTGGACGATGAATTGCTTGAAAAGTATAATAGCTAGACATGTGATATTTGGTATACAGATGGATTATGGTCTACGCAACTGTCACCATGCCGTGTGACCCTGACCCCATTTTCACGCTCCAGTGACACTGTGAACTTAGGTCTTTTTTCAGGCCACAAACTTTTTAATAAGACTTATGTGGACAATGATTTGCTTGAAAAGTATAATATCTAGGCATCTGATATTTGGTATAAAGACAGTTCTTGTTATGGTCTCGCAACTGTCAGTATATGCCGTATGACCCTGACCCCATATTAACGCTCCAGTGACTCTGCGAACTTAGGTCTTTTTTCGGGCTGTAAACTTCTTTGTTAGACTTGTGGACGATGAATTGCTTGAAAAGTGTAATAGCTAGGCATCTGAACAGTTCAGGTTATGGCCTACGCAACTGTCACTATGCCGCGTGACGCTGACCCCATTTGCACGCTCTAGTGACTCTGTGAACTTAGGTCTTTTTCAGGCTGAAAACCTTTTTTGTAAGACTTTTGTGGACGATGAATTGCTTGAAAAGTGTAATAGCTAGGCATCTGATATTGGGTTTACAAACACTTTTTGAAAGTTTTAGTGATGGCCGGCAGGCGAGACATACTTTTGTCACACCTTTTCGGTCTTAATAACCAGATAACTATCAACGGTTGATTTCCGTGTTTGGAGTCTGTGTTCTGTCATGATTATTTATGAACTTTTGTACAGTGCACTAACAAATGTGCGGCTATATTTACATTTATTAGTGGGGCTCCTCATGGGGGTTACCAGGAATCAAGTAATCAGCATTTTTTTGCCAAAGTAATCAAATAATCCTATATTTTTTAGAAATGTAATCACGAACTTTTCCCAATGGTAATCAAATAATCAATAATTCAAACCTTGGTAATCAAATAATCATTTAAGATTTACTCTTGTAATCAAGTAATCATCTTTAAAATTGCCTGGGAATCATGTAATCAAAAAACCCATTAGAAGGCAAATTAGTTAATTAAAATTCTATCAACGCAAAACATTTTCCATTTAATATAAAACTCAGATATAAAGATAAATATTACGATATGTTATGCCCTAATCACTGAGGTCCTAATCATAGCATGTAGGGATTCAAACAAGCATATAATCATAATATACACTTATCTTCTGTCGCTATATTTAACTGGTTCAGTCCATTACTGGGCATAATCAGTGGATTCTATTTCTCCACTTAACTAAATGTATTGCCCGGTCTAGAATCTGTGTTTCGTCATGGTAATTTATGAATTTATAATAACTTTATTCTCAAAACATATCTAATACATGACATAAGCACCCATAAGCATTACTTGTGAGGGGTTCGAATGTGACCATGCAGTGAACTTGACATGCGGAAGAAATTAACAGCATAATTGAGTTGTTAGTGAGCCCATTAAACTTATGAAATAAGTTAAGTTTGTACATTCATATTTATTAATAATATATCAAACACTTGATCTTGAAGTAAATAAAAAATGTTACAGTAAAAGAGAAAAAGAGAAAAATGTCACAGAGTATAGTAGTGTACTTTTCAGTTAATTGCAATAAAAAATGACAAAAATAAAAACATGCTTCATATTTAGATATGCATTAAGAAATTGAAAGCTCTCAAGGAAAACCACCGACAAAGCTCTATGACAAACGTGATGACTTCAACTTTCCAATCGTTAACTTTCCCTTCTGTGTAGCAACATTCCATCTGCTCCAGCTTATGGAGTTTTCATATCACAATTGATTCGTTAAGGAGCAACCATTCAATTTTAGGGGGGGGCTATGGATATTTTCCGTGTCCTGCCTTTTTTTTTCGGAAAAAGCTGAGACTGGATTTTTTTTATGCACTTGGGCGTGCCAATTTTTTTATTTTCAAGCTACTATGAAAATTCAGCCAAAACTACCATCCTGCCTTTTTTTAGCTCACCTGGACCGAAGGTCCAGGTGAGCTATTGCCATCACTTGGCGTCCGTCGTCGTCCGCCGTCGTCCGTCGTCGTTAACTTTTCTTTGAAAATCTTCTCCTCTGAAACGACTGAAGGGATTGCTTTGAAACTTTGCACACTTCATCTATGGGATGTCCTCTACCAAGATTGCACAAATGGTGACCGCCGTCTAAAGAACATGGCCGCCGTTACTAAAAATAGACCAGGGGGGTCAGACTACTGTTTTGGCTTGTAAATCGAAAAGTATAAGAGATAGATGAAATCTGATGGCACGATACTGCTTCAGCATCAAAAGCTCTACAAAAGTCTCCATTGAGTCGAAGTCGTCAGATTACCCCTTATAGGAGTTACGGCCCCTTAAAGGTGAAAAATAGCATTTTTTCATGTTTTTGGCTTATAGAATGAAAACTGTAACAGATAGAGAAAAGTTGTTGCTTGCTTAAATGTTCAGCTCATTTAGCCCTACAAAAGTCTTCATAGGGTCGAAGTTGTCAGATGACACCTTAAGGGGGTTACAGCCCCTAAAATAATGTTTTTTCATATTTTCGGCCTATGGAATGAAAACTATAGCAGATAGAGAGAAGCTGTTGCTTGCTTAAATGATCAGCTTATTTAGTTCTACAAAAGTCTCCATAGGGTCGAAGTTGTCAGATGTCCCCTTATAGGGGTTTCGGCCCCTGAAATAACTTTCTTTCATGTTTTTGGCCTATGGAATGAAAACTATAGCAGATAAAGAGAAGCTGTTGCTTGCTTAAATGTTCAGTTCATTTAGTTCTACAAAAGTCTCCATAAGATGAAAGTTGTCAGATTCCCCTTATACGGGTAACAGCCCCTAAAATGACGTTTTTTTTTTCATTTTTTGGGCCCATAGAATGAAAACTATAGAAAATAGAGATAAGCTGTTGCTTGCTTAAATGTTCAGTTCATTTAGCGCTACAAAAGTTTTCATAGGGTTGAAGTTGTCAGATGGCCCCTTATAGGGATTTTGGCCCCTAAAACAATGTTCTTTCATGATTTGGGCCTATGGCTACAGAATGACACTATAGTAGATGGAGAAAAGCTGCTACTTGCTTAAATGTTCAGCTCATTTAGATCTAGAAAAGTTTTTATAGGGTCGACATCAAGACCAGGTGAGCGATTCAGGCTCCTGGGAGCCTCTTGTTTTAATTCAAAGCACTGTCCTGTCTTTTTATTTCTGGATTTTTGCCATCCTGCCTTTTTATTTCAAATTTCACCATAGCCCTCCCATAAAAATCAAATGGTCAGTCAATAACCAGATTCAAGTTATCTAAACATTTTTTGTGGCGGGCCAGCTGCAGATTCAGACAACATTGCCATATCATCTGCATATAACAATCAAGATATTTTATTAGACAAATCAAAAGAAAGTAGATCACATTTTTCATCAAATTTTTTAACACTATCATTAATGTACACTGGAAATAGGGTGGGCTTAATACACAACCTTGTTTAACCCCAACTTTAGAAGAAAATATATTTGTCACACCCTCGGCAAGTTTAACTACAAAGTTAACTTTTTGGTACATACTCCTTAAAATATTATAATAATTGTTGCTCAAAGTAAGTCTTTTAAGTTTAAAAAGTAAAGCTAATCTTTCAACCGTATCAAAGGCTTTTTTAAGTCGATAAAAGATACATAAAGTTTATTTTTGTATTTTAAAGTTCTTTTGTCAACAAGACTTTTAAGTGTCAGTATATGGTAACTTTTTCTACACTTTTTTCTAAAGCCAATACGCTTTTTACATATTATAGTATTCTTTTCTAGAAAAATATCTCATCTGGTTGAAAGGACTTTTGAGAAAAATTTACCAAAACAACTTGATAACGCTTCTCCTCTATAGTTAGATGGTTCATTATAACATACACCTTTAAAAATGGGTTTTATGTAATTATTTCTCCATTGCTTTGGATATACACCCAATTTTCACAATACATTAAAAATAAGTAAATATATATAATTGTGGAAAATGAGTACAACATGACAACTTAAGCATTTCGTTTAAAATATCATCTGGAGCACATGATTTCCAATTTTTTAAACGGTTAGTAGCTTTAAGGACCTTCTTAGCTGTAATGATATTATTTAGACAATCAATTGCCTTTTCAAAGTTTTAACTTTCATCTTAAGAATGTTCTGCTATATACTCCCTATTCATGAGTTTCTGAAAATATTCAATCCGATCATTAAGAAGTGATAAAGTCAATATTGTTATAGTGTTCATTTCAGGGTTAGAATGATGAAAAAAGAAGATGATTGAAAAGTTTCAATTGCTAAAATATTACCATTCACCATCAATTACTTCAATAGTAAAACCATATTGTCAGATGACCCCCTTATCAAACTTATGACCCTTTCAATGTCAAATAGTTTATGCATAATAGCCTATACTTCAGGGAGCTCCACTTGACACACACTACCTCCTATGTTTGATAGTCAACACGTGCCTGTGGTCTACACATATAAACTTTCACATTTTCAATATCTAAAATACAGAACTTTCACTGGCCTCTTTTATTGATATCATGGTGAGTTTTTTTTTCTTCTTCACTTTTTAGTGGGAGGCGCCGGGTGCGCCCCCGTCTACATCCGCGCCTGTAAGAAGCAGAGGTACCAATGGGGTATCCGAATGTCAAAAGTCCGAAAGGGCAGAGACTAAACCAGTAAACACAAACAAGAACGGGACAAAAACAGACAACACGTAAAACATGGAAACACAAAACAACTGAATGTAAGTCGTGTTCTACCCGCGATATCTTCACATAACTTTCACATTTCCAATGTCTACACATAACTTTCACATTTTCAATGTCTTCACATAACTTTCCAGTTTTCACTGTATATGTGTGCTTGTTACCTTTCAGGCACTTCAGAATCTGGGAACTCCTACTTCTGTTCATTTGAGCCCGGTGAGACATGTATTTTTGAGAACGCAAATAATGGCGAAGATGATTTTGATTGGTCAATAACTGAGGTAATAGATAAAAATTATTAGCAAAGGCATGAAATTATAATGAATGGTTATATTAATAATACCCCCACTCGTGAGATGAATAATATTGTAATCACCTTGTCCCCCATACCGTTACAAACTTTCGAAACAGATATCTCAAATCTTCTGAAGGGATGGATTTCAAATTTGGTAGCCAGCTTGAGAATTATATGAACATCATCTTTTCAGCTCAGATGAGCATCTTCTTCCTGTTTTCAGAATGTATTAGGAGCGACGTCGTAAATTTGATTTGATTGAAACATTTAAATACTTGAAAGGCATGGTCAAAACTCCTTTGCAAAAATTTTCTTTTCACCATCAACTCGTCAACTCCGTGGTCACCCAATTAAGCTAGCCAAAGACTAATGTCGTACTGACATTAGAAAATTCTCCTCAGCAATGATGGATGTGGTGGACCAATGGAATAGCCTCCCCGATAGGACCAATCAACTCTTTCAAGAGAGAGATGAGATATTGTCGACTGTAGACAATATTACAGACAAAGTACGAAAGTAAGTAAGTAATTATATAAGTATTAGTTGGGGTATCCTTAGCATAACAAAGTACACCCCTTGTTTATACAATAAAACCGGTCTAAACTGACACATTTTGGGACAGAAGAATTTGTTCTTATAGCTCTTTTATGTCCTGTTTCAATATTCCAATGAAAGAGGAGCATAAAGTGTTATTACCATATTTGTACTGGATACCTAAACTTCACAAAAATCCGTACAAAGAAAGGCATATAACTGGATCTTCATCATGTTCAACTACAGAGCTGTCCGTTCATTTAACTAAAATCTTGTCTTCTGTCAAAGAAGGTCAACAAGCATACTGCGTCACGATTTATAATCGTAGTGGAATTAACCATATGTGGATTTTGAAGAACTCAAAAGATTTGTTAGATCATTTTAAATCTAGATCATTTTCTGAGGTTCACTCTTTGAAAACGTTCGATTTTTCAACTTTATACACTACCTGGCCACACGAAAAACTAAAATGTCGCCTGAAAAAACTTCTCAGAAAAGCCTTTTCAAACTATAGGAATTTTGTTGTTTTGGGTTATGATTCTTCATTCTTTTCCAAAACATCCTTCAAAGATAAAATTTGTTACACACTGGAACAAGTTTGCAGTATGCTTGATTTCCTCATTGACAACATATTTGTCACCTTCAGAGGAGAGATTTTTCAACAACAAATCGGTATTCCAATGGGCAGGTACTGTGCTCCTCTCCTCGCCGATTTGTTTTTATACTCTTACGAGACTGAATTTCTTCAGGGACTCGTTAAGAACAAGAAAATGAAAGAGGCAAGGTCATTTAACCTTAAATTCAGATATATTGATGATGTCCTTTCTGTCAATAACCCTTCATTTGGTAGATGGATTCCTTCAATATATCCTCCAGAATTGGAGATTAAATAGACCACCGAATCAATTGCTTCACGTCTTTCTTGAATTTGCACCTCGAATTTGACCCAGGTGACGATTTTAATTTTCAAATTATTAATTTTCCTAATCTACAGAGCAATACTTACTTCTCCTGCATACGGTGTTTATATTTCACAACTTATTCGAAATGCCAGAGCTTGCACACATTTCTCAGATTTTTTGATCAGACACCGATTTCTTCGTGACCGACTTTTGGAGCAGGGCTATAAGAAAATACGTCTCATACGATCACTAAAAAAATCTTTCCTCGTTATCAGCCACTTGTAGAAAAGTTCAAAATTGAGTTAAAAGATATGATAGTTAATTGTTTTAATTAGTGTTTGACTGGTCTGCTGTACTGAGATGATCACCTCAATATCCCAATTGTGTCTCACAACTATGTTGTGTTCTATTGTCATAACCAGATCCTAAGATCGCAATGGAGGAGGGAGGTTTGGCGCCATAAAATCTGGTAACCCACCATTTCGTTTGAAATGCCTGTACCATGTCAAGACCATTGCGATCCACCAATTCTCCGGTATGAATGATTCGTTTTTGTCATTTTCTCTGGACTATGAGATTGATCATTCAAGTTCGGTAGTTTTGTTATTAAATAGATAGATGTTCAGTTTATACAGTTAAATATCTATTGGAATTAAAGGATGTCCGAGGTTGACTTTGAAAGTGATTTGATTTTGAATGTGATGCCTTAAATCATAAGCGAATAATTAAAAATACAATCAAGCTCAAAATTTTGATAGGTAACTGTGTTCGTTTTAAAGATAATAAGAGATCAAAATTTGTTGGGAAAATGTTTTTGTTGCTTTTTCCATAGGTAACATTAGTATATTTTAGTTGATAAAACCTGTGAAAAAGTGATGAGAATTATAAAAGGAAAATTTGAACAACATATATTTTTTTTGTGTAATGAAGACCTTAAACAAAAGAAAAAGGGAGGTACCATACATTTTTTTTATGGCACAGGATACAGTCGGGGCAAATTTGGGCAACACCGTAACAACAAGAAATTTGTATTGTTACGACAAAGACGAAAATTGGGAACAGATAACGGGATGGAGACCGAATCAATTACGACCGTAACAATAATTATTTTTCTTTTTATCAGGCAAATTAATTTATGAACGATCGTTATAATATACAATTATCACCCTAGTTGGTGTGTGACCCGGTGGTTTCTTTCCCCGAGAAAGTAAGGTCACCCGAGGGACTACTGTTTTTGCTAGTAAATCAAAAAATATAAGAGATAGATGAAATCTGATGCCTCCCTACTGCTTCAGCATTAAAAATTCTACAAAAGTCTCTGTATGGTCGAAGTTGTCAGATGATCCCTTATAGGGGTTACGGCCCCTTAAAGCTGAAAAATAGTTTTTCATGTTTTTGGCTTATGGAATAAAACTATTGCAGATCGAGAAAAGCTGTTGCTTGCTTAAAGGTTTAGCCATTTACCTCTACAAAAGTCTCCACAGGGGCAAAGTTGTCAGATGACCCCTTAAGGGGTTACAGCCCCTTAAAGGCGAAAATAGTGTTTTTTTGTCTATAGAATAAAAACTATTGCAGATAGAGAAAAGCTGTTGCATGCCTTAATGTTCAGCTCATTTAGCTCTTCAAAAGTCGTCAATAGGGTCAAAGTTGTCAGATGACCCCTTATAGGGGTTACAGCCCCTAAAGGCGAAAAATGATGTTTTTAGCCTATAGCAGATAGAGAAAAGCTGTTGCTTGCTTAAATGTTCAGCTCAATTGGCTCTACAAAAGCATTTATAAAGTTGAATTTTCAGATGACCCATTATAGGGACGACAGCCTCTAAATTAACATGTTTTCATGTTTTTGGCTCATATAATGAAAGATAAAGAACAGTGGTTGCTTGCTTAAATGTTCAGTTTATTAAGCTCTTAAGAAAAGTCTCTATGGAGTCAAAAAGTTCAGACGGCCCGTAAAATAACATTTTGCACGTTTTTAGCCTACAGAATGAAAGCTATTGCTGAAAAAGAAAAGCTGTTGCTTGCTTAAATGTTCAGATTATTTACTTTGTCATTATGTGATGGTACTTTGCCATTATGGGATGCTACTTCTTCATTATGTGGTGATACTTTGTCATTATGTGATGATATTTCGTCATTGTGTGATGATATTTTGTCATTATGTGATGGTACTTCTTCATTATGTGATAGTACTTCTTCATTATGTGATAGTACTTCTTCATTATGTGATGATACTTTGTCATTATGTGATAGTACTTCTTCATTATGTGATGATACTTTGTCATTATGTGATGGTACTTCTTCATTATGTGATAGTACTTCTTCATTATGTGATGATACTTTGTCATTATGTGATAGTACTTCTTCATTATGTGATGATACTTTGTCATTATGTGATGGTACTTCTTCATTATGTGATAGTACTTCTTCATTATGTGATGATACTTTGTCATTATGTGATGGTACTTCTTCATTATGTGATAGTACTTCTTCATTATGTGATGATACTTTGTCATTATGTGATGGTACTTCTTCATTATGTGATAGTACTTCTTCATAATGTGATGATACTTCTTCATTATGTGATGATACTTTGTCATTATGTGATGGTACTTCTTCATAATGTGATGATACTTCTTCATTATGTGATGATACTTTGTCATTATGTGATGATACTTTGTTTTTATGAGATCGAAATTTATTATTATGAACAGTGCTAAAAAATAGTCATTTCTTATTTTGTTTAACAGGTAGTTTTTCTGTGTATCCCACTCCCCCCCCCCAAAAAAAAATAAAGTATAATTTATTATATATTAAAACTCATACCTTTAAGTAAAACCGCATTAAAGATGAAAAGTGTTGTTTTCAAAGTTGTAATATATAATTTTAATAATTATTGATTTGAAATTCGAGATAGCGACCTTTTGGAAACAATTTTTTTTTGGGGGGGGGGATACACAGAAAAACTACCTGTTGAACAAAATAAGAAATGACTATTTTTCTCAGCGCTGTTCATGATAAAATACTTTGATCTCATAAAGACAAAGTTCATTAATTTGTTGTTGTTTTTTAGTTTTTTTTTAGCTCAGGATTTAAATCTATGTTTTAAACTGTTCGGGGTTTTAGCGTCTTCATTCAAAAATAACAGAATAAAATACAATCCGTCACTAGAGGTCGCGTCTATCAACACTAGTTAAATAGCAAAGTAATTATTCACTAAGGAGAAAAATGTCGTTTACAAAGTTTAATTATATAATAAATTATGTATTGGTTATGGATTTGAAATTCGAGAAACCGACGATTTGGAAACTTTTTTTTTGGGGGGGGGGGGTACACAGAAAAACAACGCGTCGAACAAAATATTTGTCACAAGAAAAGAATATTTTTTTTAGCGCTGTTCATGATGATAAATTTTGATCTTATAAAGACAAAGTATCATCACATAATGCCAAAGTATCATCACATAATGAAGAAGTATCATCACATAATAAAGAAGTACTATCATATAATGAAGAAGTACCATCACATAATGACAAAGTATCATCACACAATGACGAAGTATCATTACATAATGACAATGTATCACCACATAATGAAGAAGTTTCATCACATAATGAAACACATCATCATAAGGCAGCTATGGCGTTCCATAATCTTAGGTTTCCCGTCAACAATGATACGGACTTCAACCTTTCGAACGTGGTTGTCGGACCTTTTTACAGCTTTGTGATTATGCTAGTTGTCCTTGCCAAGAACATCGTCGCCTACATGGAGGTCTCTCTGCACTTCTGTCCATTTTTGCAATCGTTGTAAAGGCTGTAAATATCCTCTTGTCCAGCGATTACAAAACATGCTCGCAACAGCTTGAACCCGTTTCCATTCAATTCTGTATAAATGTCGTTTGTCTGCAGGTTCGGGGTCGCCTATTGAAATGACGTAGTGTGTCTTCTGAGTCAATAACATTGCCGGTGTTATAATCAACGGAGATTCCGAGTACGAAAATACAGGAACTTACTGTCTAAAGTTTATTATAGCAAATGCTTATGCCATGACACTTCCTCCGAGGGTATTCCGTGTTACTATTTGCCAAGGTTTAAAGACATCTACCCCGACGTTAATAAACGAAAGTGATGGTTCAAGAGGATCTTTTGGTAGATCGGCCATAATTTGAGTCTCTAACTTTCTTTTTAGTTTACGACATTCGAGGAGACACTGATGTATTACATTCAATGAAGGTCGCTTTACACCGGTTATCCAGAAACCTGCTGATCTGATTGCACTTTACGTCAGGTTTCGACCCTGATGCTTTATATCCTGGTGGAAATGTTTCACTAGAAGCGATGCTACATGGTGCCGACCGGATATGATTAGCGGTTTATTTCCTATAACATCTGAATGCTCCATGTGGCCACCGACTCTAAGTGAGCATTTTCGTCTAGGTAAGGATTAAGGTCACGGATCGGGCTTCTTTTCGGAAGCAGTTCCCTGTGTATGATACACTGGATTTCTTCATTGTAGGATTAAGCTTGAGCGCTTCTGATGACGAAAGTTTTGGCGTCCTAGTTAAGCTCGGCTGTGTTTACTTGTTTCTGTTCTGATTTGCACAGACGGGCAAATCTCTTGAGTTTGAAAACAACATCTTTTTAGTCGTTCCATGTCGGAAACGGCCGGTTTCAAGAATAGACGCGTGTTTTCACATGGCGACTGTCTTGCAAACTTTTATCCGACGGAATTCCTTGTCGTCGTCGGGTTTAATAAGATCGTGGTCAATTCGGTATCTACGGATTGTCAGCTGGCATTGTCTTAAAACTCCTTCGGCCCACTTAGCCAAACACTGGTTTGAAGCTCTTGCGCGGGAGTCGATATCGTAGCTAAGTCGGGAAGTAGTTCCACTGCTGTTTTTTTTCTGATTTTTCTAATGCCCTCTACTCTAGTAGACTCACCTCTTTTCGTTGCAATGTATTACTCTATTTTATTCACAAGGTTGGGCGGAGCTTAAGTTTCTCGGTATTTTAGATAATATTTAAAAGAAGAAGCCCGAAATAATTGACCCGTGACCAGCCCGGTCAATAAAATAGAGTAATACCCTAACACTACTTTACTGTCTGTGTAGTTTTGAATTGTGTTAACATCCAGTTTGAGTTTCGTGACGGCGATCTTAATAGCTAGTACGGTGACACATAGTTCCAACCGGGGCAATGTATGTCCACAATGCAAGTCGGTGCAACCTTGGTTTTTCTTATGACAAAACCAAAGTCCGGGGACTCGAGGCATCGGATCTCCAGAAAAGACATGAAGCTTCTATGGTTTTTCACTAAGATATGAAACGTATGCGTATGTCATTCGGACATTATCTACTTGGAAGGGTGCCATTACTTCCAGGCTATCCGAAACGAATTTATGCAGGCGTAGGTTTCCGCATTTTAGCAAAGCGTATTGCGTATCTTTTTTATACGACCGCAAAAAATTTGCGGACGTATAATGGTATGATGCTGTCGTCGCTGTCGTTGTCGTCCGTTAACTTTAGTGTATACACGATAACTTTAGTTCTAGTTATCCAAATGCAATGAAATTTTACAATGATATTTCTTACCATTAAAGGATGGATGGGATTGATTTTGGGAGTGCCCTCTTTTTTCGTTTGGAAATTAAGGGCCAAAAGGGGCCAAAATTGTAACTTTTTTGTTTGTTCTTATAATAACTTTTTCAAAATCTTCTCCTCTGAAACTACTGAACAGAATTCAATGAAACTTGGTATGATTGATCATTAGGGTGTCCTGCACTATAGTAATGTTTCAATTTCTGATTCGTCAAAAAACATGGCCGCCGTGGTTAAAAATAGACCAGGGGGGTCAGACTACTGTTTTTGGCTTGTAATTCAAAAAATATAAGGGATAGATGAAATCTGATGCCACCCTACTGCTTCAGGATCAAAAGTTCTACAAAAGTCTCCATTTGGTCGAAGTTGTCAGAAGACCCCTTATAGGGGTTACGGCCCCTTAAAGGTGAAAAATAGCATTTTTTCATGTTTTTGCCCTATAGTATGAGAATTATTGCAGATAGCAAAAAGCTGTTGCTTGCTTAATTGTTCAGCTCATTTAGCTCTACAAAAAACTCCATACGGTCGAAGTTGTCAGATGACCCCTTATAGGGGCTACAGTCTCTAAAATAATGTTTTTTCATGTTTTTGGCCTATGAAATGAAAACTATAGCAGGTAGAGAGAAGCTGTTGCTTGCTTAAATGTTCAGCTCATTTACACAATTAAGAATTAATTTTTGCGACCCCCCCTTTTTCCCCTATTATGTAATTAGGGGCCAAATGGGGCCAAAATCAAAACTTTTTTATTTGTGGTCCGATTTAAAAAAAAATTTTTGCAAGTTTATTTTTGTCAAGAAGTGAATCCAAATTTGAGAAATTATTTTTGCAACCCCACCCCCTTTTCACCTGTTACATAATAAGGGGCCAAAAGGGGCCGAAATTGATTTTTTTTAAAATTCTTGTCCGATTTTGACAATTTTTTTGCAAGAGTAGAATACAAAATTGAAAATTTATATTTTTACCCCCTGGGTCGAAAGTCCACCAGAGCAGCATGTGTCAAAAACCTTTGTCAGTCCACCATGGGCTGCATGTGTCCAGAGCAATAGACTATCCATATTGGGCCTAAAATGTACAGGGTTCAACATGTTGCGGTCGTATCATGCTGCGCTCGGCGAAGCTTTTTATTTTAAATAGTAATAATATTCTTTATTGCACTAAAGCTGTAAAACAATTTCTCTAATTTTCATCCGATTTATTAACCTCTCAACCAGTTGTGAAAAAATATTTCTCACTTCTAGAGAGAAATTTGTTCTCAGCGTAATTGCACGTGCAATTTTTATGAGCAACCTTTTGCAATTTCTTACATGTAGACATTAGAGAATAATCTTCTACACCTTAATTCTCCATGATTATGGAATTTCTAACATCTCGAGAAATAAATTTGATATTTTAATCGCTCGGCAAGCCTCGCAATTAAAAAAATCAAATTTATTTCTCTCGATGTTAGAAATTCCATAATCAACTCGATCGCGTTGTAGAAGCTATATTTCTCTGTCAGCTACAGCTTTCGCTGACAAAGAACCCTGATTTGTTAGTACTTTCATGTACAGGGTAACATAAATGTAATGACTATTAAAAATTGGTACTTCAATACAATCAATACGTATGACATGGTAGAAACAAACGTTTAAAAGTCCGGTCGTAAATATACACGTGGTTTTATAATGATGTTGGATTATATGTTAATATTCATAAGTGGTGAGTTTTTTTGTTTTTTTTAGCTCACCTGACCCGAAGGGTCATGGGAGCTATTGTCATCGTTAGGCGTCCGTCGTCCGTCGTCCGTCCGTCCGTCGATCGTCCGTCGTCCGTCGTTAACTTTCTTCAAAGATCTTCTTCTCTGAAACCACTGATGGGATTGCTTTGAAACTGTGTACACTTGATCTTTAGGATGTCCTCTACCAAGTTTGTGAAATTTGTGAACATCGGACAGGCTGCCGTTACTAAAAATAGAACAGGGGGGGGGGGGGTCAGACCATAGTTTTAGCTTATAGTTCAAAAAGTATAAGAGATAGAGAAAATCCGAAGTAACCTTCCTTCTTCTGCATCAAAAGCTCTACAAAACTCTCCATTGAGTCAAAGTTTTGAATGACTCCTTATAGGAGTTATTTCCCCTTTATCATAAAAATTGACCATTTTCACAGTTTTTGGACTTTATCTTGAAAACTAAGTGCTAGAAGAAAAGTTACCATTGCAAAATTGTTCAACTTATTGAGATCTACAAAAATGATTTCAGGGTCAAAATTGTCAGATCAACCGTTTAAGAGTTATTCCCCTTTAACTGATTTTTCTATCAATTTTAACTGATTTTTAAAAATCTTCTCCTCTGAAACCACTGGTGGGATTGCTTTAAAACTTTGTACACTTGATCTTTAGGATGTCCTCTACCAAGTTTGTAAAATTTGTGAACATCGACCAACCAAGCTGGCTGCTGTTACTAAAAATAGAACAGGGGGTCAGACCATAGTTTTAGCTTATAGCTCAAAAGGTATAAGAGATAGAGAAAATCTGAAGCAACCCTCCTTCTTCAGCATCAAAAGCTCTACAAAACTCTCCATTGAGTCAAAGTTGTGGAATGACTCCTTATAGGAGTTATTTCCCCTTAATCGTCAAAATTGACCATTTTCACAGTTTTTGGACTTTATCTTGAAAACTGTAAGTGCTAAAAGAAAAGTTACCATTGCAAAATTGTCCAACTGATAGAGATCTACAAGAATGATTCAGGGTCAAAATTGTCAGATCAACCTTTTAAGAGTTATTCCCCTTTAACTGATTTTTCTATCAATTTTAACTGATTTTTAAAAATCTTCTCCTCTGAAACCACTGATGGGATTGCTTTGAAACTTTGTACACTTGATCTTCAGGATGTCCTCTACCAAGTTTGTGAAATTTGTGAACTTCGACCAACCAACATGGCTGCCGTTACTAAAAATAGAACAGGGGGGTCAGACCATAGTTTTTAGCTTATAGCTAAAAAATATAAGAGATAAAGAAAATCCGAAGCAACCTTCCTTCTTCAGCATCAAAAGCTCTACAAAACTCTCCATTGAGGCAAAGTTGTGGAATGACTCATCATAGGAGTTATTTAACCTTAATCGTCAAAATTGACCATTTTCACAGTTTTTGGATTTTATCTTGAAAACTGTAAGTGCTAGAGAAAAGTTACTTTTGCAAAGTTGTTCATCTCATTGAGATTTACAAAAATGATTTCAGGGTCAAAATTGTCAGATGAACCGTTTAAGAGTTATTCCCCTTTAACTGATTTTTCTATCAATTTTAACTTGTTTGGTTTTTTTTTTCAAATGGAAAGCTTTGTAAACTTAGTAATTTTGATCTTAAAAGTGTTTTCTATCCTAACTAGTTTCTTTAATGTTACTTACCAAGTACATGACCATGTTGCACACTAGGTAAGAGGCTTTATAATAAGAGATCAGGTGAGCGATTCAGGCTCCTGGAAGTCTCTAGTTTTTGGGGTTTTTTTTAAATATATTTTTTTTAAGGATACGTTGACTTGGTATTCGTTATGTATATTTAATGAAGTTGTTTATTTCATTTTTAAGAATCTTGGGTGCATTTGTACTTTAACTTCGACACTCGGAGGCATAAAAAGATTTATATATTGAGAAACTAATTATCGTAAACAATGTACTCACCTTGAAATATTTTACATCCTACAACGTAATCTTTTAGTTCAACTCCCCTTGAGAAACCGATATTTGACAAAAATCCATTTATCGTTTCCCAAAATTGTCTAAGAATTCTGTCCAATTCTGCATTTAATGAAAGAGCGTATCTTTCATGATTTTTTATAGCGGCTTCTGCTGACGGACATGAGATAAGACCGTAAAATCAGACGTCGCTTCCGTATAATGGTTCGGCCTCCGTCGCTGTTTTGTACAAGCCAAGGTTGGTAACCGCCGGTGACAGGCTGTTTCTATAGACATGGAAGTTCATCTGGTACTCGGAGAGTTCCTGTTGTTAAATTGTCCTTGTACCAAAGGAACCGTAGATAGTTCATGTGATCTTTGCAAACGATGAAACAGTAAAACATATTTGTATATCGACTGTTACGGCGACCATTTTTCTTCTGAAGCGGAGGAGTACTCCGAGGACACTATTGGTAAAATCGGACCAATGTGAGAAGTAAATCGTTAATCGATAATCCATTATATTTACTGGTAAATATCGAAAACGCCCCGGATCTTATCGGGTTTCTTGGGATAAAAGACTCCGAACAAAGGCAAATACCAGCATTCTTCACCCTTGTGTTACTGAGGCACAACTGCAGCGTGGTTTTTGTCCAGTAATTTGGCCATTAAGACGAGGAAGTACTTCCATTCTCTAGATTTTTCTTCAAGACTACTATCGTGCCCCATAGCGCGATGAGTTGCCTGATCCTTGTTGTTCAGCAATGATCTTCGAGACGATAATGGAGTTTCCCAATTTCCGGTCTCGTTTCGTTAAAACTCTATAATCTATTGTTTGACAAACTGTCGGTCGTACTGAGATAATCCTGGTTTATCATCGTCAGGTGTTTTCTCGAAGATGTCCAACCTTTTCAAGTCATCATTCTGTTCGCGAGTTGAGTTATCACGATGTCCGGTCACGTGAAAGTGGTTGGGGCATGGTTGCATTATCGAGGGTCGGCCATATGGTAGAATGAACGTTTTCTTCACATGAATATCAAGTGGTTCATGTTGTCGGTCCAGACAAGTTTCGCCAATAATGACCCAACCTTTTAGCAACTTCTGTGCAAAAAGTTCAAAATGAGATCCTAATCTTTGGTCGAGAGCGTGGTATACTGTCGGGAGTGTGTTCTCCCAATGAGGAGTAGAATCTCGCAGTTCCTATCAATAGGTGGGATGCTATATGCTTTAGATACAGAAAGTGTAACGCAACTTCAGGTGTTGATATATCGGACTTGTTGTTCGGGATGTCGTTACATTCGATGATCGTCAATCAATCAATCAATCAATCCATAAATCAAAGTTTTATTAAAAGTAATGCATTATAACAAAGTAACACAAGCTGTAATGAGCTTTTAAATCGATTATCGGTAGAGCGGTCTCAAAATTGTTTTCTAATAGACCTAACCATAAGTTAGTTAACTCTCTCTCCTCCTGACATTAGTGTGCGTCCTAAACAGGTCGAAAGATGGAAATTCCGGTAAGGTCCTTTGACCTTGAACATATCAGAAAATTCTGTTGTGGCTAGCGTTTGACTATTTTGGTCTTCAATTATTGCGTACATGCGGTGGGCCCATCGTGTTTATATTAGAAAACATATCTACTGGTTATATCTTTGCACACGATTTGCCGCTGTAGGTTGAACCGCGTATGTCTGGTCACTTGACCTTTACGGTGTCTTTGGCGTCGTTGCCTTTGGAACCTTTCGCTCCCGGCTATTGTTTGTGGGGATCCACGAGTAAAACTCGCTTGTCGCTTGTCCAAGCTAGAGATGTGTAGAGCTTTCGGTTGACGTGTGCTCTAGCATTCGTTGCAAATAACTCTTTCCCTACAGTTTGACATGATGTGCGTGTCGGACTCGCAACACTTAAATCATACGTTGTGTTCTTTTAGCAATTCAATGCGTTCTTCGACTGACTTTAATGCGTTTTTCGATTGGCTTTGCCCTGAAACCGATTTGACAAACAAAGCAACGACCGTTCTTTTGACTTATATGACTTCGTCTCACACAATCAATGCCTGAAACGCAACCTCTTATTGGATCGTCGAAGTTCGATGCTTTGATGTTTTTTGAATATCGTGAAGACTCATTTCCTATCCATTACTTGAGTATAATTAGTTCTTCAGAATTGGATATCCCTAGCTCGACCATGACGCATTTAAATTCTGCTTTATAAGCTGCATAAATTTCGGCTTTGTCGTCGAAGTGGATAAGAAAAGATAGTAGAAGGTCTTTTCTCATGAAAAACCTGGTCAATTTGTCGAACGTTGAATCCTTTCGGTCGGAATGGTGTTCCTTTTTCGCAACCGCCGTTTGTACAAATAGGGGGCATCCGATCGAGGCCTGGAGTGTTAAAATTGGAGTCGACGTCGTCAGTTTCTCGTCGGATCTTTGTCGATGCCATAGATGGTAGTCCTAACTGCCTAGGAGCTTTTGTTGTAACATGCGGTTCGAAAACTTTTCTAGGATTGTCGGAATGTGTCGAATATGTGTTTATTCCGACATCAGCTTGATTTTTTACCATAGCATGAGTACTACTATTGTGTTGCCTCCCATAATCCTGTACCCGTTGGGTCGGGTCAGCCACTGGTAAAGGTAATCGACGCCGACGAATGGTTTGTCGTCGATATCTTGGCTGCCGTCGTCTTCAAACACTTTTTTTCAGCCTCTGCCATAGCTGCTTCCATGTGGGCATCTAACAGAGTTTTGTCGGCTTGCAACTTCTTTTGTTGGGCAGCCGCTGCTTCGATTGCTTTTCCTCGTTTAAACTCAATCCTACACTGTTCTATCTGACGCTGGGATTCCCGCTCGCCTTCGGCGTTGTGGCCTACATATCTGACTTCTGTCGATCGACTCTTGCCTTTTGGCGTTGAACTTGTTATTCCATTTCAGCTATCTGATGAGCTTTTTGCTGTATCGCATGATCTTCGAGAAGAGCAGCTTGTTTAGCTAAAAAGGTTATCTTGGCCTTTGCAGCATGCTTGTTTTTTGAAACCCTAGACGAATCTCCAATATCTGGGTTGACCTCACTGAGCTACGTTCTTGTTTCACGTACCCATGTGGTTTTGACACAGTGATATTCTGTTGGCCTGAGATTGGCTGTCTTTGCGGCTGTGGTATTGCTTGTGACGCGAGACCAAATACCTTGGTGGCGTCCCGTGAATTTGACACTGCTGTTTTTAGTTTTTGCTCTCTAATGTCAGCCAAGTTAATAAAATCCCGGAGGTCCCGATTGCTTTCCTCAGCCTCAGTGGCTTTCATGAATTTTACAAATTCGTCAACTTGACCTTCATATATATTAGCAGACTGAGCTATCTTGTCTTGTAATGCGAGGCAGCCTCGTAAATAGTCTGGATGGGTGTCGATCTCCTGCAAAAAGGCATTAAGCATGTTCCATAACAACTCTATGTCTTGAGTGTATTTCTCACGCCTTTCAGTGTAGGAGTCCATTCCCTTTTCATTCAGACTTCTTACTCTTTTCGTACGTGTTGATCTGACCCAGTATGCTGTAGGGTGACGTTGTCGCTTGTGTCACTCATCATGTCACAATCACTTTGCAGTTATGAGAAAGATCTCGAATGTATGATTTGGCTGGTTATTTATGCCTTATCTGGGTTTGTAAAAAAATAACGTTTCAAAACGGAATTGTGCTATCGGGATTGACACTAGCTTTGGTAAGTGATTTTGTACGTGTATAACACTTTATATCTCAGTATTCTATGTAGCCTGTTTTGGTAAGGAAAAACTAAACTGAGTTTATTATTTACCTAGACCAAGTATGTCAATTTTATTGGGTTATGTCACACAAAAACTGTAGTGGTGTGGTGGGTCGAAAGGGTTAATGCATGGGCACTTCTACGTCCACAACACAATACAGAAAAAATGAAAGGGTGTGTCTTTAAACCCTAAGGTTCTTGCTACCCCAGACATAGGTTAATCATCTTAGTAATAATTTGGTTTGGTATTTTTGGTTTTACTATTCTATGCTCTTCTTAATCATAAAGTGTTTGGCATTTTCAATATTTTTGGTAGAGCGCCTCTGATGAATCTTGAATAGACGAAACACGCGTCAGGCGTAGCAAAATTTATTGTCTGGAACTTTGTTGTCATTTGTATTTCTAAAGAGATACCATAAAAGGTTTTTATAAAAAGATACAAGTCTTTACTGGTCTTCTGTGGACGTCTCCTAGCGTAAATTGTACCTACATTTCTGTAACTGGTTCATCGCAGCTACTTTACTATTCAGGCTCTCCCAGATTGACGAACCACCGACATAGGTTTTTTCTCAAGGTCCAAACAAAAAAGGGCCCCAAAATGCTTCATTGTTTCCACAATAATTTTCTTCTGGTCATCACAATGCTGTGAAACTTTACAATAATATTTCATACCATAAAAGCACGAAAGGGATTGATTTTGGGGTCTGCCTCTTTATTTATTCAGAAATTAAGGGCCAAAAAGGGGAAAAATTCAGTTCAAAAGTTAAATTCCATCAGTTGTTGTATTTGTTACCAAAAAACTTTGATTCCAGTAAGCCAATTGTTTTAAAATTATTTGACAATAATGTTCCTTATTAAACCATAGATGGGATTGATTTCATTGTCCCCCTTTTTAGCTCACTTGACCCGAAGGGTCATGTGAGCCATTGTCAGCACTTGGCGTCCGTCGATCGTCCGTCCGTCCGTTTGTCCGTCCTCCGTCGTCTGTAAACTTTTTAAAACATGCATATTAATTATACACTTAATCTAATGATATAACATTGGAGTTTTCCAATTTTACTTTTGATAAATAGCAACCACAGTATAGTACACCTTCTAGTAAAATAATATTTTAAATTTTAACTCTTATAACCAGTAATACAAAATTCTTCTGATTGAATTAGTTAATTCCATGTACAATGACTTTAACTATATATGAGATCACTTATACTGTAAATCATTTGCTCTTTGTATTTTTATTTGTGCATGCATGTTATATTACTATTGTCAAATTTTGTAACCTTGTTCCATGGAGAGGATACTTATAGGCCTTGGCCTGCTATCCAATCCTTTTCTTATTGAATAAAATATGTTTAAATCAAACTTTTTAAAACGTTAACTCCTCTGACACCATAAATCCAATCGCAACTAAACTTAGTATGGTTCTTTATTAGCATTTTGTGCTTAGAACTGATGTGAGAATCTTTAATTTGTCGTAAAACATGGCCGCCGTGGCTTAAAATATATCATAGGAGTAAAATGCAGTTTTTTGCAAATAACTCAAAAACGGGTACAAAAAATTCTGGCATGAGGTAAAAGTGATCAGCACCTCAAGATCAACCTACTCTGAAAATTTGAAGAAATTCCAACATCTCATGTAGGAGTTATTGCCCCTTTTTTAGCTAATTTTACACCTTTTTAGCTTTCAAGATATTTGAGAAAATGAAATTGCATATCAAGATCTACAAAAAAATGTAATAGAGTCAATGTTGTAGGACCCTTCCTTTTAGGGGTTATTCCCCTTAGAACATCAAAATGGATTATCTGATCACAATTGTACATTGAAAACGTTAACTCCTCTGACACCATAAGTCCAATTGAAACTTATTATGGTTATTTATTAAGCTCCCGCCTTGCGGGAGCTAAATTGCTTGAGTATACGTACTATGATGCATCAAACCGGAATAGGTATAAGCTAGTCAACATATCCGCACCCAATGGCACGGAATGAAAAAAATAATTTTCTACTTTGTAATTTGTATTTCTAAAATTAAAATACGTAAATATTGTCTTAATATGAATATTTTGAATATTTCTAGATAAAAAGATGCATGTAAAGATTTTTTTAAAATGAAAACGCTATTTATTTCATTGACGTCATAATTGTTCAAATGGCGGGTAACTGTCATTCTAATTTTCGTGGAACAACACAAAGCGTAATGTACATGGCAACTAGATAAATATTCTGCCGAAATATTTCTGCAGTCATAAAATTATTACCTTGTCCATGTTGTGTCTTGAGCAGTATATGATATTGTTTTTTTTTCTCTCTAAACTTTACATTCGAAAATGAAAGTAGAAACTCTTTAAAGGTGTCCTCTATGACATCCGGTTCTATCGTCTATTTTAAGCATATATTATGACGTCATTTTTTTGTTTGAGAAGAAGAAAAAAACACTTCCTCGTTCTGTTTGCAGGTGCGCTCCTTTTCAAAACCATGCAAAAGCTTGCATTTCTTGCTGTTATTAAAGAAATAAGGCGACAACCATTTGATTCTGAAAAGGGGGGGGGCAACCATTTGATTCTGAAAAAAGGGGGGGTCTGCAATTTTGTTCAAGTCAGAAAATTTATTTTCCGCCGTTTTGCGCCGAGATTATTTATTTTTAATATACAATACTAGTAAAGAATCATGGGACACATTTTTTCCCTTGGAAGTAGAGGCCATATTTTTTGGGAGGCAAGATTATTTATTTACAAGAACTGCCACTCACCCCCGTCAGAATCAAATATGTCTTCCCCTAAAATATATCTGCGGGAGCTTATCAGGTTGAACCTGCATCATATTAGCATTATGTGTGTAGAACTGGTGTGGGGATTTTCGATTAGTTGCTAAACATGGCCGCTGTGGCTAAAACATTGGGATAAACTGCATTTTTTTGCTTATAACTCAAAAAGGATGACAGATTTTTAGATTCTGATTGAAAAAAAGTGATCAACACCTCATGATTAATCAGCCCTGAAACTTTGAAGAAGATCCAACAACCCATGAAAGAGTTATAATTGCCCTTTTATTTAATTTTTTTTATGAATTTTGCACTTGCAAAAATGTTTTAAGCTCAATATCTTGAAATCTATATGAGATGTTTAAGAAATGTGAATTGCATATTGTTATAGTAGAGTGACGAAACGTGAAAAAGTCGTTTAGTTTTCGAGTTTAAATGACCCACCTGTCACATGGAATTTGGTTGTCAAAAATGATAGATTGATTATTGAGCTTCCAAAAAATGTTTGTCGTCGCATAAAAATGTGTTGCCATCTGACGTTAAAATGACGTTTTTCGAAGGTACCCCCTTGGCACATACGTACCTACACCCCATCAAACCTAAATATAAAATATTTCCGCTTATTATCTATAGAGATCATGATCAGAAAACAAAAATATAAGGATTAATTAAGATTTTAGACGCAGTAAACAAAATAAATTTTAGTTTTTTGTAGATGTAATTTGTATCCGAATAAGAGCCAAAAATGCCTAAAAAATTGAAGTTTTTCTCTACTCCCACAGCGAACTTGCACTTTTTCATTCAAAAAGTTATATAGCTATGAAGTATTAAATAAAAATGAAATAATAGCCGATTTAGATTTTAGAAAAATGCTTTTAACTTAAAGTTATAATCACCCTGTCCAATGTTTAGGTTAAAAATGAACAATGTGTTGTCGAGAACACCACTTTTTAATTAAGATTTTAATTTTTTCTTCAATAAAAGTTTATTTTTTCTTAATATCGGAATAATAAATATAAAACTAAGATAGCTCATTCGGTAACACAAACTATGCACAAAATAATTGCCACACACGCTTGAAGTTAAAATTGGATATGAACAAGTTATACTTGTTTAACCATTACATGCACGTGTAAACTGGATGTTGTCGAGGTCTTAAATTATCAAAACACTTCGATATTTGCTAAATATTGCCCTACTATATATATAGATATCATAATAATGTAATTAAAATGACAATACATAATATTTACGGGGTAACATAGTAAATAGTAAGTGTTCTAACAGTACACTCTAAATTGATCAGGTGTTGTCTGTAACAGGTTATATAGATAGAGAGGTTGGTAAAGGTTAACAAATATATAAAACGACATAGTAGAATGTTTATTCAAAGAAGAAGAATGATATATTACAAGTATGTTTCAAGGATACAAGAAGCTGGGTATACTCGCTATGGTTAAACTTCGAATTATAAAAGTCTTTTTCCAGCCTATATATGGTAAGCTTTAACTTCACATAGAGTTGTAGTAAAAATATAACATGTTCCTTAAACACTAATGCAGATGAAATCGTAGGACCCTCTGAATTAGGCAAGGTTGTCCGACTTAAACTATTCCTCACTTTCCAGTGTCTAAATCCTACTTGATTGCATTTCATGTTAATTTTAATCAACGCCCTTGTTTTAGCTCATCTGGACATATAAGTTATGCCATCAATTTTCATCCGCCGTCGTATGTAAATAATATCAAAAATCTTCTCATCTGAAACCTCTGAACCAATTAGGGAACGAGTGAAGTTTGACGTTCCTTTTTTAAGGGAATAGGTAAATAACATGTACTACAATAGAACATAGGGAGGGTAAAATCACTGAAACTGGATTATCACTCAGAGACAATGACAGAAGGAATAATAGGGCATGTAATGGGACATTAAATGATACCCCGCCACGATATTCATCAAAAGTTGAATATATTTGTATACTATACTGTATATTCTATACATCTATATAGAGACAGAAAAGAAATGAGTTATCTTTCTTAGACCAGAAAATTTCATCATTTTCAAATTTGGAAAATTTATAAAGTGGCAAATCTTCAATAATATTTTTTGAATCATCCTGAAAATTAAACTTGCCCTGTATTTTATTGTTCTCAACAGCTGTGCAAAATATCATTTAAATCCTTTCACGCGTTTTTAAGTTATCACTTGGAAACCTTCGGGGGACGGCCAGACAGGCGGATGGACAGGCACCGAAAGAAAGTGAGAGTATAATATAATACCTCGCCACTTCGTGTGACAGGTTGTAGAATTAGACGTTGACGTCGGGTCTTAGTCGGCAAATGATACCTTATAGGGGTAGGCCCATTTATGGTAAAAATAGCGTTTTTCATGTTCTTACACTTTTCAATGAAAACTATTACAGAATAAGAAAAGCTATTGGAGGCATAAAATTTCAACGCATTAACTCCAATAAAGTCCTTACTGGGTCGAAGTTGTCAGATAACCCTTTATAAAAGAGACCGTTATGGCTTAAGCGGCATGTAAGAGGTTCATGCTGGCTCCTGAGATCCTCTTGTAATGCTCATCTCCCTGATATACAACTGCTTTTCCTCAATCGCTACGATTTATTAACAACTGCCTCGGGTCTTCCTGGTTTCTATTTGACCCCCTCCATAACAAAAGATAATGCAGTATGGAATAAGTTCTTTGAACAGACCGGCTGATCTTTCACAAGTGTTAGAAATTTTCAGGTTTTCTGCAAGTGGAGCGCAGCAGAAAGAGCATAAAGACCTTAAAAATCATATTACAAGTGAAAGATCATTGCCGGTTTTCCAAGAACGCACGTAAGAACCTATTTTTTAATAAAAATCAAATTGTTATATACTGAAACCTTAGGTGGCTCCTCCATTCTTAAAAACAGAAAGATTTAAATAACATTGAATTTCATTAGTCGACTTCATCAATGGATATCAGTCACAGTGGTTATGACTAGTTGATTGACCAGTTTGAGAATGCTGTAAGTGCTTGCATCTCAACCTGGTCATCTCACACGGAAGGGATGCATTAACAGATGAATTAATAATCCTTAACAAAGCACAAAACTTAGCATACAATAATAACCAATTCAACAAGGGGTTGCACTAAGTCGTGCTAAGCATACCCCCCCCCCCCCACCCTCGACCATTCAGAAAAGAGCACGTGGATGACCAACTGACCTGGAAAGTGGAGGCACATTACAACTCTTCATGCGAAAGCTGTATACCAAATAAGAAATTAATCCCTGCATTAGAAGCCGAGAAATCTGTTACGAATTTTTTTTTCATTTTTGACCCTTAAAAGGGGAGGCACATTACAACTCATCATGCTGAAGCTGTGTACCAAATCAAAAATCAATCCCTTCAGTAGAGGCCAAGAAACCTGTTACGAAAATTTTTCCATTTTTGACCCTTTGAATAGTCTAAGTCGGCTCAAAAACAGGAAGTAAATGACTGACTGTCCTGAAGAGGGGAGACACGGTACAAATCATCATGTTTAAGCTGTGTACCAAATTAAAAATCAATCCCTTCAGTAGAAGCTGAGAAAACTGTTACGAAAATTTTTCCATATTTGACCCTTAAAATAGTCTAAGTCGGCTCAGAAAACAGGAATTAAATCATCGACTGACCTGGAAAGTAGAGAAAATATACATCCCATCATGCTCAAGCTGTCTCCCTAATTTGAAATCAATCCCTTCAGTAGAAGCTGAGAAATTGTACCAGACGGACAGACAGACGGACGGACGGACGGACGGACAAGGTGATTGCAATATGTAAGAGTCGGGGAGTGGGGGTATAATAAACATTCAAATTAAATCAACAAGAGCTAGGGAACAATAGACAAAAATACTCACAACCTTCAAGACAATTCATTTTTTTCAACCACGCAGTACATTGTACGTATAGACTAACCTCGAAGACGCACTTCTTTCATCCTTCACGGGAACGCGAACGAAAGTCGCAATAGCCTTATACTAATTGTAACAAGGGAAACGGACAACCTCTTAACGAAAATGCTTGTTCTTCATCTACACATATGCAAATTGTGTGTTCCTTATTTATTCATCGAAAATCATATTTTTAAGCATGATAAATCTTTGAAAAGAACAATTATTAAAGCAACATTTAAAAAAATTGAATAAATGAAGAAAACACGTCCTTATTTTAAAAAAAACCATAGAAAATGCAATATTTACCCTCAAGACATCCCCCTTTTATCTTGTTAAAACACGTCCATTGATAAAATGACTGGACCAAATTTAAAAAGAATGGTACTGCAATATAGCTTTATCAATAGGCCCCCGAACTGTGCATTTAAATTATAAATAATCATTTCATAATGATGTTTTTCTTACCTTGCAAAGTTTCAGGCGTCCTAATTTATGCCATTTGCGACCAACTCACGATCAAATGTCAAGTGTACATTAGGTAGGGTGATAAGCTCCCGCCTTGCGGGAGCTAAATTGCTTGAGTATACGTACTATGATGCATCAAACCGGAATAGGTATAAGCTAGTCAACATATCCGCACCCAATGGCACGGAATGAAAAAAATAATTTTCTACTTTGTAATTTGTATTTCTAAAATTAAAATACGTAAATATTGTCTTAATATGAATATTTTGAATATTTCTAGATAAAAAGATGCATGTAAAGATTTTTTTAAAATGAAAACGCTATTTATTTCATTGACGTCATAATTGTTCAAATGGCGGGTAACTGTCATTCTAATTTTCGTGGAACAACACAAAGCGTAATGTACATGGCAACTAGATAAATATTCTGCCGAAATATTTCTGCAGTCATAAAATTATTACCTTGTCCATGTTGTGTCTTGAGCAGTATATGATATTGTTTTTTTTTCTCTCTAAACTTTACATTCGAAAATGAAAGTAGAAACTCTTTAAAGGTGTCCTCTATGACATCCGGTTCTATCGTCTATTTTAAGCATATATTATGACGTCATTTTTTTGTTTGAGAAGAAGAAAAAAACACTTCCTCGTTCTGTTTGCAGGTGCGCTCCTTTTCAAAACCATGCAAAAGCTTGCATTTCTTGCTGTTATTAAAGAAATAAGGCGACAACCATTTGATTCTGAAAAGGGGGGGGGCAACCATTTGATTCTGAAAAAAGGGGGGGTCTGCAATTTTGTTCAAGTCAGAAAATTTATTTTCCGCCGTTTTGCGCCGAGATTATTTATTTTTAATATACAATACTAGTAAAGAATCATGGGACACATTTTTTCCCTTGGAAGTAGAGGCCATATTTTTTGGGAGGCAAGATTATTTATTTACAAGAACTGCCACTCACCCCCGTC
The DNA here is from genome assembly GCA_963971305.1 of Arcuatula senhousia. Taxonomy (NCBI): domain Eukaryota; kingdom Metazoa; phylum Mollusca; class Bivalvia; order Mytilida; family Mytilidae; genus Arcuatula; species Arcuatula senhousia. Next base: position 34,934,854 of record OZ020317.1, on the reverse strand, counting down.
AGAATCAAATATGTCTTCCCCTAAAATATATCTGCGGGAGCTTATCAGGTTGAACCTGCATCATATTAGCATTATGTGTGTAGAACTGGTGTGGGGATTTTCGATTAGTTGCTAAACATGGCCGCTGTGGCTAAAACATTGGGATAAACTGCATTTTTTTGCTTATAACTCAAAAAGGATGACAGATTTTTAGATTCTGATTGAAAAAAAGTGATCAACACCTCATGATTAATCAGCCCTGAAACTTTGAAGAAGATCCAACAACCCATGAAAGAGTTATAATTGCCCTTTTATTTAATTTTTTTTATGAATTTTGCACTTGCAAAAATGTTTTAAGCTCAATATCTTGAAATCTATATGAGATGTTTAAGAAATGTGAATTGCATATTGTTATAGTAGAGTGACGAAACGTGAAAAAGTCGTTTAGTTTTCGAGTTTAAATGACCCACCTGTCACATGGAATTTGGTTGTCAAAAATGATAGATTGATTATTGAGCTTCCAAAAAATGTTTGTCGTCGCATAAAAATGTGTTGCCATCTGACGTTAAAATGACGTTTTTCGAAGGTACCCCCTTGGCACATACGTACCTACACCCCATCAAACCTAAATATAAAATATTTCCGCTTATTATCTATAGAGATCATGATCAGAAAACAAAAATATAAGGATTAATTAAGATTTTAGACGCAGTAAACAAAATAAATTTTAGTTTTTTGTAGATGTAATTTGTATCCGAATAAGAGCCAAAAATGCCTAAAAAATTGAAGTTTTTCTCTACTCCCACAGCGAACTTGCACTTTTTCATTCAAAAAGTTATATAGCTATGAAGTATTAAATAAAAATGAAATAATAGCCGATTTAGATTTTAGAAAAATGCTTTTAACTTAAAGTTATAATCACCCTGTCCAATGTTTAGGTTAAAAATGAACAATGTGTTGTCGAGAACACCACTTTTTAATTAAGATTTTAATTTTTTCTTCAATAAAAGTTTATTTTTTCTTAATATCGGAATAATAAATATAAAACTAAGATAGCTCATTCGGTAACACAAACTATGCACAAAATAATTGCCACACACGCTTGAAGTTAAAATTGGATATGAACAAGTTATACTTGTTTAACCATTACATGCACGTGTAAACTGGATGTTGTCGAGGTCTTAAATTATCAAAACACTTCGATATTTGCTAAATATTGCCCTACTATATATATAGATATCATAATAATGTAATTAAAATGACAATACATAATATTTACGGGGTAACATAGTAAATAGTAAGTGTTCTAACAGTACACTCTAAATTGATCAGGTGTTGTCTGTAACAGGTTATATAGATAGAGAGGTTGGTAAAGGTTAACAAATATATAAAACGACATAGTAGAATGTTTATTCAAAGAAGAAGAATGATATATTACAAGTATGTTTCAAGGATACAAGAAGCTGGGTATACTCGCTATGGTTAAACTTCGAATTATAAAAGTCTTTTTCCAGCCTATATATGGTAAGCTTTAACTTCACATAGAGTTGTAGTAAAAATATAACATGTTCCTTAAACACTAATGCAGATGAAATCGTAGGACCCTCTGAATTAGGCAAGGTTGTCCGACTTAAACTATTCCTCACTTTCCAGTGTCTAAATCCTACTTGATTGCATTTCATGTTAATTTTAATCAACGCCCTTGTTTTAGCTCATCTGGACATATAAGTTATGCCATCAATTTTCATCCGCCGTCGTATGTAAATAATATCAAAAATCTTCTCATCTGAAACCTCTGAACCAATTAGGGAACGAGTGAAGTTTGACGTTCCTTTTTTAAGGGAATAGGTAAATAACATGTACTACAATAGAACATAGGGAGGGTAAAATCACTGAAACTGGATTATCACTCAGAGACAATGACAGAAGGAATAATAGGGCATGTAATGGGACATTAAATGATACCCCGCCACGATATTCATCAAAAGTTGAATATATTTGTATACTATACTGTATATTCTATACATCTATATAGAGACAGAAAAGAAATGAGTTATCTTTCTTAGACCAGAAAATTTCATCATTTTCAAATTTGGAAAATTTATAAAGTGGCAAATCTTCAATAATATTTTTTGAATCATCCTGAAAATTAAACTTGCCCTGTATTTTATTGTTCTCAACAGCTGTGCAAAATATCATTTAAATCCTTTCACGCGTTTTTAAGTTATCACTTGGAAACCTTCGGGGGACGGCCAGACAGGCGGATGGACAGGCACCGAAAGAAAGTGAGAGTATAATATAATACCTCGCCACTTCGTGTGACAGGTTGTAGAATTAGACGTTGACGTCGGGTCTTAGTCGGCAAATGATACCTTATAGGGGTAGGCCCATTTATGGTAAAAATAGCGTTTTTCATGTTCTTACACTTTTCAATGAAAACTATTACAGAATAAGAAAAGCTATTGGAGGCATAAAATTTCAACGCATTAACTCCAATAAAGTCCTTACTGGGTCGAAGTTGTCAGATAACCCTTTATAAAAGAGACCGTTATGGCTTAAGCGGCATGTAAGAGGTTCATGCTGGCTCCTGAGATCCTCTTGTAATGCTCATCTCCCTGATATACAACTGCTTTTCCTCAATCGCTACGATTTATTAACAACTGCCTCGGGTCTTCCTGGTTTCTATTTGACCCCCTCCATAACAAAAGATAATGCAGTATGGAATAAGTTCTTTGAACAGACCGGCTGATCTTTCACAAGTGTTAGAAATTTTCAGGTTTTCTGCAAGTGGAGCGCAGCAGAAAGAGCATAAAGACCTTAAAAATCATATTACAAGTGAAAGATCATTGCCGGTTTTCCAAGAACGCACGTAAGAACCTATTTTTTAATAAAAATCAAATTGTTATATACTGAAACCTTAGGTGGCTCCTCCATTCTTAAAAACAGAAAGATTTAAATAACATTGAATTTCATTAGTCGACTTCATCAATGGATATCAGTCACAGTGGTTATGACTAGTTGATTGACCAGTTTGAGAATGCTGTAAGTGCTTGCATCTCAACCTGGTCATCTCACACGGAAGGGATGCATTAACAGATGAATTAATAATCCTTAACAAAGCACAAAACTTAGCATACAATAATAACCAATTCAACAAGGGGTTGCACTAAGTCGTGCTAAGCATACCCCCCCCCCCCCCCCCCCACCCTCGACCATTCAGAAAAGAGCACGTGGATGACCAACTGACCTGGAAAGTGGAGGCACATTACAACTCTTCATGCGAAAGCTGTATACCAAATAAGAAATTAATCCCTGCATTAGAAGCCGAGAAATCTGTTACGAATTTTTTTTTCATTTTTGACCCTTAAAAGGGGAGGCACATTACAACTCATCATGCTGAAGCTGTGTACCAAATCAAAAATCAATCCCTTCAGTAGAGGCCAAGAAACCTGTTACGAAAATTTTTCCATTTTTGACCCTTTGAATAGTCTAAGTCGGCTCAAAAACAGGAAGTAAATGACTGACTGTCCTGAAGAGGGGAGACACGGTACAAATCATCATGTTTAAGCTGTGTACCAAATTAAAAATCAATCCCTTCAGTAGAAGCTGAGAAAACTGTTACGAAAATTTTTCCATATTTGACCCTTAAAATAGTCTAAGTCGGCTCAGAAAACAGGAATTAAATCATCGACTGACCTGGAAAGTAGAGAAAATATACATCCCATCATGCTCAAGCTGTCTCCCTAATTTGAAATCAATCCCTTCAGTAGAAGCTGAGAAATTGTACCAGACGGACAGACAGACGGACGGACGGACGGACGGATAAGGTGATTGCAATATGTAAGAGTCGGGGAGTGGGGGTATAATAAACATTCAAATTAAATCAACAAGAGCTAGGGAACAATAGACAAAAATACTCACAACCTTCAAGACAATTCATTTTTTTCAACCACGCAGTACATTGTACGTATAGACTAACCTCGAAGACGCACTTCTTTCATCCTTCACGGGAACGCGAACGAAAGTCGCAATAGCCTTATACTAATTGTAACAAGGGAAACGGACAACCTCTTAACGAAAATGCTTGTTCTTCATCTACACATATGCAAATTGTGTGTTCCTTATTTATTCATCGAAAATCATATTTTTAAGCATGATAAATCTTTGAAAAGAACAATTATTAAAGCAACATTTAAAAAAATTGAATAAATGAAGAAAACACGTCCTTATTTTAAAAAAAACCATAGAAAATGCAATATTTACCCTCAAGACATCCCCCTTTTATCTTGTTAAAACACGTCCATTGATAAAATGACTGGACCAAATTTAAAAAGAATGGTACTGCAATATAGCTTTATCAATAGGCCCCCGAACTGTGCATTTAAATTATAAATAATCATTTCATAATGATGTTTTTCTTACCTTGCAAAGTTTCAGGCGTCCTAATTTATGCCATTTGCGACCAACTCACGATCAAATGTCAAGTGTACATTAGGTAGGGTGATAAGCTCCCGCCTTGCAGGAGCTAAATTGCTTGAGTATACGTACTATGATGCATCAAACCGGAATAGGTATAAGCTAGTCAACATATCCGCACCCAATGGCACGGAATGAAAAAAATAATTTTCTACTTTGTAATTTGTATTTCTAAAATTAAAATACGTAAATATTGTCTTAATATGAATATTTTGAATATTTCTAGATAAAAAGATGCATGTAAAGATTTTTTTAAAATGAAAACGCTATTTATTTCATTGACGTCATAATTGTTCAAATGGCGGGTAACTGTCATTCTAATTTTCGTGGAACAACACAAAGCGTAATGTACATGGCAACTAGATAAATATTCTGCCGAAATATTTCTGCAGTCATAAAATTATTACCTTGTCCATGTTGTATCTTGAGCAGTATATGATATTGTTTGTTTTTTCTCTCTCTAAACTTTACATTCGAAAATGAAAGTAGAAACTCTTTAAAGGTGTCCTCTATGACATCCGGTTCTATCGTCTATTTTAAGCATATATTATGACGTCATTTTTTTGTTTGAGAAGAAGAAAAAAACACTTCCTCGTTCTGTTTGCAGGTGCGCTCCTTTTCAAAACCATGCAAAAGCTTGCATTTCTTGCTGTTATTAAAGAAATAAGGCGACAACCATTTGATTCTGAAAAGGGGGGGCAACCATTTGATTCTGAAAAAAGGGGGGGTCTGCAATTTTGTTCAAGTCAGAAAATTTATTTTCCGCTGTTTTGCGCCGAGATTATTTATTTTTAATATACAATACTAGTAAAGAATCTTGGGACACATTTTTTCCCTTGGAAGTAGAGGCCATATTTTTTGGGAGGCAAGATTATTTATTTACAAGAACTGCCACTCACCCCCGTCAGAATCAAATATGTCTTCCCCTAAAATATATCTGCGGGAGCTTATCAGGTTGCACCGGAGCACCTGAGTTCACTCTTGTTTCGACTGGAGTTCGCGTTGTTGATTGATATACAGTTGTTTTGTGTTTCCATGTTTTACGTGTTGTCTGTTTTTGTCCCGTTCTTGTTTGTGTTTACTGGTTTAGTCTCTGCCCTTTCGGACTTTTGACATTCGGATACCCCATTGGTATTACTATATTTTATTCGCAAGGTTGGGCGGAGCTTAATTTTCTCGGACTTTTGGGTAGGATTTAAATGAAGAAGTCCAAAATAATTGACCCGTGACCAGCCCGGTCAATAAAATAAAGTAATACCTCTGCTTCTTTGAACCTGCATCATATTAATGAATAGTTCAATTTTTTTTCTTCGAGCAGATGACGTATTTTATTCGGAATATATACAGCACTTTAACGAAATCGATTTAATTCTAACTCCAAGGTCATTTGTGTTTACATTTCTTAATACAATATTAACCTTATTTCCTTTGTAAATTATGTTTGCTAAGTTTATAGTTGTTTTTGTTAATTTATTCAATATTTACAGTCAGAAAACCAAGTATTTATGAAAAATGTAGTTTGTTTTTGACGTTTACAAACAAAAACCTGTGGGTGCGTTTGAATAGTTGGTGTGTTTGACTTTGATTATTAAAAATATGAATAAGGAATGTAGCAGTGTTAAAATTGCGTCTTTTGGTTCAAAGAGTAGATCAAGCTTTAAAAGAAATCAAGTAAAAGAAAATTAAAACCATTTTTTGACGATTCCGTTGCCTAAAGGTAGTTTCTTATTAAAAAAGAAATCTAAGTTAGGCGGCCAACAAAATTTCATAATACTGAAAAAAACATAACCATAGTTTCCAAAATAATGCTTTGTATTTAGCTGGTTACTTCCAAAATCCGGAAAAAGTGAAGAGTTTGGAAAATTGCAAAAGAATATCGTTAACGAGACAATTTTTGTCTGGGGATTATTTTCCCTAAATTCGCAAACTCAAACTATCCGCAAAAATATCCCCCTCGCGATTGCTTTCTTTTCAAGCGTATAAAGTATAAGTAATCAGATTGAACGCGATTTTATTCCCACACGCGAGAGATCAGTAACATTTACAAAAAAAGACGCGAAAAATTCCACGTTTACAGCATGCGATCATATGTCCTCTTTAGTCTTGTAATCACGAAAAGGCAGCTTTCATCTTGTACAAGTCGACGAAATGTATTTCAGTAGAGGTGAAAAGGGAAGGGTTTTTTTTTTAAATCTGACAACACGAATAAGTTTGTTTAGGTGTGCATTTCCTTCATTCAGTTCGAAAACACATGTGAAGGTGTGGGTGGGGAATAAGCCCACAGCGGCAAGCTTGTCAGTAAAGAGGGACATTAAAGAGCGCTCGGAAAACTTACATCGAGTCAGGCCGCTTTGACCACAAAGCGACTGGAATGTGTGTCCCAGGTGATTGGATTAGGGCAGTCCTGTCATAAAAAATGGATAAAATGTTCAGTTTTTCGCATGTAAAAGAACCCTGATACTCGATAAGAGTAGGACCCGCAGGATCCCCATGTACGAAGCTTAATTGTCCGATCAAAACCTAGCTTACATCCATTTTAGAAATTACAATGGCAGGCAATTTCCAACCCAATTGGCTTTGTGTCCCCAATTCTTCCATTTCATCATCATTTCATGTTCATTTTAGGTTCATCTCTCTGATATAGCCGAAATCATGATGCTTGGAAGTAAAACAATACTAGTAGCAGACTAACTGATTGGTTTCAAACCGAGTTATCTTAAAATTCTATAGATCATGTAGATAGCAGAAGGTTTATTATTTCATTCACTCTGGTATATCTTCCATCAACTGTTGTTCAGATTTTGCCTTTTGCTAATGCTCTTAGTGGTTGTAACTCGACATGACGACTTTTTGTTTCAAAAAGGCCTTGTATAACGCAATGAAAACGAATCCGGATCGTTTTGCAAATCTGACTGCCTTAGCAAACGATCACCATTCATGACGCTATTGAAAAAAGAAATGATTTTTTGCAGTTTTATATAACCAGAGTTTCTAATATAAAACTGTGAAACTGTTATTTTTTATTTAATAATCACTGCAGTCTTTTTAAGAGACTTGATTTGTTTATGCAGTTGTAAAAATGTTGTGTTACTAAATGTGTCTGTAAGGAACAGCTAGGATCTTTCGTGCACATGTTTGTGTCTTTGCCAAAATGAGGAAAAACTGTCGCTATCAACAAACTGTTGCCTGAAGAAGCAGATTCTCTAAAGTGTTGTTATTTCAAACCATTTCAGGGGTAATTGCCGTACTTGACACACTAATGTAGTCAGATATATATACGTGTACGAGGAAAATAGCATAGATTGATGTGTGCTGCATGTTCAAAATTTCTTAAATGGGAGGAGTGTAAACCATTTGCATAACACGTGAATAGTGAAATAAACCCTTATTATACTTAATTTTAAACTATCCTATTTTGTTTTGCCATCCTGAATGCAATATTTCAAAAATATCTCAATATATATTCGATTTTTATTTTTTATGCAACTTGACCTGTGACGGAAACTCGATCAGATCTCAAAAAACGTGAATAAAGATCCGTAAAATCATTTGCCATAGTGAAGCTGGGTAACACAGCTAATCATGTGAACAAAATCAAAACTGAAATGTCAATGAAATATAAATAAAAAACTATTTTTGTATTAAAAAAACAATCTTTTTTACATACAATTTTAGCAGACCGGATGTGGCGTCTGTGTGTGTCATTTGAAACATTTTTTTCTTGTAATAGCTTTATAGTTCTTTATATTAAGCGTTTTTGGTGTTGCTTTCATTTTGTTTCCCTATTTTAAGATTTTAACGCGTTTTAACTATTCTGTACTTCATGGAACGTTTTCCACTCATGACCTTTGACCTTGATTTTTGACATGATGGCACCAGATATTATGGCGAGGACATTCATTTCCTGAAAGAAGAATGATTTTGCTTATCAAACAGCTTTTCAAAATCCATGTGACAGATGGGTCATTTAATTTTTTCAAAATTGACATTCCGTCACTCTACTATTAAGCACATCCTGATCAAAAACATGAAGTAAGATAGTAATACTGTTCATTTTAGAGGTTAGTCCTTTTAGAATGTTGAAGGAAAGAAAATTATTGAAAGGTTTCAATCGCTAAAATAATACTCTTTTAAACCATATTGCAAGATGACCCCGTTATTAAACTTATGAGCCTTTCAATGTTAAATGGATTTTTCCTAATAACCTTTACTTCAGGCAAATATGTCAGGTGAGCGATTTAGGCTCCTGGGAGCCTCTTGTTTAGTTAGAAATGACGGGCCCCATAAAGGATAAAAATGCAAGTTTTTTAATTTCTTGTCTAATTTTTTTTTGCAAGTTAATTGTTGTCAAGTATTTGATTGAAATGGAGGATAAGTCTCTTATTGATACATAAGATATAAGATATATAAGATATTTATTTGCCAATTATGGTCCCACAGGGGGCTATTACAATTATAAACAATCATGATTTCAGACATACATAGACATAAGAAGAGCTGTAATGAGACAAATAGACAACAACAAAAAAATAAATAAAAAAAAAATATCATTAATTTGCCAATATATGACCCCGGCGAGGTTGTTCATTTATAATATAAGGTCTAGAGAACGAGAGATTTGTAAATAACTATATATATATATATATATTTTTTTTTTTTTAATTTTGGGTGCCCTCTGTTTATTTGATATAGGATTAAAAGTATATACTATAGTTACAATTCTACAAGAGTCACCAAGGGACGGTGCTTATGGATAAACTCAAGCCATATTTCATGGACAAGAGTATACCACCTCGTGACTGATGTAGAATCGCAAGATACGAGGTTAAAATTGAGCGGAGACATTGAATATCTGCAAAAGACGTCAAGGGACAGTGCTTGTTTGGATATGTTCTCTGTTAAATTTCATAACATAGAGCAATCCACCTCACGTCTTGTGCAGAACAACAAGGCCTTAAAATCCAAACTACTTATAGGAATTAAGAAACGGTTAAGGAAGCATAATATTTCTTTACCGTTGCGTGGAGACATTGAAGATCTGCAACAGACGCCAAGGGACGGTGCTTGTATGGATATGTTCTCTGTTATATTTTATAACAGAGAGCAACCCACCTCGCGTCTGGTGCAGAACATCAAGGTCTTTGGAGTACAAAGAGAAATTAAATTAATAAAATGAAACGAGTGATGTAGAGAAAAAAGAAGTTTTACTATTATTAAGCAATTAGATGGGCAAGGTCAGTTTAAATTATCTGTAATAAAGGTGCATAATTGGGTTAAGATCTCTTCATTCTCACATGAAAGTAACCAAAGTAGCAATTTACCTTTTTAACATTTGAAATTAGGGGCCAAAAGGGGTCAAAATAAAAAAAATATTTGAGCGCAAAATACCGTTATTTGTCTATGCTGAATTAATTATTGCGAAGTTCCTGTAGTGGGTTTCCTGCATTGATGATTAATTTTCGTGACACTACCCACCCTAATGCCTTTTGTGGTCTAAAAGAGGCAAAATTGAAAGGAAAAACATATCCTTAATAAGAGGCAAAAAGGATAACATTTGTAACTTTAATTTATTTTGGTCTGCTTTTGAACAAAAATATTGAATTCCTTGTAAAATGTGATTCAAATTCACCAAAGGCTGCATATATCCAAAACCTGTCAGTCCATCATGGGCTACATGTCTCCAGAGCAATTGACTATCGATTTAACATGTTGCGGTTCTATCATGCTGCACTGACAAAGGCTTGCTCTTCACTCTATTTTGATAAAAAAAAAACTAGAGGATTTTCAAAACATGTCAAATATCTCAAAAGCCGACCTGTCAGCATATTTAAGAAAAGGGGGAGTAAAAAAGTATGTACTTATAATGAAAAAGGAAGAGATTATTTCTTTGATTTATTGAATGAGTGGGATGAGTACTATACAAGTACAAAAAACAAGTTTATTGACCAATAATGGACCCTCAAGGGGCAATGGCTGTATAAACAATAACGATTGAGGGAGTACGAGCATAAGATTTTTTGTAATTAAAAGGTTTTTAAAATAGTTAAAATAGAAAATTTGGTAAGAATAGCTCAAAATAGCTAGACTTTATGAAAAAAGTTTTCAAAAACATGCAGCCGTTTTCAAGATATAAGCACCTAAAAATATGGTGGGAAAAAACTTCTCTAGATTGTTCATAGGAAATACATTGAAAGTTTGTCTTCTGTTTTAACATAGAAAATGTAATTAGAATTGAATGAAATTGTTATAGGGTGTTTATTATGACCTTCTCTTAGTCGTTCTGAACAAATATTTAGAAAACCTGTTGAATGTTTTTTTAATGCATTTGAATGGATAAAAGCCGAGGATCTCGAAAATGTTCAATTTCTGAATCTCGAACTCCCTTAAAAATTGTAGACACTGTATCAATTATAAATAAAGAAATTCTAACCTTTTTCTTTTATTTCTCAGAATAGAACCCCCAGAAGTGATCCTAAGAATTAATCTTTATCTTTCCGATTTAACAGAATGGAACCCTATCCCCAAATACTGGTCCTGATTTTGCTAGCGAAGGATCATTTTACAGTTTTATTGAAGTATCAAATCCCGTAGGATATGGTGATATTGCAATTCTGACCACGGCTAACTCCGAACTTCCAGGTAATTTTTATTTAGACTTAGAATGATAACGGCTCCTTGAAAAGCTTTTAGGGCTGTTTTCAGTGACCTACTCTAGTCAACTAGGGTTAACTCGAGTAACAAATAAACGACTAGAGTTCGTACTCGTTTAAACCCCAATGCCCTTTAACCCCTACTCGAGTGTAACTCTGGCAAAAGCAGGGTTGGTAGAGTAAGTTACGTCATGATTAAGTTTACCTGCGACAATATGACTGGAATTTTAAGAAAAAACATTTATTTTGTTTAATTAACATTACGTTATTTAGCAAATAATGTTCTTTCTTTGATATTCTTTGGATTTGTTTGAATCTTATGTATTGTATTTTTAGTCTTGCGTCAATGCAAGACGGCTAGCAGTGACCTCTGGTCATGTTGAAGACTGCTGGCTGATTTCCATTGTGATTTTTTAAATTGTCGGTCTTTAATGTTGGTTATGTCGCGTACACTTATTCCACATCTCTTTATCGTCTATTGTGTTTTATTAGTTAAAAATCTTAAAGTTTAATTGTTATAATATTGTCGTTGAGATCAACTCTATGCTAGAGTACCCCTGTCTATTGGCAAAAAGTACACGAGTTAACCCGAAACTAGAACAACTTGTTCAGTTGACAAATAAAGTGCGCATGACCCTACCTAGCTATTTATAGAAATTTACTCTACTAGAGTAAACCCGAGAAGGTCAAATGAAAATGGCCAAGGATAAGGATGTGTATACAATTTACCTGTGTCTTGTCTGTGGTTGGGTAGTACCATAGCTTGGTCAGGATGGGAGAGTATGCATTTTTCCTGTGTCTTGTCTGTGGTTGGGTAGTACCATAGCTTGGTCAGGATGGGAGAGTATGCATTTTTCCTGTGTCTTGTCTGTGGTTGGGTAGTACCATAGCTTGGTCAGGATGGGAGAGTATGCATTTTTTCCTGTGTCTTGTCTGTGGTTGGGCAGTACCATAGTTTGGTCAGGATGGGGAAGTTTTCAGTATAACTTTGGGTGTTGTTTTGTCTTTCTTTACCGGATTTGACACGCTGAATGGACTATTGGCAACGCGACGAGTGTGCTATAGCAAGCAGGAACTGCTTACTCTTCTGGAGCACCTGAGTTCACTCTTGTTTCGACTGGAGTTCGCGTTGTTAATTGATATTCAGTTATTTTGTGTTTCCATGTTTTACATGTTGTCTGTTTTTGTCCTGTTCCTGTTGGTGTTTACTGGTTTTGTCTGCCTATTCGGATTTTTGATATTCGGATACCCCAATTGGTACCTCTGCTTCTTTTGGGTCTTGTCTGTGGTTGGGTAGTACCATAGCTTGGTCAGGATGGGAGAGTATGCATTTTTTCCTGTGTCTTGTCTGTGGTTGGGTGTTACCATAGCTTGGTCAGGGTGGGGGAGTATGCATTTTTCCTGTGTCTTGTTTGTGGTTGGGTAGTACCATAGCTTGGTCAGGGTGGGGGAGTATGCATTTTTCCTGTGTCTTGTCTGTGGTTGGGTAGTACCATAGCTTGGTCAGGATGGGGGAGTATGCATTTTTCCTGTGTCTTGTTTGTGGTTGGGTAGTACCATAGCTTGGTCAGGGTGGGGGAGTATGCATTTTTCCTGTGTCTTGTCTGTGGTTGGGTAGTACCATAGCTTGGTCAGGATGTGGGAGTATGCATTTTTCCTGTGTCTTGTCTGTGGTTGGGCAGTACCATAGTTTGGTCAGGATGGGAGAGTATGCATTTTTCCTGTGTCTTGTCTGTGGTTGGGTAGCCATAGTTTGGTCATGATGGGATAGTATGCATTTTTCCTGTGTCTTGTCTGTGGTTGGGCAGTACCATAGTTTGGTCAGGATGCGGGAGTATGCATTTTTCCTGTGTCTTGTCTGTGGTTGGGCAGTACCATAGTTTGGTCAGGATTGGGAAGTATGCATTTTTCCTGTGTCTTGTCTGTGGTTGGGTGGTACCATAGCTTGGTCAAGATGGGGAAGTATACAGTTTAACCTTTGTCTTGTCTGTGGTTGGGCTGTATCATAGTTTGGTCAGGATGCGGGAGTATGCATTTTTCATGTGTCTTGTCTGTGGTTGAGTTGTTTTATGGTTTTGTTCTGTGATATTGTATTTTATTGATTCCGTTTTTCAATTAGTTTTTAAGACACATTTTATACAACTTTTTTCGGAACTACAATATATGGCGTTTTAGTGTCAAAGGCTTTTTTGAGGCTATTTATATTCGCAATTCAATTTACATAAAACTAAGTTAATTAACAATGATTTTTTTGCCAATTTCTGTTCCTCGCAAAATTCACAAATATAAATCTTTTGCAAAAAATATGTTGGTTTAAAGCACTTGGAAAGAGGTGATATCATTATTACATTGAAAACATTTCCAAAGAGTTATCTCCCTTATTTTTGTGAAACCTTCTTGATACTTAATAACAATTCATATTTGAATTTTAGCTACTCAATTTCGTCTACGCTTTATGTACCACATGAAAGGATTTCCCGGTGATCTTGAGATCTCGGCTCATGGACGTAACGAAACTAACCGAAATGTTGTATGGAGCAGATCTGGCCACCAATCAGACAACTGGCTCACTGCAGATGTTGATATTCAATCATATAATGACCCAGTGGTAAGTTAAAGTTTTTCATCACTGCAGATGTTGATATTCAATCATATAATGACCCAGTGGTAAGTTAATTTTTTTCATCACTGCAGATGTTGATATTCGATCATATACAGAACCAGTGGTAAGTTAAAGTTTTTCATCACTGCAGATGTTGATATTCAATCATTTTCTGACCCAGTGGAAAGTTAAAGTTTTTCATCGCTGCTGATGTTGATATTCAATTATATACTGACCAAGTGATAAGTTAAAGTTTTTCATCACTGCAGATGTTGATATTCAATCATATAATGACCCAGTGGTAAGTTAAAGTTTTTTTATCACTGCAGATGTTGATATTCAATCATGTCTGACCCAGTGGTAAGTTAAAGATTTTCATCACTGCAGATGTTGATATTCAATTATATAATGACCCAGTGGTTAGTTAAAGTTTTTCATCACTGCAGATGTTGGTATTCAATCATATAATGACCCTGTGGTAAGTTAAAGTTTGTCATCACTGCATACGTTGATTTTCAATCATATACTAACCCAGTGGTAAGTTAAAGATTTTCATCACTGCAGATGTTGATATTCAATCATATAATGACCCAGTGGTAAGTTAAAGTTTTTCATCACTGCAGATGTTGGTATTCAATCATATAAGGACCCAGTAGTAAGTTAAAGTTTTTCATCACTGCATACGTTGATTTTCAATCATATACTAACCCAGTGGTAAGTTAAAGATTTTCATCACTGCAGATGTTGATATTCAATCATATAAAGACCCAGTGGTTAGTTTAAGTTTTTCATCACTGTAGATGTTGATATTCAATCATATAATGACCCAGTGGTAAGTTAAAGTTTTTCATCACTGCAGATGTTGATATTCAATCATATAATGACCCAGTGGTAAGTTAAAGATTTTCATCACTGCAGATGTTGATATTCAATCATATAATGACCCAGTGGTAAGTTAAAGTTTTTTATCACTGCAGATGTTGATATTCAATCATGTCTGACCCAGTGGTAAGTTAAAGATTTTCATCACTGCAGATGTTGATATTCAATTATATAATGACCCAGTGGTAAGTTTAAGTTTTTCATCACTGTAGATGTTGATATTCAATTATATAATGACCCAGTTGTTAGTTTAAGTTTTTCATCACTTTAGATGTTGATATTCAATCATATAATGACCCAGTGGTAAGTTAAAGTTTTTCATCACTGCAGATGTTGATATTCAATCATATAATGACCCAGTGGTAAGTTAAAGTTTTTCATCACTGCAGATGTTGATATTCAATCATATAATGACCCTGTGGTAAGTTAAAGTTTTTCATCACTGCAGACGTCGATATTCAATCATATAGTTCAAAGTTTATTAATAAAGAAAGCCCAAATTTGGACATCAAACATTATAAAGTACAATAGACAATTAGAGAAAGGATAATATCAGTATACTTATGAAGAAGTAGTAAATTTATACTATACATAGAGTAATAAGTACACCGACAGCCATTGGGTTTATACAATAATAAACAATGGTCAAAGAGAGGTAACTCAGGTACAATTTTACTTAGAGTATAACTATGATCAATACTGATAGACAACATAATTATCTAGTAATACCACTACTGTGATAATTGTACACACACTATTCTCTCACACTCAAACAATTTTCTATAAATTTAGATAACTCGTTATTTAACATTACATCTTCATTGGTCATTAACCATATAAATTTGTTAGAATGTGACAACTTGTCATAATTGGAATTATTTAGATTTTTATATAAGTTATTTCTTAATATGCTATATTTTGGACGATTAATTATGAAATGCTCCTCATCTTTTATCAAAGAGTTATAACATTGTTTACATAATCTATTTTCTAATGGGTTTTTCGGTATGGTGTAGCGACCCCTTTCTATTTCTAGGGAGTGGTCACTGATCCTGAAGCGTGTTAGAGTTGCTCAAAGTTTTAAATCTTTAATATTGAGCTATGGCTTCTCCGGTATGACTGATTCGTTTTTGTCATTTTCTCTGGACTATGAGATTGATCATTCAAGTTCGGTAGTTTTGTTATTACCTTTATTTGTAAGGTAAATTTTCCTCTAATTAGTTTACTACCTTTATTAAAAATTATTACTTTAGTCTTCTTAATGTTTATGGATAAGCCCCAACTAGAGCAGTAACCAGACAGCTTGTCTAATGATTTTTGAAGACCTTCTGCACCAGATGATAGAAGTATAATGTCATCAGCATACATCAAACTACTAAATGATATATTGTCTAGAAGGACAGGATGGCAAGACTGATCAAAAATGTCAACTAGATCATTGAGAAATATATTAAATAAAGTAGGGCTTAGATTATCTCACCGTTTAACTCCTACCCTGGAGATAAATTCATTGGACAATTTATTATCAACTTAGAGCACTGTTTGAATACATAGAAATTAGGATATCTAAGAACTTTCCATTTATCCCATATTTTAACATCTTATAGAAAAGTTCTTAATGGATCACTGAGTCAAAGGCCTTTTTAAGGTCAATAAAACAAATATATATTTTTTTATTTTGTTTGAAATATGTGCAAACTAGAGTTTTAAGTTTAAAGATATGGTCAGATGTTCTTGCACCTTTTCTAAATCCAATTTGATCATCTTTCATAATATTTTTCTCCTTCAAGAAGTTGACATATCTATTATTTAGTACACAACTGAAGATCTTACTCAAACAGCTGTTAATTGTTATACCACGATAGTTATTAGGGTTTGATTGCGAGTCCCCCTTAAATATTGGGACAAGATAACCTGTGCTCCAAACCTGTGGGTATTTGCCTTGAGATAAATTAAATTAAAGAATTTTTCTAGACATGGTAGTAAAATAAAGTGACTGTATTTAATCATTTCATTCATTATGCCATCCAGGCCACTAGACTTGTTATTCTAAAGGTTTTTACATGCAAATAATATTTCTTTTATACATATTTTCTCATTCAAAACACTGTTCCAATCATTTTTTCTAGCTAACTATAAATCATTAAATAACTTTTCATATTTAGATTTTCATCACTGCAGATGTTGATATTCAATCATATAATGACCCAGTGGTAAGTTAAAGTTTTTCATCACTGCAGATGTTGATATTCAATCATATAATGACCCAGTGGTAAGTTAAAGTTTTTCATCACTGCAGATGTTGATATTCAATCATATAATGACCCAGTGGTTAGTTAAAGTTTTTCATCACTGCAGATGTTGATATTCAATCATATAATGACCAAGTGGTAAGTTAAAGTTTTTCATCACTGCAGATGTTGATATTCAATCATATAATGACCTAGTGGTAAGTTAAAGTTTTTCATCACTGCAGATGTTGATATTCAATCAAATAATGACCCAGTGGTAAGTTAAAGTTTTTCACCACCGCAGTTGTTGATATTCAATCATATAATGACCAAGTGGTAAGTTAAAGTTTTTCATCACTGCAGATGTTGATATTCAATCATATAATGACCCAGTGGTAAGTTAAAGTTTTTCATCACTGCAGATGTTGATATTCAATCATATAATGACCCAGTGGTAAGTTAAAGTTTTTCATCACTGCAGATGTTGATATTCAATCATATAATGACCCAGTGGTAAGTTAAAGTTTTTCATCACTGCAGATGATGATATTCAATCATATAATGACCCAGTGGTAAGTTAAAGTTTGTCATCACTGCAGAGGTTGATATTCAATCATGTCTGACCCAGTGGTAAGTTAAAGTTTTTCATCACTGCAGATGTTGATATTCAATCATATAATGACCCAGTGGTAAGTTAAAGTTTTTCATCACTGCAGATGTTGATATTCAATCATATAATGACCCAGTGGTAAGTTAAAGTTTTTCATCACTGCAGATGTTGATATTCAATCATGTCTGACCCAGTGGTAAGTTAAAGTTTTTCATCACTGCAGATGTTGATATTCAATCATGTCTGACCCAGTGGTAAGTTAAATTTTCATTAAAATGAAAAAAAAAATGATAAATAGTCAAAAGTAGAAATTTTCGTAATACATTTTTCAGCAACTACTTATCACAGCCACTTGAACTTTGGTATGCAGCATCAAGGTGGGGTCCCATAACATTTGATTCGATTTCAGGTTTGTCGCAAAGTCCAATTCCACCAGAGAGAACCTAAGACAAAAGACAACAACAACAAACAAAAGGACGGTAAAGGAACTCTGTATAGAACACTCGTTGTTACTGACAGCTTGCTGAGTCACGTAATAATATTTGTGTAATTGGGGGATTTTTCCGAAAAAAAAATGAACTCGAAAATGACGTATTGTTTGAAACATGTTGAAATTCCAATTGTGTCCTATTTCTGATAGTTTTCTCTCCCAGTCATATATTTGCCTTTTTAAAATTGACACGCAGCTTTTATTGGTCAGATTCATAGTTTGTCAGTAAAAATCTGTTTGTAAAACCGACATAAAGTGTACTTGACTATACCTAGATATAGGTTCAGAAATGTTAGGTTTCAGCATTTTATCTTGATGGCCGATCATGGAGGGTGACGTGATTTAAAATAGATGGCGCTGCTCAACGTCTGAATGTTGCATCCTATACCAATATGGTATTTAACGATGTGTCCCACAACGGACAACTTAAAATAATTCAAATTTAGTCGGGAATGATAAAATAAAAGTCAGTCTAATGTTTGATTGTGAAAAAGTTTTAAAATGATACCAACCGTTTAATTCAAAATTAAAGATTCATTCGTCGATTAATAGGGAATTTTTAATCAATATTCTTAGATTCGCCTTACGGACTGTTTTGGAAAATATATTTCAATTTTCAGTATGTAGAGAATTTATACTACCGTGTATTTCTATTATACATCCTGTGTTAAATTCATGGTTCCCTGACACCCTACTGTGATTACCTTGTACGATTCGTTTGAAGTATTATCATGATAATTATGACATTCTTGCACTCAACAATCCTCCATTTTCTAATTTTATTACAGATATCTATCCTTCTGAATTAACCTTGAACAAATCTAACGTCACCGGTGATAGATGTCCTTTTTAGCTCACCTGGCCAAAGGCCATGTGAGCTTATGCCATCACTATGCGTCCGTCGTCGTCTGTCGTCGTCCGTCGTCGTCCGTCGTCGTCTGTCGTCGTCTGTCGTCCGTTAACAATTTCAAAAATCTTCTCCTCTGAAACCACTGAACCAATTTAACAGAAACTTGGCAGGAATGATATATGACATGTTGGCAACAAACGATCCTCATTTTGAAATGCTTTGATAAAAAACATTGCCGCCGTTGCTAAAAATAGACTAGGGGGGTCAGACTACTGTTTTTGGCTTATAAATCAAAAAGTATAAGAGATAGAGGAAATCTGAGGCCACGCTACTGATTCAGCATCAAAAGTTCTACAAAAGTCTCCATTTGGTCAAAGTTGTCAGATGACCCCTTATAGGGGTTACGGCCCCTTGAAGGTGAAAAATAGCATTTTTTCATGTTTTTGGCCTACAGAATGAAAACTATTGCAGATAGAGATTAGCTGTTGCTTGCTTAAATGTTTAGCTCATTTAGCTCTACGAAAGTCTCCATAGGGTCGAAGTTGTCAGATGACCCCTTATAGGGGTTACGGCCCCTTAAAGGTGAAAAATAGCCACTTTTCATGTTTTTGGCCTACAGAATGAAAACTATTGCAGATATAGATTAGCTGTTGCTTGCTTAAATGTTAAGCTCATTTAGCTCTACGAAAGTCTCCATAGGGTCGAAGTTGTCAGATGACCCCTTATAGGGGTTACGGCCCTTGAAAAATAGCGTTTTTTCATGTTTTTGTCCTACAGAATGGAAACTATTGCACATAGAGATTAGCTGTTGCTTGCTTAAATGTTCAGCTCATTTAGCTCTACAAAATTCTCCATAGGGTCCAAGTTGTCAGATGAACCCTTATAGTGGTTACGGTCCATGAAAAATAGCGATTTGATTTTTCATGTTTTTGGCCTACAGAATGAAAACTATTGCAGATAGAGATTAGCTGTTGCTTGCTTAAATGTTCAGCTCATTTAGCTGTACAAAATTCTCCATAGGGTCGAAGTTGTCAGATGACCCCTTATAGGGGTTACGGCCCCTGAAAAAAGCGATTTTTAATGTTTTT
Organism: Arcuatula senhousia; assembly: GCA_963971305.1. Taxonomy (NCBI): domain Eukaryota; kingdom Metazoa; phylum Mollusca; class Bivalvia; order Mytilida; family Mytilidae; genus Arcuatula; species Arcuatula senhousia. The sequence continues at coordinate 34,914,996 of OZ020317.1, read as the reverse complement.
GGCCTACAGAATGAAAACTATTGCAGATAGAGATTAGTTGTTGCTTGCTTAAATGTTCAGCTCATATAGCTCTACAAAAGTCTCCATAGGGTCAAAGTTGTCAGATGACTCCTTATAGGGGTTATGGCCCCTTATAGGTGAAAAATGGTGTTTTTGGCATATAGAATGAAAACTATTGCAGGTAGAGAAAAGCTGTTGCTTGCTTAAATGTTCAGCTCATTTAGCTCTACAAAAGTATAGGGTCAACATCAAGACCAGGTGAGCGATTCAGGCTCCTGGGAGCCTCTTGTTTAGATTTAGATTTAAGTATTATTGACGGAAAATTACATACCAAAGTATATGATAAACGTGACGACTTTACCTTCCCTATTATAAATTTCCCTTTTCTTGAAGGAGATGTTCCACTAGCGCCGTCATACTGGGTTTACATTTCACAGTTAGTAAGATATGCTCGGATCTGCAGTTGTGTTTCTGATTTTAATAATAAAAACCGTTTTATTACTGAAAAATTATTAAAACAAGGTTATCGATACCACAAATTAGTAAAATCTTTTTCAAAATTCTTCCACAAGTATCGATCTCTTATTGAAAAATTTAATTGTACACGTCACTTTCTTATAGTGAAAGGAATATCACATCCTGAATTTTATGGTAATGTTTTTTATACAGCTCACAAATTTAAAAGCAATCCTATAGAAATGAAAAATTGGCTTCAAAATTTATTACGGAAAGGATATGAAATGAATATCTTGGTTAAATCTTTGAATTTAGTGTTTATTGGCAGAAATATTGAAAACTTGATACCTGCTTTAAAACTTCCATAAACGTTTTTGTCTCGCCTGCGAAGCAGAGTGGGACATAGGTGTTACTTTACCGGCGGCGGCGGCGACGGCGGCGGCGGCGGCGGCGACGGCGGCGTTAACTTTTTGAAAAAGTTTTATGAGCACCTCCATATCTCAAGAACTATAAGTCCTAGGTTAATGAAACTTGGTATGCACATGCCCCAGTAGTAGCTTAGCACAGTTGCATCCCCATCTTTTGACCTTGACCTTGATTTTCCGGTTGAGTGACTTTGACAATTTTCAATACATATAATAGCAATGGAAAAGTTTTGCGAGCACCTTCATATCTCAAGAACTATAGGTCCTAGGTTAATGAAACTTGGTATGCATATGCCCCAGTAGTAGCTTAGCACAGTTGCATCCCCATCTTTTGACCTTGACTTTGATTTTCCGGTTGAGTGACTTTGACAATTTTCAATACATATAATAGCAATGGAAAAGTTTTGCGAGCACCTCCATATCTCAAGAACTATAGGTCCTAGGATGATGAAACTTGGTATGCATATGCCCCAGTAGTAGCTTAGCACAGTTAAATCCCCATCTTTTGACCTTGACCTTGATTTTTCGGTTGAGTGACTTTGACAATTTTCAATACCTATAATAGCAATGGAAAAGTTTTGCGAGCACCTCCATATCTCAAGAACTATAGGTCCTAGGTTGATGAAACTTGGTATGCATATGCCCCAGTAGTAGCTTAGCACAGTTGCATCCCCATCTTTTGACCTTGACCTTGATTTTCCGGTTGAGTGACTTTGACAATTTTCAATACATATAATAGCAATGGAAAAGTTTTGCGAGCAGCTCCATATCTCAAGAACTATAGGTCCTAGGATGATGAAACTTGGTATGCATATGCCCCAGTAGTAGCTTAGCACAGTTAAATCCCCATCTTTTGACCTTGACCTTGATTTTTCGGTTGAGTGACTTTGACAATTTTCAATACCTATAATAGCAATGGAAAAGTTTAGCGAGCACCTCCATATCTCAAGAACTATAGGTCCTAGGTTGATGAAACTTGGTATGCATATGCCCCAGTAGCAGCTTAGCACAGTTGCATCCCCATCTTTTGACCTTGACCTTGGTTTTCCGGTTGAGTGACTTTGATTATTTTTATTGCATATATTTGCAATGTTTGAGTTCTATAAACATCTTTTGATCTCAGAAACTGAAAATCCACATAAATTCAAAATATAGTGGAAGAAAGAATAGTTGTTTATGATGGTGCCGGCAGGCGAGACATACTTTAGTGTTAACTCTTGTTACTATTGTCATTTTTAAGCATTATAGCGATCAAGCGTGTCGGTTTTGTGTGATGACACTTCACTAAATCATTATTGTTTGAAGTGTTGTGTCGGATTTAAAATCGATACGTTTGATTTTTTTACATCAGTCGATTGATGATTCTCAGCTAGCTGTCAGTAACAGCGAGTGTTCTATAGAGAGTTCCTTTACCGTCCTTCTGTTTGTTCTTGTTTTTTGTCTTAGGTTCTCTCTAGTAGAATTGGACTTTGATCGATTTGATTTTTATTGTGTGTTTAGTTTTTGTGCTTTGTCTAGGAATATTGATAGGGGGAAGGTTGGGCCCCAAAAAACTAGTTTAACCCCGCCACATATTACATGTGCCTGTCCTAAGCCAGGAATCTTTGACAAAGCTCTCGTTTGTACTTGTCTTCTTGATGTTTTCTGTTCCTTGTTTAAGAAGGGGGTCTATCTGTGACTATTTCAGGGCTGGATTTGAATTATATGCATCTTATTTAGACCATGGGCCAATTGCAGAACCGCGAGCAGTGCCAAATGGCCTCGTTGAAGGCTACTGGCGGCTGTCCATTGTGGTTTTTCTAAATTGCCGTTTAATTGTGGGCTGTGTCGCGTACGCTTATTCCACATCTCTTTATTTTCTAGTCCTTCTGTGCAAACCATCGCACCACAGGGGCTACTTATTGTTTTCTGTGTATAAGTCTTTATTCCCCATATACAAACAACTGGCTCACTAGGGGTTCACCTGCCGTTTCCTGTGTATGTAAGATACCCCCGTGCGTGAAAACAATCGGCACCACAGGGGTTTAATTTTATTTCCTATGTATTAGAAGTTAACATTTACCAATAAAAATAGTAAAATACACTTTTTATTTAAAACATAAATACAATAAATTGTGGGATTTTTTTCTGTCTTGAAAATTATATTGCATAATTAATTATTTGTTTTTTAAACACTTCAAAAACGGAAAAAGTCGTAACTAAACATTTTATAACTGTTCTCTAAAAACATTTTTAATCATTGTATAACACAAATATGATGTAGCAACACGCTTTGTCTGATTGATAATTGTAAGGGTGTTGTTGTTGTTGTTACCTGAGTTTGGGAGGCGTCTTACCTAGGTGGTAATTGTGCCTTTTTGCTCTGAGTCTTCATAAAAGAAGTGTTGTCCATCAGTCATCGGCGAGTTATAAAATATACGTAAGTATATACTTCACGGTTGAAGAAAAAAGGCCGTATCATATATGCAATGCCGTATGCGAAAAAGAGGGGGAAAAGTTACAAAAATGAAGGGTAAGGAAAAGTCAATGGAGTGAACAGGTGATATTGACATCTGCTGATTAATTATAGCGTATACTAATTAAGAAATTATTTAATGATGAGCCGGTTAGAATTCTTAGAATTGAGCTGTGTAGTGTGTGTCTAAAGCTGCATGGAAACGTGATTGGAGGAGCACCTTAATTGATCTACATATCAATTATACCTGTAATTAACCACCGGGGCGGGGCTTATTGAGGGGTGACAGATCGTCCGAAAGGACAATTATTTTAATATACACCTGTGCATTCATCAAGAACTGAGTTTAAAGTCTTAGATATTTAAAAAAAGGATTGAAATCTATTCCAACTTCTTTATTATGACCGACAACATCGGTCTTATGCTACAAATATCGTCAATCGGTAATGTATTTATCATCACATCTCCTACCATTGAGCTATCAACATGGCCGCGCACATATGATCTTGTGTATTGGAATAAAATTACGAATATCTTTCTTTCTTAATACATCGTTTTCAATGCCCAAACTCGGCATGATGCCTACTCTCATTATAATAAATCAAATAAACTAAAAACTAAAAAATCACGAACTTACACTTAAAGGCAAACACTGCATGGCTTCTTGCTTTTAACTAAATCATAGATCTGTATATTAAATATTTAATATACAGATCTATGACTAAATCCAGTCATATTTGTCCTTTACTTGGACTTGTTTTACTGTAAGGTGTTTAGTCTTTTCATGAATCTTCAAATGCTGATGATTAAAGTCGAATTGAGACAACATAACTGGATTTCATAAATAAAAGACTACTATCATTTACTTTTTCATTGTAGTTTGAAATTAGAGGCACAAGGGGAACATCATATAAGGGGGATATTGCTATTGATGGCCTAAACTTGACAGCAGGTAAGAGTTACTGCACTTGACAGCAGGTAAGAGTTATTGCACTTGACAACAGAGTGGGTTTCTTGTTTTACAACACGAGGAATCAGACAGTATTTAAAAGGCACAAAAATTCAATTGATAATCTAAATCTGCAAACTAACTCGCAGCAATACAAGAGTGAACTCTGGTACCAGTGAAGATCGAACAACAATAAAAACTGCAAACAACAACGGGACGTTAGGTGCTCTGCAAGTTAATACATTACATATTTTCCTCTATATGAGATATTTAAGACATGTAAATTGCTTATAGTTAAGCACATCATGATCTACAAAATATGAAACAAGGTCAAGATTGTTTAAAAATAATATGAAATAAGGTCAAGATTATTTTACTGTTAATTTTGGGGGTTATTCCTCTTTAATGTTGAAGGAAAGAAAATTATTAAAAGGCTAAAATAGTACTTTGTACAATCATTAATACCTTAAGTTAAACCATGTTGTCAGATGCCCCCTTATTAAACTTATGACCCTTTCAATGTCAAATAGATCTTCATGCACATATGTCAGATGAGCGATTCAGGCTCCTGGGAGCCTCTGTTAAGATTATTCCTTAATCCTTGAAAAAGGCCTCGTATGTAAGACATAGAGGTACCAATGGGACATTAGAATGTCAAAAGTCCATTAGAGCAGAAAAAAAAATTGTAAGGGCCAACAAGAACGGGACAGAAAAACAGACATGTTTAACATAGAAACGCAAAAACTACTGAATATCATGCGAGCTCTGGTCGTAAAGCCAGCGAACTTAGGTGCTCCGGAGAAGTAATTAGTATTCAAGGGTTCAAATAAGCAACATCATGAGGTTGTTGCTTTTATTTTATTTTTATTCATTACCGTTCAAATTAATTATCAAAAGTCTTAGACCTGCATGTGGTTACAGTAACCCCTAATAGAGATTTCTTGACTTGCTACGTATCAGGCACGGTTGTTACGTATCGTAACCGTAAGACCTTTTCGGGAGAAATTATTGATGAACTAATGTACATGTCTGTCGACAACTTGTTTTTATACTTTTATTTTACTATATATGCTACACTGACTTATGAAATTTTAAACTTAAATTGTTTCATTAAAATTACAAAAAGGCGAACATTTTCAAATAAAGAAATAGATTTATTCTTGAAATAAACTCGTGACCTCACTTGTAAGTCAAGGGGTTAAGTATAATTGACTTCAGTCTCGTACAATTAATGTAATGTTTTAGTTATGTTTGATTCATGGCGTAAACATATTCGATAATAAAAAAATCAAAGTATTAAGTGGTCAGATGAAAAAGAGAAGTGCACATATTCAGTACATGAAAAAGATTGTATGAAAGAGTTACAATGTAATTACGAAAATTTGTTATAGTTTTTAACAGCTTTAATGTAATGGAATGACAAACAAACACCCCTATAACAATATACCCTCTCCCAATTTTCAAAAAGGGCTATGATAATGTGTACGTTAGTTAACTGATTTAACATTGAATTTTTTATTTAGTACATATTTGATTTGTGAGCTGTTAAGCCTTGCTTGAAAGTCGTATTTGTTGTTGTTTTTCTCTCTTTTTTAGAAACTCTTATAAGAAAAATGTCATAAAAGAAAACATATTGTTGTATCTCCACCCACTTTTAAAAGAAGGGAAACATTTTCTTATAACTTGTCTGTTCACCCGTTCGTCTGTCTCTCTATCTGTCTGTTCACAATTCTTGTAACTTATTTCCAGGGTTTATACTTTTTGGATTTATTTCCAATTTTAGTTTATGGCTCAACCCTTAGCAGATTAACCCTGCCTTTTCGTTTGATGCAAACGGATCTTCTGCTTCCTGTTTCTGAGCCGACTCAGACTGTTTATGGACCAAAAGAGGATTTTTTTGCGTGTCAGATTTCTTTGCTTTCACAAAAGTTATCAATTTTAAATTTGGTTCTTTCATTTACAGATCAGTCGGCCATCTACATGGACTTTCTGATTTCAAAAATAGGGATTCCGAAATAGTTAGCAGATTAAGTGCAACTTTTTTAATAAAACATCTTATTTTCTCTAAAAATATTACTATTATACTATAATATATCATTAAATATCATAAAATAGTCACAGATAGACCCCCCTTCTTAAACAAGGAACAGAAAACATTAAAAAAAACAAATACAAAAAAAGCTTTGTCAAAGATTCCTGGCTTTTTATAGCAGGGCATACTTGTTTCGGTCTAACCGTAAGGCGAGCCTTACACTAAGACAAGCATGAAACACCAGAGTACATATGTATAAGGGCATGAACTATTCTGAAAAGAAATGGAGATAGGTATAAGAAACTATAATTTATTTGTCTATATGTTGACAACTGTCAAAAAATGTTAAACAGTTCAGCGCAAACATTGTTCAACTTTATCATATTTAGAAGGGATTTTCCCAAAAACAAAAAAAAAATAGATGCATTTGTTACTGATTTAAGTTGATATTAATTTAATAGTGCGGCCAACCAATTCACTCGAATAAGAGGGGCTATATAGTGTTAAACATTTTGAAAACCAGGAGTAAAGATAAAAAGATTGATGATCAGACCTCATCCACCCTCGCTAAACTCAAAAATAAATCTAAATCGGCTCGTTAAACGGGGAAAAATGGAGCAAACATTTGATTTTTAATGGGGGGTCTATGGTGAAATTTGAAAAAAGTTCATTGCTAAAAAATCCCCCACACCCACCCAAAAAAGGCAGATGCAGCTTTGGCTGCGCTGTTAGCACATAAAAATTTCGAAAAATAAAATGGCAGGATGAAACAAAATATTCACAGCTACCCATAAAAATCAAATGGTTTCTCCCTAAGCGGCGAAAGATTTGAAAGAGCATCCCACCATATGAACTTTACCTGAAAGTGTGTATCAAATATCAAAAGCCTACAAATAATAGTTGCCGAGAAATTTAAAATAAGAAAATAAAAATTGGATGGACCGCGCATACGGACAAACAACAGGCGTTTCTGTTATTAATTTTTTTTGCCAAAAAAAAATAATTCTGACAAAAATCAATGCTCCCTTTTCATAATGATTTTATTCTTAATGTGATATTTTACCTGGCCGCCAGGGGTTTTTAAGTTTAAACAAGATAATCCCTTAAGAGTGTTCACTTGTCACAGTGGTACGTAACACAACCGTTACCAAACGGTTACTTTCCAAGGAACGATTCGTTGGTTTAACTGAAGACCGAACGTGCGTTTGAGATCATTTTCTATCAAAATACACATTCTTGGCAAATATAAAAGAGAATTCAATTAAAAAACTAAAATATGCATTTGATTTTAACTTTACAAATGAAAAGCCGTGCACATTAGGCTTGTTTTAATCCTGAATTAAATACATGACCAATAACTGCTCCCCTTTCGTTGTACGGTAGCAACCGTATGAAGTTGAGAAATCTCTAATAGGAACTTTAAAAAACACTAATAGACTTTCCACCTAGAACTTTAAAAAGTCCTGAATATTTGACATCAAATGTTATTTGCACAACCTGAGTGTTTCATCATTTATATTCATAGGGTATCAATTTTTGTCGTTTTCGTGGATGGCCTTGTGTCACGAAATTAACCTTTCCATGAAAAGGAAATTTTACATTGATCTGTAGTTTGCAAATGACATCAGAATCACAAATTTAAGAATCCAATCACTGACCCTTGATTTCCAACCACGGTAACTGGTACCTGAACCCACGTGCAGTACTTGATCATTTCTAAAAATAAAATATAAAAAAATGACATTACCAATAGTTACATTTATACATGTACCCCCAGCTTGGGAGAGTGTGGGGGTATGTAGTGATAGGGATGTCCGTCAGTCTGTTCCTTCCGTTACACCTCAGGATCCCTACTCTTATCCGCAACTCCTCCTTCACCCTTTAATGGATTTCAATGAAACTATCACACAATCTTGGTGATATTATGTAGATGTGCACATTCTGCTTTTAAACTTGACTAGAATGATATTTTCGGGTTTTCTTTAGCAAAATATGGACATATTGATAGATTTCCCAGGGGTATCAATCCTTCATCCGCAACTCCTCCTGATTTTCATGAAACTTTCATATAATATTGTGGCATAATATAAATGTGCAGCGCCTTTTTTGAATTTGATCAGAATGATCTTTAGGTTTTCCCATATCAAATCATGGACTTAGCCATTTGACATCAGGGGGTTAGCCATTTGACATCAGGGGGCTAGCAATTTGATATCAGGGGGTTAGCCATTTGACATCAGGGGGTTAGCCATTTGGCATCAGGGGGTTAGCAATCTTTTATCTGTTACTCCTCCTAAACCCTTTTATGGATCTTCATAAAACATTCACACAATCTGTGTAACGTATTATAGATCTGCAACTTTTATTAAAAAAAATCATCTGACACCATCAGTCCAATTGCAACCAAACTTGGTACAGTTGTTTATTGAATTGCATATGTACAAAATTATCATTTGGATGTTTGATTCGTTAAAAAACGTACCTGCCATGGCTAAATGTAGAACATAGGGGTTAATTTCAGTTATTAACAAATAACTAAAGAAGCAATGACATAGAACAAAATTCTTGCAGAGGATAAAAGTGTTCAGCACCTCAAGATCTACCTGCCCTGAAATTTATTGTCCTTTTCTTGGATTTTTTTTCCAACGTTTGCTTGTTAAGCTCAATATCTTGGAAACTATAAAAGATATTTCAAAATTATTTATGGCAAAATCTGTAACAGGATCGAAGCTGTATTTTTTTTTTGGGGGGGGGGCAATTAACTTAAAAATGGTGAGAAGTATTGCCCTTTTTTAGGTGAGCTATTGTCATCACTTGGCGCCGTCGTCGTCCCTCGTCGTCGTCGTTAACTTTTCTTTGAAAATCTTCTCCTCGGAAAGGACTGAAGGGATTGCATTGAAACTTTGCACACTTCATCAATTTCATGTTCTCTACCAAGATTGCATAAATGGTGACCGCCGTCCAAACAACATGGCCGCTGTAACTAAAAAAAGACCAGGGGGGTCAGACTACTGTTTTTGGCTTGTAAATCAAAAAGTATAAGAGATAGATGAAATGTGATGCACGCTGCTGCTTCGAATCGGCATCAAAAGCTCTGAAAAAGTCTCCATTGAGTCAAAGTTGTCAGATGACCCCTTATGGGAGTTACGGTCCTTTAAAGGTGAAAAATAGCATTTTTCATGTTTTTGGCTTATAGAATGAAAACTATGACGGATAGAGAAAAGTTGTTGCTTGCTTAAATGTTCAGCTCATTTAGCCCTACGAAAGTATCAATAGTGTCGAAGTTGTCAGGTGACCCCTTAAATAACGTTTTTCATATTTTTGACCTATGGAATGAAAACTTTAGCAGATAGAGAGAAGCTGTTGCTTGCTGAAATATTCAGTTCATTTAGCTATACAAAAGTCTCCATAAGATCAAAGTTGTCAGATGACCCCTTACAGGGGGAACGGTCCCTAAAATGACGTTTCTTCATGCTTTTGGCCTATAGAATGAAAACAATAGCAGATAGAGAAAAGCTGTTGCTTGTTTAAATGTTGAGTCAATTTAGCTCTACAAAAATTCATAGGGTGATAGTTGTCAGATGACCCCTAAAAGGAATTATGGCCCTAAAAATAACGTTTTTTTATGTTTTTGGCCTTTAAAATGAAAACTATAGCAGATAGAGAAAAGGTACTGCTTGCTTAAATGTTCAGTTCATTTAGCGTTACAAAAGTTTTTATAGGGTCGAAGTTGTCAGATGACCCCTTATAAGAGTTATGGCCCCTTAAATAACATTTCTTCATGATTTGGGCCTATGGCTACAGAATGAAACTATAGTAGTTAGAGAAAAGCTGTTACTTGCTTAAATATTCAGCTCATTTAGCTCTAGAAAAGTTTTTATAGGGTCGACATCAAGACCAGGTGAACGATTCAGGCTCATGGGAGCCTCTTGTCTTGTTTTTTTTTCAAATTAAGTTCAATATCCCGAAAACTATTAAAGATAATTGAGAAATTTAAATGTATTTATGTACATGCACACAAGGATCTACCAAATCTATAATAGGGTTGTAATAGTTGTAGGACCTGTAATTTTAGGAGTTATTCCCCATTTGGGCGTAAATATAGGCTTTGGCAAAGTTTCCTGGCTTAGGACAGGCACATATAAAATGTGGCGGGGTTAAACTAGTTTTTTGGATCCAACCTTCCCCCTATTGATAAGCTTGCACAAAGCTACATATAAAACACACTGTAAAACTCAATCGACAAATGTTCAATTCAACAAGAGAGAACCTAAGACAAAATACTGTACGAAAACAACAAGACAAGTAGGAACTCTCTTGAGAACACTCGAAGTTACTGACAACTAGCTAAGAAACATTTATCGATTGATGTAAAAGAATCAAATACATCAGTTCTAAATCCGACACCCCACGTCAAAACAATGAATGATTAAGAGTTGTATCACCATACAGAACCGACATACTTGATCGCTGTGGTGCTTATAAATAATACAGTGGATACAAAGTGAAAATTTAACGTTTTAAAGTTACTATCAAGCTATCAATATTTCTGCCAAAACATACCAAATGCAAAGATTTTACTAAAACATTGAATTCGTATCCTTTTTTCAAAAGGTTTTTAAGCCAGTTTTTAATTTCCATAAGGTTGTTTTTTAATTTTTGTGCTTTATAAACTACATTGCTATAAAAGTCAGGATGAGATATTCCTTTAACAATCAGAAATCTACGTGTACAATCAAATTTTTCGATGAGATGTCCATATTTATGTGCAAATTTTGTAAAAGATTTGACTAATTTGTGGTAACGGTAACCTTGTTTTAGCAATTTTTCTGTAATAAAACGGTTTTTATCATTAAAAGCAGACACATCACTGCAAATGCGAGCATACCTGACTAATTGTGAAATGTATACCCCGTAAGCTGGAGCTAATGGTACGTCTCCTTCAAGAAACGGAAAATTAACTATAGAGAATGGGTATATAAATATGGGTATTAAATTCATATCGAAATTGACACATTCCCACCCCAAAAATAACAAGTTAACCGCCCCCCCCCCATATTTTTAAGAAGTCACATGACTTCTATAGTTCGTACTGGCAGTCAAATTTCATTTCACCATGTTCACTTTTTTATACGTTTTCTTTCTAAATTTTAAAAATGCCCAATTATTTTAATTCTTTTTCTATAAATAAAACATATTTTAAGTGTTTTTCCAAATGCTTAAAAATAGCAATAACAGTTCTTTAAATAACTTGATTCAAGTTCATATTCAAACGCTCATCTCACCCACTCTGTGACGTAACCAAAACAGATATGACAGACGACCAACATTTACTGAAACTCCAACGTTTTGCTAAGTTTATGACCCTATCTAAACAAAATACAAATGACAACAAAGTTCCAGACAATAAATTTTGCTACGCCTGACGCGCGTTTCGTCTATTAAAGACTCTTGTGGTCTCTCGTTAGTTAAAAATTATTATTGATCCACGATGAAATTAGACAGCTGGGGTTGTAAGCAAAAATACTGCCTTTGTGAGTGACTAGCCATGCAGAGCGACAGCCGACGGGACACGTTGTTAATCACAAGACACGGGCGTCACTGTAGAATGAATAGTAAATGCAATGGTAAGGCAAAACAAATATCTTTGACCAAGTCTAAGTCACCACTAACGTCCCTTATACAGGTGTGCCTGTCTCATTTTATAGTCCTTTCAATGTCATTTAAGTCAGGTGAGCAATTCAGGCTCTTGAGAGCCTCTTGTTTAATTATATATTGGTGACCTCTTTTTGTGTTTTATTTCAACATTTTAGTTATAACATCAACTGAAGCTACAACACCACCTGAAACAACTGAGGTTACAACAGCGCCACCAACCACAACTGAAGCTACAACAATGCCACCTACAACAAATGAGGCTACAACAACGCCACCTTCAACAACTGAGGCTACAACAATGCCACCTTCAA